>CAUYUJ010018996.1:20000-190008 GCA_963575745.1 Prorocentrum cordatum | reverse complement strand
GCATAGCAGGCGTGGCACTTTCTCGACACCACAGGGGGTGCGCAGGGGGTGGTCTCTCACCGCGGTCTCTGTACGCCCCAGTCGTCCAGGCATAGCAGAGGCGTGGCACTTTCTCGACACCACAGGGGGTGCGCAGGGGCTGGTCTCTCACCGCGGTCTCTATACGCCCCAGTCGCCCAGGCATAGCAGGCGTGGCACTTTCTCGACACCACAGGGGGTGCGCAGGGGGTGGTCTCTCACCGCGGTCTCTATACGCCCCAGTCGTCCAGGCATAGCAGGCGTGGCACTTTCTCGACACCACAGGGGGTGCGCAGGGGGTGGTCTCTCACCGCGGTCTCTATACGCACCAGTCGTCCAGGCATGCAGGCGTGGCACTTTCTCGACACCACAGGGGGTGCGCAGGGGGTGGTCTCTCACCGCGGTCTCTATACGCCCCAGTCGTCCAGGCATAGCAGGCGTGGCACTTTCTCGACACCACAGGGGGTGCGCAGGGGGTGGTCTCTCACCGCGGTCTCTATACGCCCAGTCGTCCAGGCATAGCAGGCGTGGCACTTTCTCGACACCACAGGGGGTGCGCAGGGGGTGGTCTCTCACCGCGGTCTCTATACGCCCAGTCGTCCAGGCATAGCAGGCGTGGCACTTTCTCGACACCACAGGGGGTGCGCAGGGGGTGGTCTCTCACCGCGGTCTCTATACGCCCAGTCGGCCAGGCATAGCAGGCGTGGCACTTTCTGGCAGGGGGTGGTCTCTCACCGCGGTCTCTATACGCCCCAGTCGTCCAGGCATAGCAGGCGTGGCACTTTCTCGACACCACAGGGGGTGCTACGCCCCAGTCGTCCAGGCATGGCTTGTTAGCTGCGGTTGGAGCTCTGACATACCATGTTAGAGCTCCGTGGGAGCTCTAACAAGCCATGTTAGAGCTCCCACGGAGCTCTAACATACTGGAACATGCTGATGGTATGGATGGTGATGATGATGATGATGATGATGATGATGATGATGATGATGATGATGATGGGGATGGTGATGGGGATGGTGATGATGGTATGGTGAGGGCGGTTGTGATGGGGATGATGGTGATGGTGATGATGGTGATTCTGGATGTGATGAGCACCACCATCATCACCATCACCATCGCCACCACCATCAGCACTACGATTTGATAACCACCATCATTACAATCGTCGTCGGCCCAGGGCGGACGATGATGAATATCATGACGACGATGATGACGATGATGATGAAAATGATGCAAAAACAGGTTGAGTCGGTTGAGTCCGAAAACTTCGCCTTAAATCAAGCCAGAATAGGGCGTGTCCCTCCGCCATGCCTCGGGCGAACGGTGCCTGGCGCCGGTGGTCCTCCCAGAGGTATCCGTGGAAGGCGTCCGTGGACCACCTCCCGAACCTCTTGACTGCCTCTAGATCGCGACAGGCGTGATATAACGCCGTCGCGCCCCCGATGCGCAGGGAGTGGGGTCCCATCTGGCCCGCGTCCACGCCACAGGCTGCGGCCGCGAGCTGGAGGAGCCCCTGCACCTCCTCCCGCATAATCGGATGGCCGTCGGGCCTGCGGAACAGGGGGGGTCCCGCCTCGGTCCCTTGACCGAACCGGTCCGGCAGCTCCCTCTGGAGTCCGGCCAGCGCGTCCACGACGCACAAGTCCACCCCCGAGCGGAAGTGGTTGCGCACGCAGCCCGCGTTAAACTGGTCCGTCTTGGACGAGGTGATCGTCAGCACTACCTCGTCGCATTCGCCGAGCCAAGCGCTGGGGGTACCCCCGCGCAGGCCCTGCACGCCCTGCCCACGCACCACCCTCCCCATGCTCCAGGAGCGGTCCTCCTGGACCAAATACTCCGACGCGCGGATCATGAAGAAGTACCCGGTCATGAGCGCCGCCCATAGGATGGTCGCCTCTCGGCGGGTGGCCGTCCCGTGGGCGAACAAGTATTCGCGGAGCCATCGTAACATGCGGGGGGTGGCTGGCAGCTTCCGCTTTGCCTTTCCGCCCCAGCGGCGGAGCCCCTCGATCGTGGTCCAGAGCCGGCGCCGGTCCGAGGTCACATCGCCGAAACCCGCCAGGGTGTGGGCGTAGCGAATGGCGAACAGGCGCTGGCGGATGGTCGTGGCCCGCCTCTGCATGTACAGGTACACGACATATCGGATGAGGTCATCCTCGTCCGCGAGGCGGGCGTCCCGCTTCTCCCCCTGGAGGTACGGGCTCCGCCCTCGGAGCCTCCGCCAGAGTACCCAGTTGCGCCACCCGGCGCTGTAGTTGGCGCGTGTCCCTTCGGCGAGCTTAGCCAGCATCGCCTCGGTGGCGGTCGCGTCCAGCTCGCGGGGGTCGGTAAGCTCACCTCGGACCCCTTTCGGGGCCTCCCCGCCGGCGTAACGCCACGCCACGGGCTTCACCAACGCCGGGGCAGGGGCGCTCCGGGCGCGCCGGCGCGTCTTGCGCGGTGGGCGCGTCCCGCCTCCTGCTTCATCCTTGGCGCTCGGCCTGGGCGTCCCCGTGTCCTCCGGGGTAGCGAAGGTCACGGCCCCAACACGCTCCCCCGCCGCCCTGTCCTCCCCTGCCGGGGTGGCCCGAGTGGTGGCAGGAGGGTCGAGCTGATCCGCCAGCCGAGTAGCGTCGTCCGTCGCCTTTCCCGCCTCCAGCGCGACCTCGAATGGCCCGCTTGGGCGGTCGGGGGCCTGAAGCCAGGCCCTCAGCCACAACTTCACCATCTCGTCGTTCGCAAGTCGGTCGTAGTCAGGACCGACGCCGGCGCGCGCCCCGGGCGCCTCGTCTACGCTCGCCACCTCTACGGCCTGCCTCAGCAGCCGCTCCGCCCACTGAATCACCCAACGCGCCGCGCGGCGCGGCAGGGCGCGGGCGGCTAGTCGCATGCGCTCAGCGATCGGCATACCTCCCAGGCCCAGGGCATCCCACAGCTCCGCCGCGCCCCCTTGCGCGCACCAGATTTCCTTCGGGCGCAGGGCCCGCGCGGCCCAACCAGCCTCGGACCCCTCAAGGACCAAGGTATTCGCATAGCCCTCCAACGGGTCGGGCTTCGCCCGAGCCGCGTGGCAGGGCCCGCGCGGGTCATGGACTACCACGCGCTGGGCCCGCCCACCCCCCGTCGGCTGCCACGTGCCACGCGGCCAGGGCATCGTGCGATCCTCAGTCGTCGAGATCCAGGGGTCCACGAGCAGCGTTCCCTCGCTGAGGTTCAGGCAGAGTTCGTCCAGCGTCGGTCGCCCTGCCTCTCTCCAGAGCTGGCATAGGCCGCGCGGCTCCAGGCAGGGCTGACCCAGGGGGGGGGGGACCCGGGACCCGGGTCCGTTCCCCACACTTCCAGATCTGGACCGCCCGCGCGTGCGCCGTGACATTGCCGACATGCGCGCATAGCAGACGCGTCTCGGGGGAGAGGGCCGCATAGCCGAGGCGCCGCAAGCGAGCACCCAGCCGCGCTGCAGCGTAATTGACGGGGGCGTCGAGTAGCACGCCCAGCGGCCGGACGGCGATCAGCAGTCGCTCGAGGCCCGCCGCCTCGCGCCCGCCGGGATCCTCCGACAGTGACGCGCACGCCCAGCGGGCCGGCGGGACCCCCGCGAGGTCCTTGTGCTGGTGGCCGTCGTCCGGGCCCCATCGGTCACCGACGTCCCAGGGCGTCAGCTGTGCCGACCCGCCGAGGCTCTCCCAGGCCTCCCCTCAGGGGGGCCACGCGGTGCCCACCTCCAGTAGCCGCGCCCCGCCGACCTGCAGGGGCGCGCAGCGTGGCAAGGCCTCTCGGGCCCCCTTGACTTGGAGCGCGGCCGCGCGCCAGGGGCCGTCGCCCCCCGGCATCCGCAGCTCGCGCTGGACGGCCTCCTCCACCAGTTCGCCCCACGGGGCTGCCGGTGAGAGCTCGGTCCAACCCGCCTCCGCCATCCGCTGGCGCACCTCCGCCACCGCAGCTCGAGTCACGAAGTCGGCTAACTCGTCGTGGTAAGTTCGCAAGTAGAGTCCGTCCACAACCCGGAACTTGTGCCGCAGCTCCAGCATGGCCATAACGCGGAGCAGGTGTCGTGCCACCGCGTTCCGTGCGCGGCGGCGTCGCAGCCAACGACTGACATTACTGATGTCCGTGACGCACGGCAGGAGAAGCTGGAACCAGTCCGGGCCCTTCTCAGCCGCAAGGGCTACCAGGCAAAGGAGTTCGACCACCGCGATGATCTCCCCCTCCCCCTGCCAGGCGACCCCGGGGGCGGAGCGGAGCGTCTCCAGGTAGGGAGCCGCCTCCGCCACGATATATTCGCGCGAAGTCCAGTCCAGCGCGCCGATCCGGTCCAGGGTGGCGTCGCCTCCCAGCCAGCGTAACCTACCGAGCGCCCCTGGGGGCGCGAGGGTCTCGCAAAGGCCTAGCAGGCCTTCGAAAGAGGTCTCGAAGTTACCTTCGACCGGCATCTCGAAGCAGACGCGCAGCCAGTCCAGGGTCTGGTGCCAGTCGTCCCACGCAGCCTCTACCTGCTCGGTGTCACCCGGCGGGTGGACACAAGCCTGGCCGGGGCCCCCCGACAGCATCCGGTGAACCGCTGGGAGCTCCAGGCTCAGCGCGGGTGCCGCGCAGGCGCAGAACTGGCCCAGCCCACTTAGCTCCCTCGCGGTTCGCAGCCGAACCATGCGGCAGCCAAAGCTCAGCTCCGGCTCCGCCAATAGGAAACGCATCTTCATGGCCTTGGGCTCCGGGAGCCCCACTCGCTCGCGCTCGAAGTCCATGCTGAGCCCCCAGATAATCTGAGTAATAGAGGGCTCCCCCTCGGCATCCCGTTTGCTGACGTTTACCGCCTCGGGCCCGAATACCTCCCGCATGGAGGCGTCCAGTGCGTCGCAGGCCATCCACGGCCGGACCCCGATGTCGGGCTCCACCGCCACCGGGTCGTCCATAAGCCACTCCGAGTGGAAGTGGGTTGCGTCGTGCCATTGCGGCTCGCCAGGCCGATCCCTCTCGCGGAGCTCGCGGGCCGCCAGGGCGAGCATCATGTAGTTGCCAGGGGCGCCGGTCCACCCGAACAACGATTCGGATGCGCCCCTGGATGCCGGCGTGGGCCCCCGGCAGCGAAGTGCCGAAGTCCCCGACATCCGCCGGTGCGATGTCTAGCCACTTGAAGGCCCGCGAGACGCCCCGCTTGGCGCAGAGGAGACGCGCTCCGGGATGGCGCGCGCGGTGCCACACCGCCGTCCTCGCCACCTGCCGATGGCGAGGCTGGACGGCCGGTGGGTGGCCGCGCTTATGGGTGGCTGCGTTGGCCGAAAGCATCGCGTGGATCATGCGCCCCTCGGTCGACGGGGTTCTGTCCGGTAGCTGCTTCGGGGCCCTCCCGAGGGGGGCCTCCACCAGCTCCGTCATGAATCCCTCTGCCGCCTGGGAAGCTACCAAGACGATGCCCCACGTCACGTCGGCCCATATCTTCTGGTAGGCCTCGTCGATGTGGGCTTGCGCGCTAGGGCACGGCTGGGCCCGCTCTCGCTTCCGCGGCGCGCCCCGCCGCGCAGCTGCCCCGCCTTCAGCCAGCTTCCGGACGTACTCGAAGCGCTCTCGGCTTAAGCACCGCCGCACCTTGTCCCCCAGGACACCGCGGAGAGGGTTGCCCAGGCGCTCACGGCGCGCGCGCCTAAGCAGCGCGGCCGCCTCCTTCAAGGGCCCGGTCCGCTGGAGGAGCCGATCCCCCAGACCAACCAGGGTCCGCATGGCCTCGGGGTCATACTCAGGGTGCTCCGCGCAGAAGGTCAGGTAGACCGTAGCTAACTCGGCCGGGCTGCACCCATCGAGGTCCTCCACGATGTCCCCTTCCGGGTCCTCGCAGGGGGGGCGAGGCTTTCCCGCGCTCGCCCCCTTTTTTTTCTCTCCCAACGGGGGCTTGGGAAGTCCCGCCAGTGCTCGATGCATGGCTGGGCTGAGCCTGCCGCATTTTGAGCCGCCCCCCGAGGCCTGCAGGCGCTCGATTCCCGTGAAGTCGACGCCCTGCAGGCGCCCGGGCGCCTCCGCCTGGGCGAAATTGGGGGGCGCCCCCGGGCAATCCCCCCATGCAGGTGCCAGTTGCCTTACGCAGCTGGCTCACCGACCAGCGGTGGCAGGCTCCGTTCAGAACTTTGGCCCAAGCGGTGCAAAGTCTGGGGGCCCTGCGCCTCCTTGCTGCGCTTAATGCCCGTGCCGGGCACGTGGTCCTTCAGCTCGACGTGGCGGTGGTCGCGCGGGCATCGGCGCGCCAGCAACAGGGCGTGCAAGTACAGCCGGGGGCTGACGAGCCACCAGCTGCCCTTGCGATAGCGGCTCTCTGGTGCATATATGGATCGGGACGATCATGGCCCCGGTCGCCCGACGCAGCTCTTGCGTGGGGGCCTGATCCCAGATCTTGGGGTAGCGGCCCGAGGGCCAGGAGGACTCGATGAGGAACTCCTTCCCAGCATCGTGGAGGATGCGGCAGGTGTCGCACGTAAACTGGGTGTGGCTGTTGCCGAGGAGCTCAAACTCCTTGGAGCCGTCACCTCCTGGGCGCCCCCACGTGCGGGCCCCCTGCGGGGCCCCGCCGGGCTGGGTCATGAGCCCGAGGTCAGTATACGAGCCACACGGCGTACCCCAGCGCCAGACGTTGGCCACATCGGGGCCCATGGGGGTCCGCGCGGCCTCCTGTATGCGTGCGCGAAAAGCAAGGTCGAGGGTGTCGTGGTCTGGCCGTGGGCCGGACTCCCGGAGAGGGTCGTCGTAGAATTCGATCGGCTCCAGCACCCGGATACCCTCAGCTCGAAGCGCGGCAGACCAGTTCCCCGACCCGGCGTACACCTCCTGGGCGACCAGACCGTACGCGAACGCAGGGTCGTGTCGAAGTGGCATCGCGTTGGCCTCCAGGAGGCGGGCCTGGACGTCTGCCGGATGCTCTCCGAACGAGGCCGGCGCGCGCCCAACTGCGCGGCCAGCTCGACCTTCCGCTGCCTTGCAGTGGGTGCAGGGCGCGCTCTTGCCCGGGACGGTTGGTTCGACGTCGGGACCCTCGTCGAGCATCTCGCGCCAGCCAGCGCTGACGATCTCTCGGGACAGGCTGCCCGCGTGCCCCCAGCGCTGGCCCAGGGCCACCGCCTCCGCGTGGGTGCCAGGGCGCAAGACACGCATGTGGCCGCGCCAAATCAGGAGCGGGATAACTCGATCCTCCGCGCCCACACCCGTTCCCATCAGGTGGTCGACGCAACGTCGCCCACTGCCATTGACACGATGCACCTGGAGCGCGACTGCGTCGAGGTCGGCGACGGGGCAGGCTGCCAGGCAGCGATAGTCCTTATCGTGGTGGGGGTGCACTGCGTCGTGGACGCAGGATCGGACATCGGCCTCCATGGCCGTGATCCACGGGGGCGAGTCGCCCAGGGCGCGCAGCGCCGCATGGGCCTCCTCCCACAGTGCGTGCCGAGACTCCGCGGCCAGTTGTTGCACCGCGTCCGGGTTGGGCTCACTCTCGGCCTCGCCCGCGCGCAGCAGGAGCACCCCGGCAGCCACGTGCAGCAGTAGACATTGCCGCTCCTCGGTGTCGCCCACCTCCAAGCCCACCGCCCGGGCCATCTCCTCCGCAGGGCTGAGGCGGCCCCGGTAGTCGAGGAAGGCCCACTGGATGCGGGTGTCCCCATCCCAGAAGGTGTAAGACCCGCGGCCTACCAGTCCGTCGGCGCCCCATGCGACTGGGCCGACCTTGGCCCCGCCCTCGGAGACATGGCCTGCGGCGCAGCTGAGAGCCTCGTGCAGGTCGGCTGCCTCGCTGCTGAGGCCACGATGGCCGCGGTCCACGGCCTCCTCGAGGGCCCGTTCCACGGCGAGGCGCTCCCCGCGCAGGCGCGCTCCCATGACGCCCCCGCACGTGGCTCTGCAGGTAATTAATCGCTGGCCCCTTTCAGGGGCGCAAATATGCCTTCAGGCTCAAGCTCCTGCATGAGTTTGCGGCGGAGCCCCGGCTCCTCCCCCGCGGGCTGGGCGCCCCAAGTGGCCGCCGCGCGTGGGCAGTCGCGGTCCTCGAGCCATCCGAAGTCGGGACCCTTGACCGCTTCCCAGAGGTCGGACTCCATCGCGGTAAGTTAGAGAGTAGCGTAGTCGTCCGGAGCCTGCCCAGGGCACGGGTCGCCTGCCGCTCGCGAACCACTGCCTCGGCCACGCCCCTCTCCCTTCTGCGAGTCAAGGGCAGCTGGGAGCGAGGCGTCCTCGCCGACCTTCTCGGCCTCGGCTGCCTTGGCCTGCGAGCGCAGTTGCGCGATCATCCCATCCACCTGTTCGGGATCGATCCGCGGCGTCCCAAGGAGCCCCCCGCGCCTCGTGAGCTGCATGACCACCGTGTAGTCCAGCCCGCGCGTTGACTTGATGGGGTCATGGGAGTTGGGGCAGTCGCAAGCCTTACGAGAGCAGCCCATGTGCGTGGTAGCCCCCCAACCGATGGGGACGTTGTCCTTATTGCGGGGCGCGTGCGCCACTGAGCGCGTGCGCACCTGGCGTGTCAGCTCCTTACCCGCCGGACACGCCCTCTTGGGCGCCGTCCCTGTTGGGGCCCCGGCGCCCGCCCTGGGCCCCGCCTTCGGCTGGGGACCAGCCCGCGCCTTGGGCCTGTCGTCGCCTAGCGCCGAGGGCTGGGCCTCGCCTACATCATCGCCCCCATCCCGCCTTCGGCGGCCTCTTCGTAAGATGGGCGTTCAGTTGCCCATTCAGGAGGCGCGTGAGCGCAGCCTTGCGCCGGGGCACCACTATCTGCTGGTAGTAGGCGTTCGGGCCCCCGAGGTCGAACGTCCGGGGCAGGTCGTAGACATTCTGGCATGAGCAAGATGTACTTGGAGCTCGTTTCACAGATCCTTGACCCAGTGGTCACACTCAGTGGTCTGGGAACTCCGAGGGATCCCTCTCGAAGGCCGCCTCCAAGAAACCCAGTGACCGCCGGCGTTCGGCCCGTGCGCTACTCCTACGATGGACTCGAACATCTGGATCTCACACCGGGCCCTCTTAAACCAAGTCGCCATGTGCGTGGCGGGCCGCTGGTGGGGCTCCAGCTTGTCGTCTACAGGGAGCCTGTAGCCGTCGAAGTCCTCGTCGCTTGCCGGGATGCAATCGTCCACGCCCACGTCGTGCGGGCCCGTCCCAAAGGCGAGCGCCGCGTAGCCGTGCGCTACGCGGTTAGTGACCAGGCAGGGAAACCCGATCGTCTTGAGCGTGCTCTTGGAATGCGCACACATGCGCTTGAGGGGGTCGAACAGATCCTTTCCGGTGATCCCCTCGCAGGCCTCGACCACGAAGGTGTTGCACCCTCTGGCTATGTAGAGATCCAGCTCCTCGTCCCGGCCGATCCCCGCCCGGGTGCCCCGGGCCTTCTTGTCGCCCTCGGTGGCCCACGCCTGCCGCTCGGCGGCAAGGACGTGGCGCTCGGTAAGGCGGTTCTGGCGATCCAACCGCTCGATGATCTGAGCTTCGGCCTCGGCCGTAAGGCCCCCCAAGGCCCCATGCGCCCCTGCGTCCTCGGGACCGCCAGCACGATCTCCGCCCATCCCGCCCCCGTGGGGCGACTGGCCGGTGAGTTGCCCGAGGACCGAAGGCCCGTCGAGGAGCGGATTGGCCCCGCGGGCGGGACCCCCGCGCCCCTCGCGCGCCAGTGGGTTGCGATCTCCCAGCAGGCCGCGACGCGGGCACGTGGGTCGGCCGGCGGGGGCGGCCCCGAAGAGCTCACGCCGGGGCACCTGCCTCGGGCTGGGATCCCGCCCCCGCGCCGAGCGGCTCCGCGATCCCTCGCGTGAGAGGCTGCCCTGCAAGGGAACCTTGTCACGGGCCGCGGCGCGCTCACGCGCGCGCGCATCCAACTGCGCACCCTCCAGATCCGCGAGGGCGCGCTCCAGATCGGGCCCCAAAGGGCCCGCCGCCGCCACTTGAGCAACCCGCCTCCGCAGCTGCTGGTGCGCCTGGTCGAGTGGGTCCGCGGTCGTACCCGGCGCGCTGAGGGCCGCCGCTTGCCCCCCTCGTCCCTTGAGATCTTCCGCTCGCAGGGTGTCCATGAATATCTCGAGGGGATCAGGCTCCTCGGCGTCCTCGCTCGCGCCGGCGGCGATCGCCGCCCGGCGCGGTGGGGCCGCCACTGGGGCTGGGCGGGGCAGACCCTCCACGCCGGGCGCGAGCTGCGCCCCATGGGCGCCGCCCCGCCAGTGGCGGCCGAGCGTGCGTCCCGGGTCATGCTGTAGCTGCTGGCGCTCCGTGCTCGTCAGGTAGCGCCGCCTCCAGCCGCTCGCGCTCTCCGCGCCCACACCGCCCCACTGCTCCTGGCGTAACATCGCCAGCAGATCCTGCGGGAGGTGGTGGGCGATGACACGCAGCCCCACCTCCCGTGCGCCTTGGGGAACCTCGCACAGCAGCCGATTGATCCAATCAATCGGGCAACGCCCGTCCTCCAGTGGGGGCGGGTGCCGCACGACCTCGCTGGCTGGGACCTCCACCCGGACACCCTCGAGACTAGTCCCGATGATAAGTCGGGCGTCCCCGCCCGTGCCTCGCGCGTCGAGTCACTCGCATTCACCCAGTAGAATGTACCATGGACTCGTCGGGGGTGCGCCGTAGGCATCCTCGGCCCCACGGGGGTCGTCTGGGAGGATCGGGCAGACCTTCACGAGGATAGGCTCCTGAAGCCACCCGTGGTGGGCGATCCGATCGTCCGGAGCTCCACGGTCGGCTGACCGCGAGCGTTCGCTGGCCCTCGCTTCCGCGGATCGTGATCGACGCGGCTGCGGACCTGAGGCCAAGGCCTGGATCCTCGTAGGATCGAGATCGACGGTCGGGGCCACAGCGGGGAGTGGTGGCGCGGCGAGCGGGGGGCAAGCCGCACCCGGCGCCACGCTTACCCCCTCGGCGGCGTGCGCGGTCCAGTCGCGCGCCTTGGCGGGGCCTGGTACCTGCGCCCTCATGCGGCGGCGCAGGCCTCCGAGGATCCCCAGCTGGACCGCCACCTCGACGCGTACGGTGCGGCCCTCGTCCCGTCGAAGGTGCTCCCCGCACATCGGAGCCCCTCCGCAGCTACCCTTCGCGATGCGGAGGCATATGGGGAGGTCGCACTTGCGGCCGACGAGGGTGGACCGATACTTATGAGCATGGTGGGCGCAGAGATGCAACTGGGCGTTGAGGCAATGCCCCGGCCGAGGGACGTCCGATACCTCTGCATCCTCCTGCAACAGGACAGTCGCCCCCTGCATCCCTCGGCCCCCGCACCCCCCAGGCTAAAGGGGGCGTGCTCCGCCCGCCAGCTGCACCCCAGCTTGCGCGGCTTGGCGGGGGCGCTCCTCCGCCTCCACTTCACTCTCCGAATCTATATCCAGGCGGCGGTAGCGCGCGGCGTCGGTGATGTAGCGGGGCTCCAGCCGGGCACGGCACAGCCATCCGCACACCGACCAGGGCAGGCAGAGCAGCCATTTGAGGACCCCGAACACCTTCCGGAGTCCCACGCCGACCGCCCGGCAGGCGGTGGCCTTTCCGTGCTCGGCTAGGTCCACGATCTGCGTGCGGTCGATGGCCGCGTTCTGGTCGACATGCATGGGGTGCGCCACAGGGCAAGATGCGCACTCGACGGCACGGCATAGGTGCACGTTGCCGGTCTCCTCGAGGTTCAGCCCCTTTTGCGGCTGGTGCACCCTAGGACCTGCCCGATCTTAATGTTGACCACGCCGCCTAACCCCGGCCCGCGCCAGCGCACCAACAGGGGCGCCGGGGGGGGGAGGGGGAAGATGGGCGCCAGGCACGTCGCCTCCGCGCCGCCGGCAGCACCAGGCGATCTGGTACCACGCCCAGCGGGGCCCACTAGCCGCCCAAAGCATAGGCTGAGCCGCCGCGTTGACGATGAAGGCCAGGGCACCCAACACGAACGTGAAGATGCCCAACGCGAAGCAGAGGACCGCTGTCTCCCACCAGTAGCCGAGCATCTTAACGCCCAGGCGATCGATGGCGGACCCAACCCAGCCACCGCTCGCGCGGATCGTGCCCGCGTGGTCGGGCGAGCTCTCCCACGCACCGTAGCCCGCGAACTCGAAGACCCAGGCGGCAAAGCCCCAGCCTGGGCCTGACCCCGTCTCAGGGGGCGGGGTGGGCGGTGGAGGCGGTGGCGGGGGCGCGCCTCGCCCGGCCCACCAGTGGGGCAGGTGCGGCGCCCAACCGCTCCACCCCCAGTATCCGTCCGGCCCTCTCGGCTGGTCACGCTCGCCATTACCCGTCCGGTTCTCCAAGGCGGCTGGCTGCCCAGGCGCGCTTATGGGCCCGGCGCTCTTCTCGCGCTCCGGCGCGGCAGGGCTGCCCGCGGGCTCGCCCCTGCCTGCGCGCCCAGAGCCCGCAGGAGTGGTCGTCGTCGTCGACCTCGCCTGCGGTGGCGGGGGGGTGCCTGGCACCCCCGGGGGCTTGGCCGGCGGCCCTCGCCCCTTCCCTCCTTCGGGCGCGGGCTTGGCAGGCGGGCCCCGCCCATTGCCATGCCCCCCACCGCCTGTAGGTAGGGCTTTCGGCCCGGGCAAGGCTGGCGGCGTCGGCGCTGGGACCTCGTCCCCCGCGCGCCCGAACGGCAGCCAGCTGAGCGCCCCGTGGACCGACACGGTACCACCCATAACCAGGATCATCAGGTGCGCCCCAAGGAAGCCCACAGCCATGGCACCGCAGCAGCGCCCCCTAGTCCGCGGACTAGCACGGCTGCGGTTGCGGCCGCACCGCGGCCCCCTGGAACACCCGCGCGTCGGCCTGAGCCGAATGCTACGGACCCAAAATGGCTACCTGAGCCCACGCCCCCTCCCACTTAACCTGCAGTCTACAAACCTATCAGACTATACAACTGGGCCACTCTTGGTGCCGATTTCGAACCCTTTTGGGCCTTCTTGGGCGCCTCTTGGGTCGTCTTGGCGCTGGCTTGGGCCCTTTTGGGAGCCTCTCGGGCCTTCTTGGTGTCCCTTCGGGGCGGTCTTAGCGGCCTCGTGGGCCGTTCGCAACGCCGTGAAGGCTTGGGCCTTTCTTCGCAAGCCTGTTAGAGGCCTCTTGGAGCGTCTTGGCGGCCTTTCGGGTCGTCTTGGGCTCATCTTGGACGTCTTGGAGCGATCATTCGGCGTTTTGTTGTTCTCTCGGGACGTCTGGGGGGTGTCTTGGGAGGCTCCAAGCCGAGCTTGGGCAGCCCAGACCGCCCTGGAGGACTTCGGTCCGGGGTCGAACTGCCTCGAGCATCCAATACACCAATATATTGCAAACACAAATATATCAAGATTCTCTTAAAATCTCCTCCGTTAAGATTTTCTGTCAAAATTCGCACCCGAGAAAATCCCCCTAGATGAGGGGCGTCGCCTTCTTTGGGCCTTTTTTTCATACTCAGCGCAAGAGACGAACAACAGGCTGCCCCATAAACTTCGTCATGCATGCTCTTGAAAACTCAGACGTGTTCGGAGCACCCCCTCTACGCTTCCCAAACGCCGCAACGGACCCTCCAAAGTCTTCATCTCGGTAGTTCCAGTGCTTGGACGGTTGTCCTCCAGAAGAACATAATTCCAAAAATAAATGCAGCTTGGGTTTAATGCGAAATATGTTAGCACGCGCCGTCGCCAAAGCAGTGAAGTGTTGAGCAAAACGCACAGAATGCTCCAGCATCGCGTCTTTCGTAAATGGGAAAGACCCTGCAAGCGCAGCGTAGCAGCGTGATAAATCTGCATGCAAAAATACATAGAAGACTCCACGGTGTCATTCCTGTCGCAGAACTGTTCCGCAAGTTCCATACCCCACGGTATTAGATGCCGAACCATACCAGCGCTACATCTGAGCTTGGGATAGCTGTTTGATTTGCCTTGCACAACCCCAATGATCAAGCGAGGAAGCCTGTTCGGCGCGCCGTTCGGAGGTTGTCTATCGCAAAACCCCTGCATCATAAGGTGCATCTCTCGCATGCGCTGCTTCTGCGTGCCGCCTGGGACTTTCCTCTTGACGACGCAATGCCAGATCAGAGAGCCCATAAAATCTGCAGCTACACCTAAATCCGCGCAGCGCAGCCAATCCAACATCAAAATTCGCACGCTGGCAAACGGAACCATCAACAAAGGGCATACTCGATGTCCAGAACCCAGGATTTTCATCAAAAGTTCTTGCCATGATCTGCGGTCCGTGCGCCAGGGCGCGTCGTGGCCGATCTCGGTAGAGACCGTGCGGGCATCGAAAACTTCGCTTTGCCATCCTCCCTCTCCTGTTCTGCCTCTGCCTCCTCCGCCTGCTCCTCGGCTTGCCCACCCTCCTCGACGCCCCCGTCACTTGGCGCGTCGCCCCCCCCCCTCCTCCCCAGCGCATCGCTCCTCCCCCTCACATATGATTTCCCGTTGCGTGCCTCCTCGTCGTCGTCGTCGTCGTCGTCCTCCTCCTCCTCCTCCTCTTCCTCCTCCTGCTCCTCCTCCTTGCCCTCCTCCTCCTCCTCCGCCCCTCCTCCTCCTCCTCCGTCTCCTCCTCCATCTCCTCCTCCTCCTCCTCCTCCTCCTCCTCCTCCCCCTCCCCCTCCTCCTCCTCCTCCTTCTTCTCCTCCTCCTCCTCCTCCTCCTCCTCCTCTTCCTCCTCCTCCTCCTCCTCCTCCTATCCGTCTCGTGTTATTGATTTGCTTATGCGCGTTGCCATCCCTTTCCTCCATTCCCCTCTCCCCCTCCCCTTGCCTCCTCCAGCTAATGGTCCGCACTCCACCTCTCAACTCGCCCTGCTTGCCCCGCGCGCAGCGTTGATGGCCCTCCCCCGCTTCTTGGGCGAGCGCCCCCTAGCGATAGGGGATGGCCTTTGCAACGTCAGCGCGGGGGGCGCGCAACTTTCGCGCCGGGATCCCCCTCCTCAGGTAGCGCAGGGGGGGTGGGGCGTTGGGGCAGGGGTCGGTGGAGGCAGAACTGGGTTGGCTATGTGTTTTTCCCTGTGACCTCGGGCAGCTTGATCTTACACTGGAAGCAGCACTCCGCGTCCTGCCACCCTGGCAGCCGCCCTCTCTCGCTATGCTGTTTGGCCCTCCACTTGTCGCTCCTCCCGAATGGCGATCCATCGCGTCTGCACGATGGCCACGTTTTGGTTGCGAGGTGCGCGAATGACCAGCGGACAATTTCAAAAATATCATCCAGGGTGTTTGGGGACAACTGGTTCTTCAGCAAGCATGCGATGGGCACGCGGAGGTTCGCGTAGCGCTCCTCTAAGCCAGGCAACAGGAGCGAAACAATTTCAGCGGTCACGCTGCGGTCCCAGTTACAAGGCACACCGTCTTGCCAGATGCCGCATGGGACCGTGTCGGAGTCGCCGAGGAACGACGCTGCACTGTTGAAATGCTCCAGCGAAACGGGATCTAACCCAGACGCGCCAGTCATAACATCTGCGTGGCCGAAGAACGCCAAACGATCCAAAATCTCGTGGGGCAGCATTAAATGTATTTTCTGCAGCTCCTCCACTTGCCTTTTAGCGTTCCACGCCCGCACGTCGCGCACGTACAAGGGTGGCCAACCGTTCTCTCTGAAAATTTGGCGAAAGAAACGTGGGGCATTGCCCGGGTATTTTTCTGATGGTACTAAATCAGCAACGCCTGTGGCACCAGAGCGGTGGGTGTCGTTTGCCAATTGGAGCCCCCTGGCGCCCGACACGATGTCGCGCGACACGAGGTCAGCGACATTCGCCCTCGGGCGTTTGTCTGCTGGCAGCGCGCGCCTGCCATAAAGGCAGCGCGCGTTTGGACAGCATGCTGCGGCGACCTCTCTCGAGCCAAAAGCTACGGGCGTCCCTTGAGCCAAAAGCTACGGACGCATCTTGCGCACTGGCGCGCCCCACAACAGGGCCACCCCTGCAGGAGAGGGGCGACGAGAAGATGCGAAGGTTCCCCTCGAGAAGGGGTCGCGCTGGATGCCGGGCGAGGCGGCGAAAGGGGGGTGGAACAGCAGAGGGAGAAAAGGAGAGAACGATATATATATATATATAGAGAGAGAGAGAGAGAGAGAGAGAGAGAGAGAGAGAGAGAGATGGAGAGAGAACAGACGAACGTGAGTGAGAGCGAGAAGCAACGAACGGACAGACAGACAGACAGACAGACAGGAAACAGACAGACAGACAGACAGAGATAGGCAGAGACAGACAGGGGCAGACAGACAGAGAGCCCCTATCAAGGTTTGCGCGCATTTTTTCTTGTTGGAGCGTCGCCTTGCGCCTCCATCTCTAGCGTCTGCGCGCCGAGGGGATGATATGGATGCAACTCAGGGAGCAAACGCCACTCACTCCACGTAGCGCGAGAACCTCTTGACCGCCAGTTTGATGCCGTCCAGGTGGCGCTCTGCGGTGGACTTCATGGCTGCGAGATCCTTGTTCAGATTGGCATAATCCTCTTTCTTCTCGTTCGTCTCGTGAGTGATTCCCGTCTTCTCGATCAGGAGCTCCACCGCCTCCTCGTGATCAGTCGCGCTCTTGAGGGTCTTGTCAGCCTCCTTTGCCCAGGTGTCATATTGGCCTTTGTCACTGTCCTTGGCAGTCTTGGCGTGATTGTGGAGCTTCGCGCGGAGCGTCTTCAGCTTCTTCATCTCAGCCTGGTACTTCGACAGGGTAGACCTAAGCGCAAGAAGAGGGAGGGGGGGGCGTTTGTGAGGGGAGTGAGCAGGAAGACGAGGGAGAGGAGAGATTGCTGAGGCGATGGCGTGATCGAATCCTTGTTCGCCTGGATGTTCGGCCACAGCGGGTTCTCCAGCTTCACTGGGTTCGCGCTCGCACTGCTGCTGCCACTGCACAGCTCCCCCATCCTGGCTGCTGCCCATTCCAGCGCTTTTGCCGACTTGACGTTTCCCTCGCCCGTAAACTTTTTCTTGTCAGACGTCTCCAAGCTGTCCTCAGACATCTGTGGGAAAATGAAATAGAACTCGTGCCACAATATGCGGTCCTTCTTGTCGTACTTCACTGGAAACGCCTCCTTCGCATTGTACGTCTGTGAATTATCCCCCCACCACTCCTGGACGAACTCGAGAGCCAGCTTATGATCCTTAAAATCTGACAATGAAAGGTTCTGTTCTTTCAAAGCTTGCGGAACTGTGACGTGCCCCTTCTTGGCCCATTCCTTATGTTTTTCTGCATTTTCGCATTCTTCGTGAAACGTATGCACCCAGTCCAAGTTCTTGCTCTTATCCTTCTGGAAGCTCTCCAAGAACATCTTGCGCTCTGAAGGGCTCTTGCAACTCGACCAAACTGCCTGCGCCCCCGCTGCCTTCTTCTGCAAATCTGCATCAGTGCCCGAGGAATTGTACTTGAGCCAGTTGCGCATCTTTGTGGCCTCCTTCGGGTCGACCCCCTCCCCCTTAGAAGCCTTGCATCTCTTAGGAGCGGGGCCAGAGTCGTCGCCTTTCTTCGCCCCGCACACCATCGACGAACAAAGAATCATCATCGGCGCGGCATACGCGAAGCAAGAAACCGCGGCGGGAGGAGGCATGCTGTCGAACCGTACAAGGATCCAACACTCGCAAATGTAAATATGACAATCAGCGCGCCGAAAACAAGCGGACCTTGAGCCGAAAAGCACTTACGGGATGCATGCTGCCCCCTCCCCCCTTTGGCCCTACCTGCCTCCTTCCTCGTCGGTCCTTCCTTGCCGTAGCGTCCTGATCCACAGAAATCCGCCATGCTCATCCTGCCCCCCAGAAAGCCCCTACAGTAGGGGCACGAACCAAGAGGACAATGAGATCTAGGCTAGATACCCCTATCAAGGGGTGATCACGGACTGCGAGCGAATGGTAAGCATTTGCACTACCGCTATTAAGCTGATCAGAGTGTAGGGTCAGAAGCCCCGTGGTCAAACCACCAGTCTTTGTTCGGAAGTGTTGGTTTCATCAGGCAACGCAAAGTGAACCAATCTGCCGCTAGAAAGCGGGCAATCTCGTTTCTGAAATTCTATTTACATAGAATTTCTATTTAATAGAATGTGGGTTTTGCTTGATACTTCCTTCAATTCTATTAAATAGAATTTCTATTTAATAGAATCGGGTGTGTCTTCTGTGGCCCAGCTGAGCGGGCTTCCAGTCGCAGCCAGCGTGCAACGACTGTCGTAGATATGGATGTGAAACCCACCGCGGGTCTCAGGCCTCCTTCGCGCCGCACACGAGGAAGTCGTCCTCTGGGAGGGGGGATGGGGGGGGGGCGCGCAAGTGCAATGTGTGGGAGGGAGACAGATCCACTACAGAAGTGGTGACGGCTCTCAAGGAAAAGCATCGCGGTCCTAGTTCCCCTTGCGGCCGCCCTTCTTGCCGTCCTTCTTGCCCCCGCCCTTCTTCGCCTGGGCGTCCTCGTCTTTCTTCCGCTTCTCCTCCTCGTCTTTCTTCCGCTGGTCCTCCCCGCGTTTCTTCCGTTCCTCCTCCGCCTTCCGATCGGAATCCTCTTTCTGCTTCCTCTCGGCTTCTGCCCTCGCGTCGCCCTCTTCCTCCTTCTTCCTCTCTTCCGCTACTGTGCGGGCCTGCTCTGCTTGCGCCAGTCTCCGCTCCTCTGCAGCCTTCCTGTCGTTCTCTTCTTTCTGCCGCCTTTCTGCGTCGGCCCTCTCCTGCTCCGCAGCCGCCGTGGCCATAGAAGCCGCCGTCGCCACCCCCAGCGGACTCGCAGCGCGTGCGCAACTGCCCCCGCCTCCCCCGCGCCTGGCGTCAGCTCTCTTTTTCTTGCGTTCTCGCTCGTGGCGCCTGTCCTCTTCCTGCTTGCGCTTCCGACTTTCTTCGGTTGCGCTCCTGGATTCCTCCTCTTGCAGCCTCATCGCCGCAGCCTCCTCTTCTTCCTGTTGCCTCTGTTTTTCACGCTCCTCCGCCTCTTTTCGCTCCTGCTCGATTCGTTCGAAAGCTTCGGCTGCTCTGCTAGCGACGCTCACCTCTGCTTGCTCCAAGACGCGCAGGACTTGCCTCGTCATCTCTGCTCTCCCCCTCCTCTCGTCGGCCTTCGCTTGAATCTCCATTTCTTCCGCCTGCCTGGCTGCTTCCTTCCTCTCTTCCTCTTGTCGCCGAAGAGCTGCTTCCTCGCGTCGTCGGGCTGCTTCCTCGCCCCTCCGCGCCTGCTCCTGCAGAGCCCTCCTTTCCATCTCCTCGCGGGAAGCCGTTCTCTCGCGCCTCCTCCTCCTCAGCCTCTTCAGGATTGCGCGCCCTCTCTTGTTGAGATCCTCCGTCTCAGCGCCGCTAGTGTCGTCTGCGTCCGCCTCTGGGCTGAGCGGGGCCCCCTCGCAGGTCTCGGCCTGCATTCCTGCCTCCTGCGTCGCAGGCTGCGTCGCTGGATGCGCGCCTGCAGCTCCTGCTTCCGCGCCTCCTCCTACTGCTTCCGCGCCTCCCCCTGCCCCCTCGGCCAAGCCCTGGGGATTGCGGGCAATATGCCCCTAGCTGAGGGGCCATTAATACAAGTGGGGATGTTTGCACCCCTAGCAAAGGGCAATCTTATCGTAGGGCTGTTTTGGCGTCCCCTAGCGCAAGGGTGTTTTATTTCCTGATCCCCATCGCGTCCTCGGTGGCGTTCACGAGAGCTTGCTCGTTCCTGTCCATCCTCTGCTGCTGCCACCTGGGAGGGGGAAAGGGGGGGGGGGGGGGGGCAGGAGGAGGAGACGGTGGAGGAGGAGGAGGGGGGGGGGGGATGAGGATGAGGAGGAGGAGGAAGAGAAAGGAGGGGAAAGGAGGAGGCAGGAGGGAGGAGGCGGAGGAGGAGGAGAAAAGGAAACGGATGTGAAGAGGGAGAAGGGGGGGGGGAAGGGGGGGGGAGGAGGAGGAGGAGGAGGAGGATGAGGAGGAGGAGGAAGAGAAGGGGGGGGAGGAAGAGGAGGAGAAGGAAGGAGAGGAAGAGGAAGAAGGGAAGGAGGAGGAGAAAGAGGAGGAGGAGGAGGAGGAAGAATAACCCTGCAAGAACAGAAACTCGGATTGAAAAACTGCGAAAAGTTTTTCATGCCAAACTCTGGTGACAAGAAAGGTTTATCATGTCAAACTTAGGTTTCCAGTGGGCGCGCAGTGTAATGGGTTCCCATGGGGGCCACCTGGCGCGCTCGGCCTCCGACTTGCGGCCGCGATAGTGGCGACCTCCTGTGGAGATGAAGCCCCGCTCCGTCCACCGGCGAGAGGCGCGGTGCTCCTGGCAAGAACGCGACACGCACGTGAAGACCCACGTGCGCCTGCTGCACTTATTGCACAGCTGGATCTTGTCCGTGCGCAAGAACGGCCTTGTTGAGGCCCTCGTGTACCGCTTCTCCCTGAGATCCCTCAGCATCTCAGCCTCATCCTCCTCCCCCTCGTCTGAGACGGCGGTCACGTCGTCCTATAGGGGAGGAAAGGGGGGGGAGACGAAACAAATCTTCTATTGATGTGGCGTCCCCTAGCAAGGGGTAAGCTTTTGCATCCGACCCAGCGTCCTTCGCGTCATCGAGATGACGCTTCCGCGGAGGATCGCCCCACTGGTCGCCGCCGCTGCCTCCCGGAGCAGATCCGCTGCCAGCGATCATCGCCTGAGGGATGGGGGGGGGGGAGGGTTGGCGCGCGCCCTCGCTCTTCTCTGGCTCTACCCAAGGAGTTCCTGGAGGGAGAAGGTTTCTCTTAGAAAACTTTGGTTTCTGAATTCCCTGATCCCCATCTCGCCCCTGACATCCGAACCTCCTGATTTGTTTCCAAGATTCGCGGCCTCCGCCCCCTGCGAAGCGAGCCATGCGGCGAGCGCCGCGAGCACGAGAGCGGATTTCGCCATTGCGCGAAGGCCTTCTCGTGAGCCTCGCGGGCTCGATCGCCTTGAGCCGCAAACGGCTGCACTGAACGTGAACAATCGAAATCTCTTGCTGTGGTTCCCCCGAATGAAGGGGCGCGCCCCCTAACAAGGGGTTCGCGACGCCCCTGGTGGAGGGGGTGTAAAATTTTACATAATAGCGTGAAGAGATGAGATGGCGAGCCCCTGACAGAGGGGAAGTGCTGCGTAAGATGACGATGTGTGCTGATGATGGCGATGATGATCGCGATGGTGATGAGGAGGGGGAGGATGAGGGTAATTCCATCGATCAGCTCCTCCATCAGAGCGTCCGCAGCGCCCCGCGCAACAGCCTTCGTCTCAGCAGTCGTGCCCTCCTTGAGCTGCTCGCACACCTGCCTGCCGATGTCCAGCAGCTCCTCCTTCGACACCTTGTCCCTCGCAGCGGCGCCTCCGAACGAGCATAGCTGATTCTTCTTCCCGTGCAGCAGTTTGATCCCCACCCTGTAGTCCCTCTTGCACCAGTCAAGGTGATAATCGCGCCCGTCGACAGCGCCTCCAACTGCTTCGTCGGCTAGCTCGTCCTCCGCCTCGTCGTCGCCACCGCCCCCCGCGTCCTGCTGCTCCTCCTCCTCCTCTTCGTCTTCCTGCCCTCCGCCTTCTTCTCCGTCCGAAGCCTCGCTGGCAGCCTTCGCGCGGGCAGGGCGCTTCCTGGGAGGTCCCTTCACCGCTGCAGCAGGGCGTTTCCTGGCTGCTTTCAAAAACTTTTCCTTCATTGTTTTTTTTTTTTTGTCAGGTTTCGTCAGCGCCCCCTTCTCTTGGGCCTCCCGCTTCTTCCGCCCCTCAGCATGGGCAACGAGCAAGGCGTTGGACTGGTCTGTCTCGATCTTGTCCCCACCAGGCGCGCGTGCGATCAAGAAACCCATCTCGCCTGCTGACAGCGGCATGCGCGTCTCCTGGCCCGACTCATCAGCAACGACCATGGACGGCGGGTCGGAGTTCCAGTCGTACCACGTCACCTGTAAAGAAGACGGACGAGTTGGACGGATAGAAGAGGATGATCACAGCAGGAGAAATTAGCAGGCAGCAGAAAGGGGTGGAGAGGAGGTGAACAGTGACCTTCTTCGCAGAGCTAGAAGCGGCAGGCGCAGCGGAAGGGCGCGCAGGTGACTCCATCACCTCCCGGCTTGAGAAAACGACGAGCGGGCTGTGCCTTGGGCGGTGGAGAAATCCCATATAGCTCCTTGATCAGCTTGTGCCTTGCGTCTGCTGGACTGCGTGGTGCACTCGCGGCTGGGGCCGAGCTCTCGGCACGAGTGTCATCCGCGGAGGTGCTCTCGACGACGTCATCACTGCGTGGCGTCTCCTTCTTTTTGCCAGAAGAAATACGACCGCACTCCAAGTTCATCGCCTGTCCGAGGGTCCTCGTGTAGTGATCCAGCTTACCCGCGGTCACGGCGCTCCTGAACTTGTTCACTACGTAGCTGACGCACCTGCTCATCTCAGTGGCCCAGCGCTTCGCTTCCTCTGCCGCGAGGTGCGTCTTCTGCGAAACGATGGCCTTCGTGAGCGCTGTGGAGCTCAAGCGCTGCGACGCCTGGCACGCATCCAGCAAGAACGGCATGTTATCTTTGATGATCTGCTCCGTTGTGCCATTGATGTAGTTCTTCTCGATCAATGACACGCGCTGCTTCACCAAGTCAACCATGGCCTCATCGCCGAGCTGGCAAGTGCGGTAGAGGCGCGGCTTCTCCTTAGAAGCGCCCCCCATCTCAACGCAATGCCTGCTGCCACTCGCGTTTGAGCAAACGGCCACAGAAAAAATGGTAAACGAAAAGGAAGTGCCCCTTTGAAGGGGTCGCAGGAAGCTCTTCCCCTAGCAAGGGGCGACGTCGCGCAACCATGAGGGATCATGTCGAACACAACATAGGAATGCGTACCAATATATTGGCGCCCGCCGCGAGCAAATATATTTGAACATGGGTTCTCGCTAAGAGCAAATATATTGGTGTTTGCAATGTATTGGTGCATTGGATGCTCAAGGTGGGCGAGGGGGGGGGGGGTCAAATTGCAGGCTTGGGGTCCCCGGGGAGGGGCTTATGGGGGGGGGGGGGGGGGGGCAATCTCACGCGCGCAAGGACCCACAAGGGGTCGGCGGACCTTTCCCGACTCAGCTGCCGTTTTCCGCCGATCCGATTTATTTCGATGGCCGATCCGACTTATCGATTCGATTCTGGGCTCGCCTGTCAGGGGCCCGCGCGTGCCGAAGAAGAAACCCGATTGGCCCACGAGGGGGCCCAGCGAGAAGAAGATGGTGCAGTATATCTGGTGCCATAGATTTGCGGGGTGGCATCCAACAGCTTTGCGCGGAACTTAGACAGTTAATGCTTCTAGCGATCTTGCGCTGCTCTTCAGGCGTCAAAGGCGTATGATTGATGATGTGCATTAAGACCATAGCAATGATATGCCCAGCAGGGTCCCCAGGCCCGGAGGCCGCCCACTTTTTCAACACTCCCTCCCCCCCATGGCACCCACTGTGTCCCTGGCGGTCTGGGATTCATCGAGGGCCTCTGGGGAGATTTCGGAGGGTCCGCAGGGGCTTCCCAAACGTCCCAAGAGGACTGGACCCCGAGACGGTCCAAGAGCGCTCCAGGACCCCGAAGATGGTTCCCAGACTGCGCAGGAGGCCCCCAAAACGCCCTAAGAAAGTTTCAAGAGGGCCCCAAAGAGGGCGCCAAAAAAGAACCATCGTCCAAGTCCCCTCCCTAGGAAAAGCGGACATGTCTAATATGTTTTCTGATGAACAGCGAGCCACGACGGCCCAAGAAACCCCCCAAGAGGGCCCAAAGACGTCTCAGGAAACCCGCAAGACGGTCCATAGAAGGATTCCGTAGCCAGTTTTTGGCTCAAGGCATTCAGGTAGAGCGCGATTTTTCACGGCTGCTTGACTTAACCGCGTGGGCTCTTCGCGCCTCATCATCGGCGATGGTCTGGAGCTCGGAGCTCGCATGGATGGCCAGCGGTGCCATTCCCGCGGGCTCGGAGCCCGTGAGCTCACGCGAGGAGCAGGAGACCGAATTATCGCAGGAGGCGAGCGATGGGAATTCGTGGGACTGGCCGGACACCGACAGCGACTACGGGGGCGGCCACGCCGTTCTTGCCGTCCGGCGCAGGGCCGGAGCCCGTCCTGCGGCCCGAGGCGCCGCTCCTGCGACGCCGCCAGGCATTTTCGAGCCGTCCGGCTCCCCGGCGCCGCCGCGGGTGCGGAGCCCCGACGGCGTCCCCGGCAGCGGGGCGCGCGGCGCGGGCGACTCGCTGGGGCGCGCGCCCGTGGGCGGGCAGGGGCGCAGGTGCCGTGGTCATAAAGCACGGCGGAGCCAGACCAGCATGATCGAGAAGATCTCGGCCACGAAGGACCCCCAAAGCATCACGACGGTGATGGTGCGCGATTTGCCACCCGGGTGCAGTCAGGGCGAGCTGGTGCGTGAGCTTGATATGTCCGGGTTCGAAAACCTGTACGATTTCTGCTATATGCCGTGCGAATTCAATTCTGGCCGCAGCTTGGGGTATTCGTTCGTAAACTTCTTGTCGCCGGCGGTCGTGTCTACCTTCAAGAACATGTGGCACGGAAGCCGGCGATTTCTGGACCACTCCGACAGCGGGACCTTGAAGGTGACGCAGGCGCACATCCAGGGGTACGAGGCCAACATGGCCATGGCGCTGCAGACCGTCGGGAGCGTCCGCAACCCGAATTTCCGCCGGCTCGTGTTCTGCAGGGGCACTGGGCCCTCAGGCAGCGGCCAGGCAACGCCAGCCGCCCCGCCTGCCGTCAGGTCCCCGGCGGCGCCCCCGCAGCCTGGCGGCCGAGCGGAGGGAGCCGGCCTGCGGACGGCGCCGCCCTCGCGGCCGCCGGGCGCGCTCCACTCGGCGTGCACGGAGGGCCGTGGCGGCGGGCTGGTTGCCGCCCACCGGCAGCCAGGCACCCTGATCTACGCCTACGTCGTGGTTCCCTGCGCCGCGCAGCACCAGCGCCTCGCCGCCCAGAGCTTAGCCACGGTGCAGCCGGGGTCGCAGGCGGCCACCTCGGGGCCCACGGGGCCCTGGCGCTGGAGCCAGCCACCCAGGTGAGGGCGCGCAGGGGGGCAGGAGCCACCTGGCCGGGGCCCTGCCGCTGGAGCCACCTTCCAAGCAGTGGCGAAGCGTTCTGGCTTGCCCCTAGGCCCACCAAAGAATGTTCTCATTACCTTTTGTGGTCTGCGCGAAATGTTCTCAGAACATCTCTGGCTGGGACTGCCTTGTTTTAACACATCGGGTGCATGTCCTAAGAACAGTGTTTTCGTTCTTGGAACATGTCTGGGTTCTGAGAACATGTCGTGTTAGGCCTATAGGAATGCCGGGACGGTGGGTCCCTGCTCAAGCGCTGCCACCGCAGGGGCGAGGCCATGAATGACCGCTTGATCACCAGTGATGGCGCAGTTCAGTTGGCCAATTGCCCCACCCTGCCACCGCACTGCGACCCCCTCCCAGCCACCGCATCGTCTCCACTGACAGGCTGGCCCGGGAGGCGCACGCCTCCGTGCGCCACCTCGGAGTCCGCAGGTTGCGAGACGCATTGTCTGGCCCGCATGCCGTGCCGATGCGATAACAATAATTAAGTATCCTATTGCTCCTGCGCGATTCAGCCACGCGCAGAGGGGGGCAGGGGGGGAGGGGGGAGGGCTTCTTAGAAGCACGCCTGCTTCTCAGAAGGCGCGGGCCTTATCTATAGATGTAAGGCCAGCCCCTTCTAAGAAGCCCTCCCCCCTCCCCCGACCCCCTCGTGCACGCCGCCAAGCTATGCCCACGCTGCGGATGGTCATCGGCAACCTGCTCGTTTTTTCAAGACCGTTGTACGTGATGAGGAGGGCGATCAGGAGGAGGGGATCGGCCAGGGTGAACTGCTAGTCCCACGGTTTTGCAGACTGCAGCCACGCACCTAATCAGCAGTGCTGCGCGATGAGCGTCTATTTTGCGTTGCTGCGAAAGCAAGCACGCGGCCGCATTAAATGTAGAAACGGGCGACTGCAGGCGACACAGTCCAGGCCTGCTGAACGTCCCGTTCAAGGCCCTGTGGGGGCTCACCGTCTACAGCAGGAGAGTGGCGAACTGAAGTGGGGTCGACTGCGCTGACGTAAGCCGCTCGCGCAACTTGGAAGGCCTGCGCAGAGCCACTGCGAAAGGTTGCCGTGCTCTCTCGCAGTAGCCTTTCTTTTGTATCTCTGTCGTTCAGGGCCCCTTGAAAAGCCAGAACACACCCCAAAACGTGAAACGACTCTGACGGGGTTGCAGGGCTGGAGTACACAAACGGCCAATTGTGTTGGCCCCTCTTTATGAAGATCCAAGCTCTTCGCTTCGCATGCCTGGACGAGGTGAAATATCCTTGTGCAGCGCAGTGCAGCTGGCATTTATTTGTATGTTTCCGCCGGCGTTCTATCTCTTGTGCGCACATTGTGCAGGAACACCTTGATGACTCCACACACCCTGGCCTGACATTTGAAGAGGTGGCACCCAAATAATTGACAGCGGTGTGCAATTCTTCACGCTTCGCGTACCCCGACCAGCCCATTTAGAAGCCCTGCCCATGAGAGCTGACGGGAAGCTGGGGGTGAACCGAGAGATCTCTGGGAGCAAGGGGGTGGCCTTGGAAGGCCTCTTCGGGCTATCCCTGGGGGCCGCGTGGGGGCGAGGGGAAGAGGAGGAGCAGGAGGAGGATGAGGACGAGGAGGGACAGGAGGACGAGGACGCGGATGAGGACGAGGACGAGGAGGACGAGGACTAGCATGAGGACGACGCGGACGAGGACTCATGGAACGATCTAGAGGGAGTATTGCGGTTGTTGCTGCTGCTGCCTTCTAGGAGTTGTGGGTGCTTTCCTGGAATCCTCTTGGTAGCCTTCGAAGTCTTCTTTGGATCATCTTGGTGGCCATCGATCACAGGATGGGGGGGTCCCCAACTCAGCTCCCCCCCTCAGGAGCCCGCAAACCGCTTCTTGGGGCGCTCTTGGAGCGCTCTTGGGCGCTCTTGGAGCGGTCTTGGGGCCGTTTGGAGCATCTTGGGAGCCATCTTGAGCCAGCTTGGGCTACCTTAGCCATCTTGGAGGTCATCTTGGGCTCGCTGAGGCCGCTCGTGGGCCTGTTGGGGCTGCCTTGGAACCCTCTTGGGACCCTCTTGGGGCCCAAGAGGGGCTGTCTTAGGGGCTCTTTTGGGAGCCCTGGAGCGCCTCTTGGGGCCATCTTTAAGGCTATCGATCAAAGGAGGGGGGCTCCCGATCTTGGTCCCCACGCCCTGGAGCCCTCTTGGGGCGCTCTTGGGCGTTCTTGGGGCCGCCTTATTGGAGCCGTCTTAGGGGCATCGTGGGCCCCTCTTGGGGCCTTCTTGGGCCATCTTGGGGCCATCTTGAGGCCCCCAAAGCACATCGGAAGCGAAACGGCGAGAAGGCACAGCTCATCAAGTGTCCGTATGTGTGTGAAGGAGTTGGGCGCTTGGAGGGGTCCTGAAGGATCTCTGAGAGCATTGGAAACCGTCTTGTGGCAATCGTGGGGCCTCTTGTGGGCATGCCGGAAGCTGTCTTGGACCAATTTCGGTTAGATTGAGGCATATTGGAGGCCATCTTGGAGCATCGGAGGCCCCCTTGGAGCCATCTTGAGCCAAAAAGGGTTCTCCAACGACCCGCGAACCCTCCCAAAAAAATCCAGGGGAGGGGGTAGGGGAAGGTGTAAACCCCTCCTCGAAGGGGAAGCGGGGCTTTTGGAAGAGGAAAAAAAGGACATCGTTTGGAGCATCTTGGGAGCCATCTCGAGCCAGCTTGGGCTATCTGAGCCATCTTGGAGGTCATCTTGGACTCGCTGAGGCCGCTCGTGGGCATCTTGGGTGCCTCTTGGGGCCCTCTTGGGATCCTCTTGGAGCCCTCTTGGGGCTCTCTTGGGAGCCCTGGAACGCCTCTTGGGGCCATCTTCGAGGCTATCGATCAAAAGAGGGAGGGTCCCGATCGAGGTCCCCCCCTCGGGGGCCATGATCCTCGCGATGGGGTGTCAAACACTGGCCCTCCCAAGGGCCGAAAAAGGGCCCTCCAACGACCCGCGAAACCACCCAAACAAGTCCAGGGGAGGGGGTAGAGGGAGGGGTCAAGACTCCCTCCCCGCCCGCAAGCCGTCTCGCTCACTCCCACCCGCCCTCCCAACACATACGCAGGACCCGAGTCTGGCCCGAGCCTCAGCATATTCAGCAGTCGGTTTTGGATGGGCAGCTACTGGGGGCCAATCCGCCGCCTCCGCCGCCGCAGCCGCAGCCGCAGCCGCCGCCGCCGCCGCCGCCGCGCCCGCCGCTGCCGCCGCCGCGCCGCCGCCGCCGCCGCCGCCGCGCCGCCGCCGCCACCGCCGATGCCAAATCGCCGCAGCCGCTGCCGAATCGCCGCAGCCGCTGCCGCCGCTGCCGCCACCGCCGCCGCCACCGCCGCCGCCGCCGCCGCAGCCGCCGCCGCGCCGCCGCAACCGCCGCCGCCACCGCCCCGCCGCCCCCGCCGCCGCCGCCGCCGCCACCGCCGCCGCCGCCGCCGCAGCCGTCGCAGCCGCCGCCGCAGCCGTCGCAGCCGCCGCCGCCGCCGCCAACTGTATGCGCTGATTCCTTGCCGCGCAGCAGGGCAAACTGCACAATATTATCGAAACCGTCGTACGTCCCAAGGTGCGGCTCACAGCAGCCCTCATTTGTGCTGTGCTGCGGCCGTCATGTGTGCAATTCGCCGCTCGTGACGTTGACACCCCTCCCCGCGTTTGAAGAGCGATTCGGGGGGATGACTGGACCTTTTGACGTCCAGTCGTCGGGAGCCAGCTCGCCGCGCCGTGGGCCGTGCTCCCGTCCGAGGCACGGAGCTGGGCCCTCCTCAATGAAAAAACTTGGTGGCCCCCAGACAACAAAATGCGAGCCTCCAGAGCCCTCGCCCTGCCCCCCCCGCCCCCTCCGCGCCGCGTGCACTCCCGAGGGAGCCCCGCCCGCCCTCCCCTCTCGGCCGGGCCCCCCGGGAAGAAGGCCCTTGGGATTGAGCGTTTTAATTCGGCGTTTCGACATTGGGCGGAAAGGGGAGGGGGGAGGGGGGGTCTGGTTCCAGACCTTTTTTTGTAGGAGTGCTGCTTTGGGGGGAGATTCCATCCCCTCGAAACGGGCGCCAAAAAAACAACCAAGTTCTACTCCATGGGGGGGAGGGGAGGGGGGGGGGGGGCCCGACCCGATCCACAAAACAATAAATAAAAAACGATCGCATCGCCAGCTCGGACGGGTGCTGCTTCAAGCCGCGGGCGCCTGTCGAAGAAGACGCAGCGGCAAAGCCATCACATTTTGAAGGTCCCCGCGGATTCCTGGGGCTGGCGCCGGACGCCCTTCCTGGCGCGCGGGGCGCGCCAGGGGCAGCGCTGGAGGCTGCTCGTGCAGTTTTTTGCTGCAGCGGCCCAGACACGGACTTCCGGAGCGGCTACCGCCCCATATGAACGCCGGGCGCGGCCGAGCCAGCCTACCGTAGGCTAGGCACAGGGGCGCGTCTCTCGCGGGGCGCGCCAGGGGCAGCGCTGGAGGCTGCTCGTGCAGTTTTTTTGCTGCAGCGGCCCAGACACGGACTTCCGGAGCGGGTACCGCCCCATATGAACGCCGGGCGCGGCCGAGCCAGCCTACCGTAGGCTAGGCCCGGGGGCGCGTCTCTCGCGGGGCGCGCCAGGGGCAGCGCTGGAGGCTGCTCGTGCAGTTTTTCTGCTGCAGCGGCCTAGACACGGACTTCCGGAGCGGCTACCGCCCCATATGAACGCCGGGCGCGGCCGAGCCAGCCTACCGTAGGTTAGGCCCGGGGGCGCGTCTCTCGCGGGGCGCGCCAGGGGCAGCGCTGGAGGCTGCTCGTGCAGTTTTTTTGCTGCAGCGGCCTAGACACGGACTTCCGGAGCGGCTACCGCCCCATATGAACGCCGGGCGCGGCCGAGCCAGCCTACCGTAGGCTAGGCCCGGGGGCGCGTCTCTCGCGGGGCGCGCCAGGGGCAGCGCTGGAGGCTGCTCGTGCAGTTTTTTGCTGCAGCGGCCCAGACACGGACTTCCGGAGCGGCTACCGCCCCATATGAATGCCGGGCGCGGCCGAGCCAGCCTACCGTAGGCTAGGCCCGGGGGCGCGTTTCTCTCACACACACTCTCTCTCTCTCTCTCTCTCCCTTTCCCCCTCTCTCTCTGTCTCTCCTGCTGTTGCTTTCTCTTTTTCTCTCTCTCTCTCTCTCTTTCTCTCTTCTCTGCCGGTTTGAATGTTTCAACATGGTGCGGCCGAAGCCCCACACCCAGACTCGAGCAGGGCTGAACTTAAACGTTGTGTTGCTGGACTTCGGCTGTATTTAGTTCTTTCATTTTGGGACGGAGGTACTGGAAAACAGGTAGAGCAAAATGAAACACAAAACGAACACAAAACGAAAAACAACGTTTAGGTCCAGCCCTGGACTCGAGCACGTGCCCCTGGCACTCTGCCGCATTGCAGGCACTACCTGGCGAAAGCACGCCGCGGGCGTTGGAGGCTGCTCGTCGAGTTTTTTGCTGCACCCGCCTAGACGCGAACTTCCGGAGTGGCCACCGCCCCATTTCAACGCCGGGCGCGGCCGAGCCAGCCTACCGTAGGTCGGGGGCGGCCAAGAGGGGGGTGATGACGGGGGAGGGGATCATGGCGTGGGCCATGATAGTTCCTCAGATTTCATGGCGCCTCTTCTTATTTCATGACGTCCCTGGCCCCCCTGGGCCGCGCACATGCCGCCGGCCATGCCCCCCTCTTGGACGCCTCCCTGTTGGCCGCCCCCGAGTGGGCTCACTTAATTAGCACGCTCGTCGCCGGGCTCCGCAGAGCTCCGGCCCGGGCCCCCTGGGGGGCGTTCTCAGGCACACCCCGGGGCGTGCAGCGTGTCCTCGAGGCCAGGGGGCGCGTCTCTCACTCTCTCTCTCCCCCTCTCTCTCTGTCTCCTTCTGTCTCTCTCTCTCTCTCTCTCCGCCTGTTTCAATGTTTCAACATGGTGTGGCCGAAGCCCCACACCCAGACTCGAGTACGGGCTCCTGGCACCAGGTCTGGGCGGAGGCGGTGTTTTTTGCTGGACTTCGGCCGTGTTCTTCTTTGCGTTCTGGGAAGGAAGTACAGGGAAACAGGTAGAGCCAAACGAAACAATGAAAACAAAGCGAACAACAACGTTTAGGTCCAGCCCTGGTCTCGAGCAGTCTCCCCCCACGGGCAGCAGAATCGCAGCAGGGTGCCGCCCAGTGCGCCTGCGCTGAGAAAAAATGAGAGCCGGAAGAAGGATCCGAGAGAGCCCCAAGAGGGGAAACGCAAAGAGTCGTTTCGAGCCGCCGCCCCAAGATGACCCTTGAGACCGGCAGAAGGCCCCCAACGGCCTTACGACGCCCCTCGGAGGCCCAAAAGAGGCCCCGAGACGCTTCAAACTTGCTTCCAGAAGGCGCCCGAAGGGGCATCCCAAGATAGCCTCACATGCATGCAGCCGGACTTGGGCCCACAAACGAGGCAAGGGGCTGGAAGAAAGGAGGAGGAGGAAGAGGAGAAGGGCGGAGGAAAGAGGAAGGAGCGGGAGAGGCGGGGGAGCAGAGGAGAGGCCCAGGATCACTGCCCCGTCAAGCAGGACTGCACCCACCAGAACTATCCCACCGACGCCAGAAAACGCGCTCCATCAAAACGCGCTTCAGGAGGAGGAGGAGGAGGAGGAGGAGGAGGAGGAGGAGGAGGAGGAGGAGGGGGAGGAGGAGGAGGAGGAGGAGGAGGAGGAGGAGGAGGAAACACTCTGGCTTCGGATCGCACCCAGCAGTGAACGACATGTGACACATGTCAGAGATGATTCGGCCGTGTCGTTCCTGTGTGGGTGTGGCCGTGGGTATTGCCAGGCGCACCCACCCCCTGGACTGCTTGACCGGAGGTCGAAAAGCTCTCGGCACAGGTGGGCCTCAAGTCTGACCACCTCCCCGATTACAGGGGCGCCCCCCCCGCCGCGAGGGGCGGTCACGGGAGCGGCGCATCCGTGAGCCTTGCACATTCGTCTCAAGGGCGGGGCGCTCGCTAGAACCCAAGCGCGCGCGAAACGCGCGGGTGGTTCTGGTATATATGCGTGGTAAGGCAGCCCTACATTCTCAACGCGTGGACCGCTCAGCGACGTGACCCGTGCAGTCTCAAGGGGGACGAATAAGGCCTTTGGTAGCCACTGAAGGCATTACCACTCCTTTCTCTGAGCACTTCGGAGGCCAGCGTGTTTGTCACGCTCGGCTTTGACAGCCTGGACGTCGCGTCTATTTCTCAGCGCCTCGGTATGATCATAGGCCGACCTTTCATCAAAAGCAAAGGCGCCGTTGGCTTTTGAGCCTTGCCCCACGTATTTCGTACCCTTGTCATGCCAGGAAACACGCCCTTGGAAGGGTCTTGTGTCCTATCCCCGGCGCCCCCCCGGCACTCAGACCAGACCGCATGCGTTCTGTTGTCGTCTAGAAGAAATGTCTTCTCGGTGCGGGCGGACACGATTGGGCACGCTGGCGAGGGAGGGCGGGGGGGGGGAGGGCCGGAGGGAGGGAGGGAGGGAAGAGGAGGAGGAGGAACATGAGGCGGGGGCCCGCGGAGGCAACAGATGCCGAGAGGAAGAAATGGAGGACGATAATAAAAAAGGAAAAGAAGGAGGAATAGGAGGAGGAGTGTGAGGAGGAGCAAGGGGAGACCCCTCTCCTCCTGCGGACCCCTCTGATGGGCGCCTCGCGCGAGGCCAGAGACCGCCTCGTCGAGCTCGAAGGCCACGCGACGACGGTGGCGGAGGCGCTGAACAGGCAGGGCCACCAGGCGGTAGGGCCCGTTCCTTGATGAGGAGGCTTGGGGGGAGGAGGGGGGTCAGAACCGGAGGAGGATCACGGGGACAGGGGTGACGAGGGCCGGAGGAGTAGGAATAGGGCAGGGGAGGAAGGGAAGAGGAGCAGCATAGGAACATCATGAGGCTAGTGTTGCAGGGTGATGGTAGGAGCGCAGGAGGAGGAGGAGGAGGACGACGACGACGACGATCAGGACAAGGCGGGCGAGAAACAATGAATTGTCAGACCCAGTGGTCCCTCAGCTACGAGACTGAAGACAGGTTGGACCTAAGGGGCGTCAGGACGATCATGTCCTACGTGCTTGAACAGCCAGGAGGAGGAGGAGGAGGAGGAGGACGATCAAACAACATACGGCGCAATTATGTATTCCCTCGACATGACAATTGGAGGGCGAGCCGTCACAGATCAACCTGGGATGAAGAGCCAGACAGGATGGACACCAGGATGGGGTTATGTGACATATTTGTTGACATACGGCGCACCACAGGACCTTTGGGAGCACCGGGTGCCTCTCTTCTGGGGGGCGTTGCTGTAAAAGCGTGTTGGTGCCGTGCACACATATGGATACATATTGGAAACCCAGCCTCGTGCTCAAAAGAGCTCCTGTTGTGCAATGTGGAGGCCTCTTGGGAGCTTCCTGGGACCTCTTGGTGTTCTCTTGGGGGCATGTTCGGGGTCTTGGGGGCCATCTTGTGGGGGAGGGTTCACAGGACCGCTTCGGTAGTTCCCCCTCTTGAGTTTCTTTTGGGGGTCTCTTTGGGAGTTTGGGGGGCATTTAGGGGACAATTTTGTTTGGGGGCCCTCCTCGGGGCCTTTTGGGCAGTCACGAGGCGATCTTGAGGTCTTCATAGGTTGTCTTACATAGACACCTCGAAGACCGAAAAGGCGAGTGTGCCAAAAAGGTCCCGAGACAGTCACAGAAGTTAACGTCTTGGCGCCTTCTTGGAAGTCCTCCTGTGGCTCTTTTGAAACGTCTTGGGAGCCTCTGGGGCTGTGTTGAGACCATCTCGGGCCCTCTTGGACCTATCTTGGGCCGTCCCGAGGCACTTGGACGAGCACACGCGTTCTGGAGCTTTCCGAAGTCAGATTCATATGCCGGGCCCGATTGGTGAGACCTCCCCTCCAAACCGGCTGGAGTGAGGGGTTTGGGGAGGGGCAGCCATCTCACACGACGAGGAAACCCCAAGAGGTTGGCGAATTGTAAAAGGATTTGGTCGGTTGGAAGAGGAGGAGAAGGAAGAGGAGGAGGATCGACGGCGCATCGATAATTGTTCGATCCTGCCGTTTTGGCCATTTCGGGCTTCCAAAAAGGCTGCTGCTGGGGACCCCAGGAGGGACCACATGGAGGGACCGTCAGAGACCCCCTGGGCTCTGGGAGACACCTACGGTGAGCGGGATGGCCCCAAGACGGCGCAGTATTCCCACGCCGTCGCAGGAGAGGCCACATGGAGGGACCGTCGGAGAGGCCACATGGAGGGACAGTCAGAGACCTCGGGGCCCGAGGAGACCGCGGGGAAGCGGGAGGGCCCCACGACGGCGCAGTGTTCCCACGCCGTCGCAGGAGAGGCCACATGGAGGGACCGCCAGAGACCTCCTGGGCCCTGGGAGGCCGCTGGGCAGCGGGAGGGCCCCGCGACGGCACAGTGCCCCCTCGCCGTCGGGCGAGAGTTCTCCGAGAGGGGCGCCCCCTCTGGGCGGCCGGGCCTGCCAGCACAGGGCGCAGAGCCGCGTGCGGGGACGGGCCGTGTGGGGGGAGGTCTCTATCGGGGAAGCGCAAGATTCGAGTAAGCTGGTTCGACTCAGGTTCGACTCAGGTTCGGCCCAGGTTCGACCCAGTTAGCCAGTCAGATGTCGACTTAGGTTCGGCTCAGGTGAGTCGCAGGTTGGGTGCAGGTTCGACGCGGGTTCGACCCGAGTCGACGGACGCTCGGCGCAGCTTCGACGCGCGAGTGGAGCGAGTGGCTCCGATCGGGGAACCGTAAGACTCGAGCTGACGTGTTTTGACGAGCGCGTCCTGGATTTTGACGGTCCAGTGTTCGTGGGATGTTTGCTGCGGGAGTTCACGTCAAATTTCAAATGGCCCCGTCAGGCCAACCCGAGTCCCCTATACCCGAGTCTTGCGTTTCCCCGATGTGAGGCTTAAGTCGGGCCTGTCCCTCTGCAGGAGGAATATTCAAGAATAGCAAAAAGTCCTCCCGGGACGATGTTTGAGTATTGTTTGTGACATGTTTGGAACATTTTTTGGTTATTTCCAATATTGTTTTCAAACTCCGCCTGTATGGGGACACGCCCAACCCAAGTTTAGGCCTTCGAGGTCAACGCACGGCCTGTCACGTTGCACCGCTCTGCGGCTCCCAAGGCTCAGAGATCCGGCGTTCTAACAAAAATTGGAGCGGCGGGATTGGAACAATTCTCGGCCTCCAGGGGTTCCTCCTCCTCCTCCTCCTCCTCCTCCTCCTCCTCCTCCTCGCTCCTCCTCGCTTCTCCTCCCCCTCCTCCTCCTCGCTCCTTCTCCTCCTCAGCCCTTTTCTGTGTCGAGCCAAGATTCAATGGGCCCAACGAGGGGGCCCCCCGCGCTTGGCATCCCAACGACACACCATGTTCGGGAGGGGCCCTGCGCCGCCCTTTCGAACGGCCCAGGTAGTTACATTTCATGCGCTGCAAGCTGTTTGGCTTCAATGTCTGCAGCTTGATCCAGCCGCGGCGGCGGGAGGAGGTCGCCCTGCTGGCGCGTGGCTTCCCGATCGGCTTCATTGTGGGCACGCGCGCGCCTGCGCAGGCGAAGATCGGCGGGCACGACTATTACCACTTCGGTTATGGACGGGGCCCCTTCGCGAATTGGGCTGCTGGTCTGTCCATTGGTGTTCGCAGGAGAGATCTTGGACAACGGGTACATCGCGTACTCCGTGGGCCTGCGTCAGCACAGGGTCGTGGTGGTCTCGTGCGGGTGGTCATTGGATCGCTCGACATCTCGCCCATCGCCTTCTATTTCCGGCCACCTGGGCCCCGTTCTGGCACCGCCACATGGAGACGCACGGTCGACGTACTCCTCGAATGGTTCAACCATGTTCTAGACAGCGCGCCAGAGCGGTCCACCCCAGTGATCTTCACGCACCTGAACGACTCCTGCGCACAGGACGGGGTGGGCAGCCACTTCGCGTGCGTGGGGCCCTACGCGCAGTCGCGCATGGGCTACGCAGCCCGAGGGTTTCGAGAAGCGCGGCACCGACATCACTTGGCTTGTGCCACTACGTTTCACAAGATGGCGCCTACGTGCAATGCGGGGAAGGCTTCGTCTTGGATCGATCACTACGCTTTGCCTGCTGGAGTCCTCCCGCGAGTTTCTAAGCCGCCTCGTGGAACTTCGACGCGATCGAGACGGCCTTACAGAGCCCTGGGCAACGCGAAGGGTTCTTGCTGGAGGCCAACGAGGCGTTGTCGCGGGCAGCCATCTCCTACCTTGGATAGTTCGAGAATACCATGATTGATGATGGATACGCCGCGCCCATGCGCGTTCGGACCCCGATCGCTGAGAAACATGTCGGACGTGCCCGGCGGGCTCCAGGGGAAGAGCTTTCACAACATCGGGTCCGAGTCCGACGGCTGCTTCGCGCGCGCGCCTTCCCGCGCGAACATGGGCAGCCCACGCGGCATCATGACTTCCAGATCAAGGATTGCACGAACCGGGCCCGCTGGGAGGTCAGGCGGCGGACGCGGTCGCTCCGCGAAACTTGGGCTGAGGGCGTGCGTGCGGCGCGGCGCAGGCGCGACCTGGCCAGCGTTCAGTATTTTTCCAGACGGCTGGCTGGCACGGGGCTGGGGCCGAAACGTCGCAGCTATTCGGCGGTGCGCAGGCACGTTGCATCGGCTGATGAACTCGCGTCGACGCTGGGCCCCCCTGAAGCGGATGGCAGGCAACTTGCGGCCCCGGTCTCGGCTGCTGATTTTTTAGCACGGCGGGCCCCTGCGGCCCCTCAAGGGATGGGCGAGCGGGACTCGGCGGGGGAATTGGGATCTCGAGTCCTTCGCAGAGCAACGGGGGCGCTCCGAAAGGCTGCGCGCCGGCGCTCTGTTCCTGCCCGGTCTCTCCCAGACGAAACGCGGCTCATGCTTTCGAAACCGAGATATTTTAGTAAGCCACGCTTGTCCCTTTTTAGAATCGGAGGCGCACCCGATGCCCCCGTGGCGGAGGCCGCCAAATGGGGTGCGGGAAGTCTCGCCACGCGCTGGCGGGTTGCGGGGGGGTCCCGACTTCCGGGGGCTTCTCGGTTGGATGGCAGACCCCCGAACCTGACGGCGGCACTAGATGTCTGCATGGCCTCTGCCCTCTCTTCCGCGCTGCCGCACGCGGGATGTGCAAGTCTGTCTCTCACGCTGCGCCTGCGGATTTCGACCACGGATGCATCCCGCACAGACGGAGAGAGAACGCGCGCGCGTCGTCGGAACGCTTGCGCGGCGCACGCGCGTGGCACATCGCTGTGCTTGATGACGTGAAGAACGCTTTTTGCCGTTGTGATCACGAGCGCAAGAATCGCGGGCGGCTAGAGCACTTGCCAGCGGGGGACACAGCCCTGCTCGGCGACTGACGCACCGCGCACCTACCTCATCTTGACGGCGCGAATTGCCCCACCACCTTGCACCTCCAAAGCGGGGCGCTTATCTGAGGCCCCAGCGCGCCCGATGAGTTGCGCGCCGACGTTGCGCCCGATGAGTGGCCCTTCGCACGAGGCGCTCGGGCCCGCAGGTCCCCCCCATCGGGCGCTTTTTTTTCATCGGCTAACCTCGAGTAAGCAAGCTGCCGACGGGGGGCGGTTGTCTCAAAGATATCTGTGGACCTCGGGGGCCCCTTTCAAGACGAAGAGGCTAGTATTCATGTCTGCGGTGCAAGGTGCGCCACTGTCAGACTTGCACCGTATCTCCCCACGGCTTCCCAGGAGGCCCAGCTCGACGTCGCCCTTCCGGGCAAAATGCAGTGCTGCGGGGGCTATGCGTGACCGATCTGGGGATCATCCTGTCGCGTTAGAATCTCGGGCTGTCTGGAAGTGGATGAACATTGTGCCTTCGAGAGATGAGCTGTCGATCAAACGCCTTCGATGGCTTCAAACTACCGTTCGGTGGGCCGAAGAACACCCCCGGGCCATCGCCCTCCTCTTCGGTCGGCTCGGGTCCGAGATTTCCCTCACCCTCATCGATGGCCGCCCCACCCAGCTCACGAACCTTTGTGCCGTTCGTTTCGTCACCGACATGTATCAGCTCGAGCTTCTTACTGCTTATGGAGAGTGGCGCTCCACTTGGGGCGAGGACATTTGTGCGCTATTTCATGATGACTACAGATCCAATTTTTTCTGGCTGCTGACGTCTCTTCCCCGCGTAAGATATGGCAGAGCGGCAAGTCTGACCTGGGCACCATCGACTTCGGAGGATACCACTTCGCCAGCTGCGTTTCCAACGCCGAAGATTTCGTTGGCCCCATACGGCTTCGCCCACGCGCGCAGGTGCGCGACTACTGATGGAAATGCATGTGGTTCGTGAATATTTTTACATGCTGCCCTCAGTGCACACCAGACGCACGCGCGGGGAGGGACGCATGGCGATTTCTCGTACTATGCCCGTTGCGTCGTCACGAACTCATGTTCAGCATGCCGTGCTTCGTTCGCCTTCCAGAGGACTGCCAATGCTCACCTCTGCCGCGCCTTCCGCGCGGGGTTTTGCGGCATTCGCAGTGCCCATGCGACGCGCCCAGCGGTCATTCACAAGCTCGAGCGTCCTATTTGTTGTACACATTCGTGTTCCGATTTGGACCAGTTGCAGGATCACATGCGTGAGCGGCGCCTCCCATTTTTACCTGGGCGGGGAGGCGGCGGCGGCGACGCCCAAGTGGCAATTGCCCATGCGCCCGCCAAGAGGCGCAGAGGCTGACGGCGCCCCACCTGCGGCCAAGGCCAAGGGGGCCCCGCCCGCGCAGACAGCGGCCGCAGGGGCAGGCGCTGCTTCCCGTTAAGGGGGCGCGTCATCAGGAGGCGCAGCCAGCAGCGGCAGCGGAGACCACAACAGCAAGCAGCAGCGCAACAGGCATCTGGGGAAGGTGAAGGACATGCATTTCACCCAGAAGCAGGCCCACTTCCTCCACGCGCTGATCAAGCAGACGCTGATGACCACGCAGATGGCGCGAGGCATGTGGGCCGCGGGCGTGGACACCCTCTCCCCGCGCGCAGACCTGCCCGAGACCGAGGCAGCGCAGGAAGCAGGGGCGACGTATTCGTCAGAAGCCCGAGCCCGCGGCAAAGGCCACCAGTTCGGTCTTCCTCACCTTCATATTTGCAATGGGTTCGTCAGCAAGTCGCGCGAGCGTGGGCTCGCGCTGGGGCAGAGGACGCGCGCGACGCTCGAAGAAAAGCACGCGAAAGCATGGTGCGAACAGCAGCCGCAGGAGCTGCACGGCATGCCACGCCTGTTTCGCACCACGAAGTGTTTCGACCAGAACAAGAGGAATACGCACCTGATGCCGAGAGACGCGCCCATGCCGAGCGCACCTCCCGAGTCCAACGAGCAGTTGCTGCCTTCGCCCTTGATCGTGAGAGGACTCTTGCAGAAAGCAATCGAGGACATCGGAGGTCGCAGAGCACTGGGCGCGGCTCCGCCAGGCGCCATGGAGGAGATATTACAGAACGCGGAAGATGCAAAGGTCGGTAAGTGACAGGAAGGCTGCCTCGAAGGTCAGAACTGGGGGACCTCCCGCCCCGTGGAGCTGTGGCCCCATTGATTTGGGAGGTGCGTAGCCGTTTTGCTGCCCGCGCCCCGGGAACAGGCTGGCGAGTTGTATTTTCAGAGGCAGGGATCGCCTATTTCAATTTCCGCATCCGCCTGCCGCTGGGAACCTACATATCGATCGTCGGGTACGCGCTGTATAAGCTCTCCAGCGACGCCTGCCCGCCGCCTCTCACCCGTTTCACGCTGCCGCGAGGTCCGCCCCCCCGCGGTTTCCCCTCGGGGTGCATTGGTCTCTCCTGGGCCACTGCGCCTTCGCAGTCCTTGACTCCTGGGTATGTTCGCACCTTCTGCGTCGGCGCGCGTGACCCTGGGGCTCAGCCTTCAGGCCCGTCAGGGCCCATTGGCCCCTTCTGAACCACATGACTTGTGCAAGTCGTCCGACGGGTGCGCTCTCCCGAATTCAATACGCCTGTGCGTTTCATTTGAAATCCCGCGAGTTTAACACGCCACTTGCATATGCGAGCATGCCGCCTGCTGCCCACTCCGCTCGGCATTGCAAGGGCAACGAGGGATGCGGGCCCAAAATCGTGTCTCACTTGCTTACCTCCTCCTCCTCGCCGCTCCTCGCTCCACCCCGCTCGTCAAAAGACGATGCAGAACGAAAAACTGGCCCCGGGGGGGCGGTCTGGACCTCCGGGCCCACGCGTCGAACAAATTGGAGCAGCCGGATGTCTAGGGAGGCTGGGCTAGCTGGCTGGGCTGCGACGGCCAATCGGGGCATTTCCGTAGACGCGGCAATGTGGGTAACGGCGATGTAGGTTTCGGCCAATGTAGGTGGGATTGGTTCGTGGCCAAACCAATTGTAGGACATCGTGGTTCTTGCTGTCCTACAATTCCATGCGTCGTCCTCGTTCGATACATTCGCACAGTTGGGATGTAGGAGAGTTTTCTTCGTGATTTTCTAAAATCTGTTCTGCGCGAGCTCGGCGCCACAAACTCAGATTCCCAACATCGCCGTTGACCAACATCGCCGTTAGCGCGGCCTTGTGCCTGCGTCGGGGCGCCAGTGACCACCGCTCAGCCGGTCGGACGCCCGCTTCCCAGGAAGAAGACGCCAAGGGCCCGAGGGCCAGGGCTCCCGGGTCCGACCGCGCGCAAAGGCGCCACGCTTTGGGACTGCAGCGCGCTGTGAGACACGGTCATTGTCACAGGCGGTGGTGCCAGGCCGTCGTGTTCAGATCCGATCATGTTGTGAACCAATATTTTCTCAGGCGCGCGCACTTCGACCCACTCACATCCATACCCACTCGTATTCAGGTTCCTTTGTTCCCAACTGCTCATGCCGAGCCGTTCAGATTCAGATTCAGATTCACGCATTTCCAGATTCTTACACGCAGACCCTTTCGGATTCAGACCCACTCATATCCAGACCCAAGTGTATTCACATCCGCTCGTTCTCGGACGAGCTGATACCCACATCCGTTTTCGTGTAAGCACCCACACCCAGATCCGTTCACGTTCAGACATTCAGTCCCAATGCAATTCCGAAGGGGATTCGCTATTCTCAGACATTGAGCAGTGACTCGACAGAAAAGGCATGCGCGGGACCTCGTCGTCGAATAGGTCTCAGATTTTGGATTGTCGTCGTCCTACCTCTTCTCCACCTCCTCCACGTTTCATACGCTGGGATCCTCCTCCACGTCCCCCGCGCGTGTGGGGGCGCGACAAAAAATGAGAGGAAGACGACGAACCCGACCACGACCACGATCAAGACGACCACGACCATGGCCGACCGACGACCGACCACCACGACGACGACCACGACCACCACCACCACCACCACTTCGATGACACCCACCGCGACCACGACCGCGACAAAGACTATGATCGCAACATCCGCGACAACGACCACGGCGACGACCACGGCGACGACGACGACGACGACGACCATCGCGACCACAACCACGACCACGACCACGACCACGACCACGACCACGACGACGACGACGACGACGACGACGACGAGGACGACGACGACGACGACGACGACGACCGGGGCCACTGGACGGTCGACGACCGACTGCGCTTCCCACCAGCCCCCCCCCCCGGGAGCGCGCCGCCGCACGGCGGAGGTGGCGCGCCTCGGGCGCGAGGCGCAGGAGTTGCAGGACCGCGCGCGCGCGCTGCGCCCTGGCCTGACCTCAGAACCGCCGTGTTTTGGTTGGTTTTCCGACCTGCTGTCGAAACATGTTGCTCACAGTGGGGGCCCATGCCGAGAAACAACCCCAGACAGGATCGCTTCGTGAAAAAGTCAGGACGGGAAGTTTTTGGCTATTGTCGGCCCCGGGGGGCCCTCGCCGGGCCTCGGGACTGTCAAAAAAGGGACTCAGCACGAAAAACCGGTCCTGGGGAAAGGGTCGGGACTTCAGGGACGCCGTCCTGAAAAAATCAGGACGTCGCATGTTTGGGACCTGCTTGCCTCCAGGGTGCCCTGGGTTTTGTTGGGCTTCTTTGGTTTTACCATGGAAAGCGTGGCGTGCCCATGCCAAAAATCAATGGGCGTCCTGGGGTCTCAGGGTTGGGTGTCTCGTGGAAGGTTTCTTGTGGACTGGCCTCCACTGCAGCTCGGCGGTGCGCCCGGAGGCGAAGCGAGAGGGGGCGGGCCTTCTCAGGAAGCTCGGAAGCCCCCCGGCCTTCCGAGAAGCTCTCGCGGCCCTCCCCGACTGCACAGGGAGTTTCACAGAGGGCCGGAGGGCTTCTGAGAAGCCCCGCCGTGTCTTGAGAAGGCCTTCTCCTTCTCAGTTCCCCCCCTCGCTCGACGCCGACGGAGTCTATCCCGCCCAAGGATCCTTGGCGTCTGGCTCCCATGATTACCACAGCTCGGGGCTGCGGCGGCCGTCCGGGACGATGCGGGCACCCCCCAGACGCCCCTCGGCGAGGCGCAGTTGCTGGAGCGCATCCCGAGGCTGGAAAGCTGCGGGGGGCCCACAACAACGCTTGCGCACCTCTTAACCTTACTTCCCCCCTCATGCGCCGCCGACTTATCGTGTCCCCCCGCCGGGTCTGGCCCACCACGCTTCGGCGCGGCACGCTACTGGGCTTCCCGGACCCCAAGCGCCAACGCCCGTCCCTCGCTTTCCCGAGACCCCCGCCGCGCGGAACGGAGCGACACGCCATCCGCTTGCAAGGCATACACGCCGGTCGTTGAAAGTAGGTATTTCTGGACTCCGAGGTCACAACCCATTTCAAGCGCCATTTCAAGCGCCTACATACTGCAAGAATCGACATGTGTTGTGCCATGTGCTGTTATTCTCTGGGAGGACCTAAGCCCAATCTGCTTTATCCGCCTTCGTACTTCCTGTTTTTACCTACTTCTTCCGACCGACGTGTAGCGTGTCGCCGGGGCCGCCGGCTCGACGCGCTATCCAGAAATGCCCGGCCATAGAATTGTTTCAGACATGCACCCCAAGCAAGGCGATAAAAGGACGGCGGGAATTCCTGCCGCGGCGGTTATCTCCGCAGTGATATGGCGGAAGCAGCGGTGATAAGGTAGCGCGTACGTAGACATCTAAGCATTTTGAAAAGTAGGGCAGACATGTCCGTCCTATCTAATTACGAAGCCGCCTAAAGTATGGCGAATCTGGAGTCAGGCGGAGCCGTGCCTGGATCAGATGCCCCCTTCCCAGACATCCAACGTCGTGAACAAATCAAGACGGAGGCTGTTTGTCGTTTTGGCATTTGGAGGCCTTCGCTGGGCCCCGGGACCGTCAGAAAGATGAAAAACCAGCCCGTGGTGAATGGGCGGGTCCTTTGGGGACCCCGTATGTAAATTAGCCTGGCGAAGGACCCAACTATATGCAGTTGTGAATACAGTCGTTGTTAGTATCGCTTTCGGTGGATTTCCTTATGGGGCCACGAAGCGCGTGAAGAGTGTGTCGTAATGGGGCAGGGCGGAGCTCCCTATGGGGCCACGAAACGTGTGAGGGGTGTGCCAAAATAGGGCGGCGCCACCATGCGAACTGCGCCTCTGGGACCTTAGGCGGAGCTCCCTATGGGGCCACGAAACGTGAGAGGGGTGTGCCCAAATGGGGCGGCGCCGCCATGCGGACTGCGCCACTGGGGCCTTAGGCGGAGCCCCCTATGAGGCCAAGAAACGTGTGATGGGTGTGCCAAAATGGGAGCGGCGCCGCCATGCTGCGAACTGCGCCACTGGGACGTTAGGTGGAGCTCCCTATCGGGCCACGAAACGTGTGAGGGGTGTGCCAAAATAGGGCGGCGCCGCCATGCGGACTGCGCCACTGGGACCTTAGATGGAGCTCCTTATGGGGCCACGAAGCGTGTGAGGGGTGTGCCAAAATAGGGGCGGCGCCGCCATGCGGACTGCACCACTGGGACGTTAGGTGGAGCTTCATATGGGGCCACGAAACGTGTGAGGGGTGTGCCAAAGTGAGGGGGGAAGAGAGGAGGAGCTAGGAGGAGGAAGAGGCGGAGGAGGAGGAGGAGGAGGCGGAGGAGGAGAGTATGTGGAGAAGGACGACGAGGAGGAGCGAGGAGCGAAGAGGAGGAGGAGGAGGAGGAGGAGGAGGAGGAGGACGAGGACGAGGAGGAGGAGGAGGAGGAGCGAGGAGGAGGGAGCGAGAGGAGCGAGGAGGAGGAGGAGAGAGAGGAGGAGCGAGGCGATGAGCGAGGAGCGAGGAGCGAGGAGGGGCGAGAAGGAGCGAGGCGGAGCGAGGAGAGCGAGGGAGAGGAGGATGAGCGAGGAGGAGGAGGAGGTGGTGGAGGAGGAGGAGCGAGGAGGACGGAGGAGGAGGAGGGGAGGAGGAGGAGGAGGAGGAGGAGGAGGAGGAGGAGGAGGAGAGGGGAGGAGGAGGAGGAGGCAGGAGGAGGAGGAGCGAGGAGGAGCGAGAGCAGCGAGGAGGAGGAGGAAGGAAGGAGGAGGAGGGAGAGGAGCGAGGAGGAGGAGGAGGAGGAGGAGGAGGAGGAGGAGGAGGAGGAGGAGGTGGTGAGGAGGAGGAGGAGGAGGAGGAGGAGGAGGCGGAGGAGGAGGCGGAGGAGGAGGAGGAGGGAGGAGGGGGAGGAGGGGAGGAGGAGGAGGAGGGGAGTGAGGGAGGAGGAGGAGGAGGAGGAGGAGGAGAGGAGGAGAGGGGCGAGGAGCGAGGAGCGGAGCGAGGAGCAGCGAGAGAGGAGGAGGAGGGAGAGGAGCGAGGAGGAGGAGGAGCGAGGAGGAGGAGGAGGAGGAGGAAGATCATGATGAGGAAGATGGGAGGAGGAGGAGGAGGAGGAGGAGGAGGAGGAGGAGGAGGAGGAGGAGGGGAGCGGAAGAGGAGTAGGAGGAGGAGGAGGAGGAGGAGGCGGATGAGGAGAGGAGGGGAGGAGAAGGAGGAGGAGGAGCGAGGAGGAGAAGGAGGATGAGGAGGAGGAAGAGGAGGAGGAAGAGCGAGGACAGCGAGGAGCAGCGAGGAGGAGGAGGAGAGGAGGAGGAGGAGGAGGATAAGGAAGAGCGAGGATGAGGATGAGGAGGAGGAGGAGGAGGAGGAGGAGGAGGAGGGGGAGGAGAATGAGGAGGAGGAGGTGGTGGAGGAGGAGGAGGAGGAGGAGGAGCGAGACGGAGGAGGAGCAGGAGGAGGAGGAGGAGGAGGAGGAGGAGGGAGAGGAGGAGGAGGAGGAGGAGGAGGATCATCACGTGGTTGGGGGCGGAGTTCGTCCACCCTAAGGCCTGGCGTCCTCCTGTAGGGACATGGCCTGACGTTGACGAGTTACATAATCCGTCAACCTGAGCGGCGGGCAACTGTACCAGGAGGGAGCGGAACAGTTGCTTCTGGGGTGCTTTCCCTTACAGAGCAGATTCCACTGAGTTCGAGCACCATCACGCTTGAACTCTCCTCCACAGGCCTTGCTTAAACCCACGACGTTGGATTCGCTGTAAAGACCACACTTGGCACATGCAAGAATAAAGTTTGCACCCCTGGTCTCCTCTGAAACATACAGCTGATGCCTGCGGGGGTCAGTTGCCAGATCGGCCAACTCAGGATGGAACCCTCTGCAAGCCTCATCCTTTCGGCCAGCCAACTGCTTCTGAGCGCATCTGGTTCTACAGACAGCGCATATCCATTTCCCGTTCCACCCCCACTCCCACCTGTGGAGGAAGCGGGGGGGACGAGGGGCCTCAAGGGCAGGAGGGGGAGGAGGGATAGGTTGCTGCCAGACAGCAAGCGCGCTACGCGCTCCAGCAAGAATTTTCTGGGCGGCGCCCTTGTCCCTAGAATCAAAAAGCTTTCTTGCTGGACTTCGGTCCCACGGGCTCCCACAAACTTAAACCTTTGGCCACATAAACGAGCCACTTCTTGAGTAGCTTGGTCTGCTCGTCAACCTCCTCTACTTCAGAGCTAGAAGGTCGGAGCAGACTCTGGGCACCTACATTTGCGAATTTATCGGCGAGATCATTTCCAGTGGCATCGAGCCACTCGGGCGTTCCCTTGGGAATCGCCTCCAAGTCCCGGTGCGCTTTTATCTTGACGCACTCGACATTATCATGCCACCCTCTGCTTCCGCGGGTCAGCATGGCTACTCCAGCGTACTTATGCTTCCTGAAGTACTGCTGGTGATTGTACACATCTAAAATACCCTGATAATCTGTGATTATCTCAGTTATGGCTCGGGGAGGGGCGGCAGCAGCAGCAGCAAGCACGGCAAGATGCTCAGCAGAAGGGGAGGATTGGGGAAGGCAGCTGCCCACAGGTCCGTAGACCGCTCCCTCGAGCTCGCCGCTCTCGTCGATCACCACGGCTGCGAAGCCCGCGGTGTGAAAGCACGAGTGTCCCTGTTTCAAACACGAACCGTCAGTATAAACTTTGCCCTTGAAAACATCCTGAAGGGCATGGCCATCTTTAACCCACACTGTACAATTGTTTAAACTGTTCCCGAGACCAGCAGGGGCTCCGATGTCAAAATCTGGCCTCACTTGGAAGCCTGCCTGGAGCGGAAACTTGGTCGGGTCCTGGAGCTGGTCTCTTTCATGTTGGGAAAACATTTCGTCTCTAAGTTCGGCTGTGCAGGGGCAACTCACGAGTCTATGATGAAGATCATCTGAACGATGTCCGCATTTGCACTGTGGCTCCGTGGGGTAACCTGCTTTGGCCAGAACTGAATGGGTCCAGATCCCCTGGGTGAGGAAGGCCTTGAGGGTAACCTTTTCGGAGTCCGTGAGCGTACTGGACCTGAGGAGCTCCTGGGCGACACTTGCGTCCAGCTGGCCTTCCAGGCCAAGCTTCGTCGCTGCCTGAGTCCTGAGCTGCTGAGCCCAAGCTCCTTGAAGCCAGAACTGGAGTAGTGCTGGAGACGTAGTTGTTAGAATATGTATCTGATGATTCTGGTCGCTCATGGTGAATGGACTAGTAAACTTCCAACCAATACGCGTAGCACTTAGAATAGCTGCGCCGAAAGGACCTCGGCACTGGCTCCACTTCTTCGGCGGGTCGTCTAAAATAGCTGCTGCCATCTCTCGAAGGCCTGGCAGATTGAAACCAGCCGCGTACTCGCCCGTCATGGCCCTCCAGACGAGCGTGGACCACAGTAAGATGGGCCCTACACCTGGTCGCCAGCAGGGGTCCTCAAGAAGACAGAGCCCGAGTGAAAACGATCTGGTTGAGGTCCCAGGGCCAGCAATTTTCAAGAATAATCTTCTGGATTGTCTAAGTTCGAGATCATCCATTCCAACAACTTCAGAACCATAAAACTGAGCTGGATCAAAACCAGTATTATAAAGCTTTAGCGTGTTTCCCCCTGCTCGGTGAACCGCTCGAATCTTCGGAACTCTAGCTTTTAGCTTAGCATATATTTCTCTTAGCTTGCTGCTTCGGATGTGCTTCCCACGTTTTTGACCTGCTCGAAAATCAACTCCTAGGTTAACTGCATGCGCTGGCGTGGAACCAGAGTACTTACCCACCTGCTTAGCTAGCTTCTTCTGAATGTCGACAGACGTGGCTAAGACTGCTGACTTGGCCACTGCAACTGAGCACTCCAGCTCATACTGGATCGCCCACAACATGCTGGCAGCCGCTCTCCTCAATTCCGCGACGAGGGTGGCCTTGCACTTGTGCGAGAAAAGGAGCAGCAGATCGTCAATAAACATATGGAGGGAACTGGCACATTCGATGTCCATATATCTAGAGGTTCCAAACAATACATCTGAACCAAGAACGTAGCGAAGCTGCAACCTGCGGGTATACCTTTCGACGTATAACCTGCATATGATGTTTGATTATTGAGTGTAATCATTCGTTGACTCTGATATTGATTCATGATGACGGACATGATGGCACCATTGAAGCCCGATTCCAGGGCTCGACGATGAAGCTTAGCACGATTAACATGTTCGTAATAGTTGGTTAGATCCCACATGATGGAGGCAGTGTGGAGGGAGGAGTCATGGGTGGCGCCGCTCTCTGCCTGGAGCGACTGCTGGTACACTAGCTCGAGGATAGACCTCCCCGCCTGATGCGCAAGAAAACTTCTACGATGCCGTTGCTCCCATCTTCTAGCTTCATTTTGCCGTATTCTCCCCCACACTCTATACGTACTTGGCATAAGACCTATCCCACGGTAGGAGGGGCCATCACCAGAGGGTTTGTGTTTGGGTATAAGGGCTGTGATAACTGCTAGAAGCTGGGACGGCATACTCCCGACGCGCTCCACGATGTTGAGGGGCCTGCAAAACTGCTCCTGCTGCTGGAAAGAGAGGAGGGCGAAGTGCTTGGGGTGGATCCCGTCCCAAGTCTCCGCCGTGGCGTGACTAAACTTCTTCAAGGCCTGCTTGGGCTCCCTTGGGGCGATGCGAGGAAGGGCTTCTGCTGCTTGAGGATCTGCTGGGGCTCTTGCTTGAGGTTCCGCTTTCGACTCCCAAATTTCCGTGGGGCGGCGAACTTCAGCATTCAAAAGTTCCGTCGGGCATCCCGAAAAGTTTCCAGCTTGGGTTTTTACCTGAGTTGGCTTCCAAGGTTGATTTTTTTTGGTCCATCGATGGGCCCAACCAACCCCCGATGCCATTCGATCTTTTACCCGCTGTTTCCACGTAGAACTTGCATTTTGGCCTTCTGAATGCTTTTCTTTATCAAGAAACTTAAGAACTAATTCATGCTGTTCACGAAATATAGCTTTGGCTTCTGGAGAACTCCCATCCTTGCCCCTGCCCTGCACGTCCTGCTGCAGCGCTTCCACGAGGCTGCGCACTTTGCTGAGCATGGCGCTCAACTCGTCAGAAACAAAAAACTCTTGCGGCGGTTCCGATAGCACCTGCAACAGATCTGAGAGCGCGCCAACATCACACTGCACAAGAACGCGCTGCACCTCTAAAATCTGGTTGAGAAGCCAACGCGTCGGCCGCCAAAAACTTGTCCATTCAGCTCGGTGTTGGCTCTCCACAGCTTTAGCAGACAGCCAGATAATCTTTGGGGGCCACAACGGAGACCTGCTTGACGGAGGGGGGTATCCGTGGCCTTACTGATTGTGGCCTCCATCTCCGAATCCAGAATCTCATGCGCTTTATCCAGAGCTGCTTGTTGGGTCTCAGGGGCCTCCGAAACCAAGAACTGCTCCGCGGTGTCCAGGGCGGCAGCCGTTTTTACCCAGTCTTTGTTCTCCAAAGCGGGGCCTATGGGGCGCTTGGTGGGGAGCTTCTGGGGCTTGCTGAGCACAGGGGTCATGAGGCTGGACCCGACCGCCAGACTGAGCTTGACGGGGCGGTGGGGCGACAAGGGGTACTGCTTGAGCACTGCGATCGCCTGCGCCGAACTTTTGAGGCACGAGCTCATCATGAAATAGTCTATCTTGCTGCGCGTCTTGCTGGTGAAAAGGGTGTAGCCAGATGGGTACACCGTGGCCAGTCCTGCACGCTCTAGCACTCCTGAGCCTGAAACCATGGACGGGGCCATGTTGAAGTCAGCCCCCACGAAGACAGGCATGCGATATCTTTGCTGGCACCAACCTGCTGTCGCCAGCAGGTACAAATTTGTGTTGTTGAGGCCCTCAGAGGCCTCGAAGTACATGGAGAGGAAAACGATGGGCTTGTGCCCTGGTAGTTCTAGAATGGCAGCAGCAGCACGACTCTGAGGAATATAAGGCGGAAGAGGCGCAGGTTGAACTCCTATGTTGAGTCCAGTACGGATGAGTATGCACGTGCCGCTGCTGTTGTAGTTGTTCTCGCCGACGTCGCATTCAGAGATGACTGCATGCCAGCCTCGAACTTCACACCGCTGAATAGCTTGAGAAAGCTTGTCGCCTCGGAGCTTGACCTCCTGGGCGCAGATGACAGCGGTGTCTTGAACTTCATCAGATTGAATTAGCTTCTGTACTGCAGGCCAACAACTCCCGTTGATGGTGATGATACTGAGCTGCTTGTTGTTACCCATATGGCGCGTCAGCCGCGCCTTTGCCAGCAGCCATGGCCACCGCCGCCCTCTCGGGGGCCTTCTGGGCCAGCTGCCTGGCCTTCTTGGCCTCCTGGCTGGAATGTCCCCCTTGGCGATGGTGCCGAGAGCTTGCTGGATCCCGTTCCGTTCGCTGAGAGGCCTCTTCCGGGTGCTGCCTTGGGACTGGTCCATGGTGGCAGCGCTCTCCTCCGTGTCGCCAACCTTCGGGAAGCCGAAGTCGTCAGGTGATCTCGGCGCTGGCCGAGCCTCTGGCGCCTCAGCTGATGCTGCTGCGGCTGGCTCAACTGCCCCAGCCGCGGCCACAATGGCCCCCTCAGGCTGCTGCTGGCTGAGGCCGCCTGGGGCGGCGCCTGCGGAGGCGGCGCCGCCTGTCGCGCCCTCCACCTGTTGGGGGGGCGCCTCGGGGGCCTGGTGTGGCCGCGCTGGCAGCTGCTGCACCGCCTGCTTGAGGCTCTCCTCCAGCGCGAACACCTGCTGCTGAATGTGCGGCGGCACACTGTGTACAGGTCCTTGCTGGAGTTGGTCACACAGCTGACTGAGTGACGGGAAGGGGTTGTTGGCGCGAGGCTGCGGCGTGCTGGCTGCCACTGAATGCACCGTGATCGCGTGCTGCGCCTCCAACTGTGCCACCTCCTCGCGCGCCGTGTTGATGGTGACCTGCAGCTCCGAGAACTCGTCGGCGAGCTTGGTGATCTCCTCGAGCTTCTCCTCGGACTGCTGCTCGGCCGTGATGATGCGCTCCTTGGCCCTCTCGATCTGGCCCCGCAGCGACTGCGCCTGCTGGTCGAGCGGTTTGGCCTTGAGCACCGTCTGCTTGGCCGTCTTGAGTTGTTCGACAGCCTTGATGTAGTTGGCTCCGCTAGAGCCTTCCCGTTCTTTCCAAAACTGGACCAAGTCTTGGTAGTGAGCAACTTGGTCATGTTCACTGGTTGATGTCGTTGCAGCTGCGATGTCGTCAGGTGAGTTAACATGCGACCCCTGTCTCTCATTATCTTTAATGCCCCTGGCAGCATGCTTTCCACCTTTCCAACGATTGGCACCTGCTGGCACTGTCTGCGAAGATCCCCCGTCATCTCCACGTCCCTTGCCACGACCTTGAAACTTCTTCCCGCACTGTCCACAGAACTGAGAAATGTCGCAGTAGCCCCAGCCACCGCACTCCGGGTTGGCGCAGACGAAGTACTCGCGCTGCTGCCTGACCTGTGGACGTCCTTTTGCGCCCCTCTTCGCCATGGTTCCGCGACGACGGCACTGCCCAGCACGAGCAAGCCCAGCCGCAGAAGGCGAGCAGCAGGCGCCTGGCGCCTGAGGAGGAGGAGGAGGAGGAGGAGGAGGAGCGAGGAGGAGGAGGAGGAGCGAGGAGGAGGGATGGCCGCGTAGTAGTAGAGCCCTGCGTTAGCCGATGAGGAGGAGGACCTTGGGGCCTGGGCCGTATTGCTTGCAGGGAGGAGCTCAGGGCAAAACTATGTCGTATGACCATATCTACCGTGAGTTTTGTCTATGTGTTATGTGGGAGTGGAGTATTGAGGGGACTGTGGATGCTGTGTTATGAGGCGGGGTGAAGGTGCCGGTGTGCTATGTGCGCGAGGTGCGAGGAGCGTTGCCTCGAGTCAGGAGTCGGGGAGCGCGTAGTCGAGACAGTAGTCGATGATGATCGAGAGGGGGGGAGGGTGAGGAGGAGATGGAGGAGGGAGAGGAGGAGATGATTCGAGTTATTTAGTAGAAGGATGAGACTGAGTGAGGTAGGTGAGGACTGACGGAGGATGAGTATGATGAGATGAGTAAGAATAAGAAGCATAAGAAGAAGATTGGATGAGGATTAGGATTGAGGAGGCGGAGAAATGCGGGAGGAGGAGTGAGTGAGGAGGAGGATGAGAATGAGGAGAGGAGGAGGATCGAGGAGGATCGAGTAGGAGAGGAGGAGGAGGAGAGGAGTAGGAGTATGAGGGAAAAGGAGCGTGAGGAGGAGGAGATGGGAGTAGAGTAGGAGGAGGAGGAGGAGGAGGAGAGGAGGAGAGGAGGATTGATGAGGAGAGGAGGGATGAGGAGGAGGAGTGGGAGGATGAGGAGGAGGAGGATGTATGAGGAGGAGTAGGAGAGAGGGAGAGGAGGAGGAGGAGAGGACGGAATAGGAGGCGATGAGGAGGAATAGGAGGCGATGTAGGAGAGGAGAGGAGGAGGAGGAGGAGGAGGATGATTCGAGGAGGCGTCGGGAGGAGCGAGGATTCGCGAGACCGGCCGAGAGGGATCGATGATGAGGGGAAGCCGCAGCGAGGAGGAGGAGCGAGGAGGAGGAGGAGGAGGAGAAGCGAGGAGGAGCGAGGAGGAGGAAGAGGAGGAGGCGGAGTCGGAAGTCTTGACAGTTCAGTTACCTCTGTCTCAATGCTTGTAAGAGGCTGCTCGCCTGGACCTCGAGCTTAAAGCTGCTGGCTATATCATCCGGCGTTGCAGAGGGATGCCTGCGGGACCCATGGCCTACTGAGCCTCTCGGGCCCGCTTCGGCACTGGACCGAGAGTCCCTCCCACGCTCACAGCTTTTGGCGGGTGAAGGGGTTATCGCACTAATTATGGCGCATCCCCCCCGCTCTCGGGCGAGGTCAGTAAGTGTTACTACCTACCAGACCTCAACGTGTATCGCTGCTGCAAGAGTAGCTCCCGCCCACCGTCTCCCCCACTCCCCGCCACAAGTAAGTGGACATGCCCACTGTGACTTAAAGAGTTATCCGCTTAAACTCAGTCACTCGAGAATCCAGTCTGAAAGGATCTCAGTGGCCCTGAGGACCCTAAGGGCCGCCGGAAAGAACAACAGAAAGCCACGGGTCCTCAGAAGCACCTCCGAAAGCCAGGCCAGGAACCAGGCGAGAGAGCCCGAGGCGAGGAGCACAGGACCTGGGTGTCCAGCGGGGCAGTGGCGACGAGGACGGAGGAGGCGAGGCCTGCATATTATAGCAAGACTCTCCCCACATGCGTCGCGTCGGCGCGCGATCCGTCTTGTGTCCGCACGGACACCTTGGTCCTGCTAGAGGCAATCGCACAGTCTCGGCACGGCCCGAAAAAAAACACATGAAGAAGCCCCCACTACCTCCGCTCCCCCCGCCCGTTATTTCCGCTTGCCTGGCGGTCTGATGCCAACTATGCGTAGCAGCAACTCGGCTGCTCTCACACTGCCTGCTCGTGCCTGGCGTCTAAGTCCCTGTAGGTCTACGCCGTGCCCTGCCGCTGCCTCACGAATTTCTGAACCTGTCTCTCGAGCGCCGTCGGCGGGGGAGACCGCGATGGCTGCGCCGCCCGTCGCCTTCATCGCCGCGTATATCATGGCGCGGATCTGTGGTGCACTCAGGGCGTCGAATTTCATCGGCTGCTCGGCGTTGCCCTCGCGGATCTTGTTGACCTCTGTCTCGTTCTGCGGCGTGAACGGGCTGAGGCCGAGCTGGTTCAGCATGATGTGTACTTTCCACCGTTCCTGCTGGCCCTGCTCCTGGTGCGCTTTCTTCACGCGCAGGTAGCGCACCAAGTCCGCCAGCTCGACGTACGGAATCACGTCCATGATCGCGCTGAACTTCGTCATGTCCTCTTTCACGCGTGGGGGAAGGTTCTCTGCTTTGCCGAGCGCTCCGAAGAACTCCGCGGCTACGTGCACGCGCGGGCTTCCCAGATATTTCTCCCCCGCTTGGCTGCGCTCCGCATACTTCGATCCCGCTGCTGCTCCTGCGACGACTGCTGGGCGATCGCCTCCGTCCACCAGGAAGAAGTCCCACAGACTGCCCGAGGTGGCCCTGATCTGCTGTGCGTTGTTCAACGAGAGCTTTTCGAACGCGAGCATTTCCTCTCCTCTCACCACGAAGAAATCGGGCTTGCCATTCTGCTTCCTCGGGGCGCCACGGCGCGGTGACTTCGCTGCTGGTTGTCCGAGAGCCTCGGCGCTGCCCTTCGCCCTCCCTCCGAGCTGGAGCCTCCGCTGCTGTGCCATCTGGCCCGTCGACGTGAGTACAAACGTGCTCAAGGTGATCGTGTAGACCGGTATGCTCAGCGGCACAGTAGCCGCACGCGTAAGAAGGAGATTACATGGGCCGAAATGCAAAGGACGTGGAGCGAGTAGGGCATGCTCGTGGTACTCTTCTGTCCATCGCGATGCAGTGACGAAGGCAAGATTCACGTGATGCGAATGCTGCTCTGCACCATGGGCACACGTTTGTTGTGATGAGCATTGGGTGCATATTCATGCGATGCGCGTGCGTGATATGTGCTGTCAGACCTTTGAGTGTCTCAAACGTGCTGCTACACGGCGTGCCGTCGTTGTTCTGGTGTGTACATATCCACTCGTCTACGATAGCGTTGTGCTCGCTGTTCGTGCCGTCGTGCTCGTGTGTCTCTGTGTTGTGTGCTGGCCCCCGTCTGTGCTCTCCGCTGCTAGTCCCACGAACCTCCTGAGTCGAAGAAGCCTATCTGCGCCAGCTGGGGTGAGAAGTTCCTTGTTGGAGGCTGTGCCGATTTTCGAGAAGGTGAGGGCGAGTGTCCTGTTGACGAAGACGCTGAGAATATTTTCACGATCCTGCCATGCACTATCCAGCGTGCTCACGAGGCTGGTGAGCGCGTAAAGGTCCTGCTGGCACTGCCTGGTCCAGGGCGTACCGTGGCTGGCGAGGCGGCATCCAGGGGGATTTCTCATCCGTCCAATCTGACGGTCGAGCTCCGTGTTGCCGAATATCGCCAGCAGCACTTGCTGATTATTCTCTGGACGTCTCGCCATGGCCTGATGCCACCGCAAGCGCTGCACACGTAGTTCAGTTGCCAAAGTTCCAGCATTATCAAGGGTTCGTAAGGTTACAGTCCCAGTAATGGTCCTCTGGCACGAATGGGGAGTACCAAGACGCAGCAATGACGTTGATTCGCGGTGTTGATGTCCCAAGAAAGGTGCCCTGGCACGATTTAGGACTGTCCGGGCACAATAATCACGTTGACTCGCGGAGCTGAAGTCCCAGGGAATTCTTGAAGGGACCCACGAAGAGAGACCTTGGAAGGAGGAATTCTTGAACCATCGTTGATGCGTCATAAATTTAGACTGGTTATCCTTCTGCTCCTCATTCCTCTCCTCCTCCTCTTCTTCTTGCATTTATTTCATTCTCATAATTAATAGTATTATTTGTCTTAGTCGTTCTTCTTCATATGCTTATTAATGTTAGTCTTCCTCCTCATTATCCACCTCCTCCTCCTCCTCCTCCTCCTCCTCATGCTCTTCTTCTTCTTCCTCCTCCTCTTCCTCTCCACCTGCCCCCGCCCCTCCTAATTACTCATTCCTCCTCTGATCCATACGTCCGTTCCCGCCTGATCCTCCTCGCTTCCGAGATATGCAAACCCGGCATCAGTTTGGCCAAGCCACTAGTGGTCCAAAGATCGGTGTGCACGCCTGCCTGCAGAGGCCTGCAGGGCGCACGCAGCGCATCTGGGCCTGGGAAGTTTACCAAGGGATGACCGCCTCCAGTGCTCTGTATGTTCGCATCCCTCGACCTTCCTGCGCTCCACCGCGCCTTGGCTCCAGTATCCGTGTGTTTTGCTATAATAGTTGTTCATGATTTTTCTCCTCCTCCCCGTCCTCCTCCCCCTTCCCTCCTCCTCCTCCTCCGCCTCCTCCTCCTCCTCCTTCTCCTCCTCCTCCTCCTCCTCCTCCGCCTCCTCCACCTTCACATCCTTCTCCTCCACCTTCACATCCTTCTCCTCGTCTCGTGCCCTCTACCACTCGTGCCCACTACTGCGGGTGGGCGTCCTCCCCTAGGGCTCCACCTCCTGCTGCTGCTCCTGCTGCTCCTCCTCGTACTCCTCCTCCTCCTCCTCCTCCGCCTCCTCCTCCTTCTCTTCCTCTTCCTCCTCCTGCTCCTTGTGCTGCTCCTGCTCACTGCTGCTGATGCTCCTCCTCCTCATCATCCTTCTCCATCCCTTGTCCAACCCGCAGCGTTGGTTTCCCACCTCTCTTGAAGTCTCCCCTCATTCCTTTCGCCCCACCTTGTGACAGGGCTGGAGGGCTAAAGGGGGAGAACCCGCTTGCATAATGCAGCTTGCTCGAGAGGTAGCTCCGTCAATCAGGGGTCACTACGATCCTTTCGTTATGCTCATCTCCCTTCTCCCCCTACCCTCGCTCTCTCCTCCCCGAAGGAGGGGAGGAGGGAGCAAAAGGAGGAGGAGGAGAAGAAGAAATACAAGACAAGAGCCCTTGTGAGCCAAGTGTCCGCAGTGACAGACAACAGCGATATGGCACTTGGATGCGCACGACACGCCTCAATACCAGCGGCCAGCGGCTACCGCTGGAGCGACGGTCTTCTACCCTCCACAGCCTCCCCCACTCTATCAAACGCGGCCCACAGAAGGCAAATCGAAGCATCAGAGCCGCTATCTAGAAGCTCTCGTCGAGATCCGGCTGCTGGAAGAGGTCGCGACTACCGAAAACCGACCAACATATTCATCTGCAAAGATCCCCCTCGTTCCTTCCCCCTTCTGAAATTACAATATGAATATTACTCTCCTCTCCCCTCTGATGACGTCCGGAAGATGTCCAGCCCCCTTCTGCGCTCTGATTTTTTACACATGATTCCCGGGAGTTGGGTTTTCGCTTGGATCTTGTTTCAATATGTTGCTCCCGCTGATGCGCTTGCCCCATTTCTGCGCCTATGGTTGGTCCAAATCTTGCTACAGCTGCAGCGCGGGCGTTTTCGGTCCTTCCAAACAGGTCCCAAAATCGTAAACATGCCCACGAAGAAACCATCGAAAATGATTACACATTCCATGCCGATTCGTTGATTTTCTGGGCCGCAAAAGCCCAAGGAAGTATCAAGCGGGAGTCCGCTTTCTGGAAGTATGAAGAAATTCTCAGAAACTATGTTTGGGGCGTCGTCGTTTGCAGGAAGTATCAAGAGGGAGCCCTGTGTCTGCTTTGAGAAGGCGATGTTGAAAGCAGAGCCAGCGGGTGCTCTCCATCAGCCCCGTCTTGTGTGGAGCTACTCAGCTACTCGGGAAACCCATGGAGCTAGATATGGAGCCACGACTGCAAACCGGCCCAGACCTCCAGAAGACGATCCACTTACCCTCCAAGGAAACCGGCACCTGTGCCACGACATGCTGTGCGGTGTCAAGCTCTGCGCCGCAGGGCGATGCCATGATTTGCGCTGCGATGCTTTGTGATGCAATGCTTCACTGTGCAATGCAACGCCATGCTAGAATGGCACTCTGCGCAAGGTCACCTCAGACCCCAAGCCGGCTCCATGACAGAAGGCCCTCATCTGCCGCGCGGCGATGCCGTCCTCCCTCGACCAGCTTCATCTCCTGCCTCGAGGGCTCGGGCGTCTGCGAGCCCAACGCGCTCATGGCCCCCGGCGTGGGCACGCCGCCCAGCTGGCCCGGCCGGAGGGGGGGGAGAAGTGGGGATGGATCGATGCAGGAGGGGTGTACGGGGGGTCGACATCACAACTGATTCACCCCAGAATTGATTTTCTCGTCGAGTGTACCAAATACAGGATGCTAGAAGGCCGACGAGCATTATACGCATTTTTCGTAGATTCGACGAACAGATCGGTTTGGGGGTTCTTAGTGAATTTAATTGGTTTTAGGGTTCTTACAAATGGTCGCAGCTACGCAGAGGGCGTGCGTAGCGACGCCCCAAATGCTCGGTCTACAGTACTTCTACGTGGCGGCGCCCCCGCAGGCACGCAGAGGTCACGCGTGGCGACGGGGGCGTCGCCTCGCAGAGCTTCTAAAGACCAAACATTTTGAAAACCAATTGTTCCCACTACTAAAGTAAATCAATTCTGTAGCCGATCCCCTACTCGAAGGAGGGGTGGAGAGAGGGAGGGGAGGAGGTGTAGGGAGGAAGAGGAGGGTCAGCACCGGCCTGCGCACTCGCGAACCCGCAGGCAGACAGACGAGGAGAAGGACAGCGTCAGAACAAGGCGGGCACTGCCACTGCCAGACATAGGACAGAAAAACATCCTTCAAGAACATGGGACCCTCCGCTGGCCCAAACTGTCGGGGGCGCGCAAACATGGATTAGCGATCCATGGATTTGGCGCGCGGTCGCCTAATCCATGGATCGGGGGAGGTGCCCTCCCCAAAATGCGGCCGGTGCCGCCTCGTTCAACGGCGGAGATCAGCGACTTCCCATGGAAACGGGACCCGTCGCTAATCCACGTCCCCTTAATCCATGTTTGCGATCGCCTGAAACTGAAAGAACATTCGAGGATGCCTTCCCCCAGGATGCACGAGAACATCCAACCAATACGAAGAACACCAGGACACCTACCCTCCCCGAACCGATGCATCGGTCCGACCGCTGGGAGGAAGAGGCGGGTCAGCACCAGCAGGAGCCTGGCCTGCGCACTCGAGAACGCGCAGGCAGACAGACAAGTCGGCGGTGGACAAACCTCGCTTTAATAAACCTCCCCTTAATGAAAACGACCCCGGACCGAAACCGACGGACCTGGACCCGCAAAAATGACGGCCGCGACGCCCTCCCGCGAACCGAAAACGGCCAATTCCTTAATCGACGTGTCAGGGTAGGAGGTCTATCCACCTCCGAACAAGGATCGGAGAGACGTAAGACTCTGGTGGGGGGGACGCGGGCTGGCCTGACGGGGCCATCAATTAAAAATGACGAGGCCCAGCCTGAAATTTGACGCGAGCCCCCGCTGCAGACCTCCCACGAATATGGGCCGCCAAGATCCCGGACGCTCTCGTCAGAGAACGTCGGCAGACCAGAGTCTCACTCGAGGCCCACTCTCGAGTCTGAGTGGGCTTCGGTAAAGCTCCCTGTTGGCGCAGGCGCTAGGAGTGGGCCCCAGAGGTAAAACCCGCTCGGGGGCCCCCGATCTTAAGTGGCCAGCGTTAGGTCGGGCATGTCCTCCTACAGGCTGATGTTCAACGAAAAATCAACCTTATTCAGAAATAATCAAACATCGTATAGCATAGTCGAAATATCATCCCCACAATCTGTTTACCAATGTTCGACTAGTCCTCCAGCAGAGGCACATGCTCGGCTTCAGGCCAGCAGGGGCAGCGGCAGGCGGCGCCGCCTCCAGGCTCGCGTTCGACGCGCACGACGACGGCGTCTTCAGGAGCGTTGGCCTCGCAGGCGGCGCGGAGGCGCAGCGACGGCGACCAGGGCGTGCGCCGGGCAGGCACCGCATCGCCGTCGTCGTCGTCATCGTCGTCGTCGTCATCGTCGTCGTCGACGTCGTCGTGGTGTTCGTGGTCGTGGTCTTGGTCGTGATCGTCGTCCTTCTGCGGGGAGAGACGATGGTGAAACGGGGAGGCAACGACCGTCGACGACCGCCTTCATTGTGGCTCCCGAGCCAAACTCGCGCTGGTCGGGCCATTCTGGGTGACCTCTGTTGGGAGAAAGATTGAAGGAGAGAGGGAGAAGGCACATCCGAGCGACAGGCACCGTCATGTCTGTCGATGCCGCTACTGCGATTGTCCTCTGTGTATAATTGCGGGAGTGCCAGCGCACAATGAACATATATATATATATATATATATATATATAGTTCATTTTGAACTTTTCCGATGGTACGGATGCTGAACTAAACGTACATGCGTGCCACCACTTGTACTCAATCAACTCATTGCGACTGCGAACGTGAACAGCTGGCCAAACTATTGAATTCCCATGTGTTGCAAGACCCCAACAAAACAAAGTGTCTACCATGCGTGCGAGGCGGCACTCGGAATCCACTGGTTCAGGCCATCCTCTGTGGCTGTTTCCAAGAAGACCACTGACAAAGTAAGCTCTGCCCCAACAAGCCAACCACCACTCTGAATAGCTCACACGAACCGTAGCACATCCGATGATACAGCGCACGCCTGACAAATGGTCAGGCTTTGCCTTCATAAGTAAGAAGTGAGACGGAGGTGAACATATGTTAAACCTCTGCTCATTTGACATCGCATTACACATATCTCATGCTGCGGAAGGGTAGGTTGAAACACGTGAAACAAACCAGACAATCAACAACACTAACTCTCGCATGAAACTTACAGCACCACAGCTGGGCCAAAAACTACATTTATCGAAATGGAAAGCGGGCGTCTCGAAGCGGCAGTAAACGAAACTAAGTATGCATGTGCTTCCAAGAACGCACGCGACGACTCAGCACCGACGGATCCAGAGGGAGTTTGGGGAAGAGATCTTGCAAAGTCGTCGCAGCAGTCTGGCGCAATGTACAACGCCCAGCTTGAAATGGAACCGATGCGCACCACGTTCACAAAAACGACCAGCCGATGCCGATTCCATGGCGAGGTCACGTTCTCGCGGAGCTTGCGTGTCATTTCTGACAATCCCTTCCTTGCTCGACTCTCCGAGTTCGGAACAGCTTAAAGTTCAGAGGCGGGGCGGGGCACTGGCCGTCAGCGCATGCACACGTCAAACGAATGAGATCCACTCAACCCAGTGTCCGCTTTCACTAGAAACCTTGAGCCTAAACAGTTGAGAACTGACGTCTCGACGTTTTCAGTACTGTGGGCGCTGGAAATCTTCACTCTCCTCGACCGCGACACTCGTATGGATTTCGCAAACGTTGGCTGTTCACTGTGGCTCCATGGGCTCGAAGCGGCCCTCCAGAGGCCCAAACTCAGCATATCGGGTCCATGATGTTCTGGATGCTGCAAGTCCAGGCCCACGGGCCATGAGTCGGGTCAAGAATGACCGCCTGGGAACTCTCCGAAATTGCAGTGAATTTATGAAGCCTCCTCCTCCCTCTTCTTCCTCCTGCTCCTCCTCGATGAGGGACCCCTCCTCCTACACCTGCACCGTCCCCTTCTGCTCCTCCTCTCCCCTCCTCCCGCCCCTTCTCCCCCTCTACCCTTCTCTCGTCGTCTCGTCCCCCTGTCTCTCCCTCCTCCCCGCTCCTTCGAGCAGCGACGGCGACGCCGCTGACGGCGACGACGACGGCGAGGACATCGAGACCACCGGCGCCGCAGACGAGGACGACGCCGCCGACGACGGCGAGGACCCGAAGGGTGAGGATCGTAGAACAAAACGTGACACAAACGTGAGCCTGTGGAGGTTCCAAAGGCAGGGACTGAAAGCCAGGGCAGAAAGCGTGAGCATAAACACGGGCTGCGTAGCCGTCTGGACGTCCGGACGCCTCCAGAGGGTGCGTATAGTTCAAAGGCTCTAGCGTATTGCACACCTGGTCCGCGCCATACAGGGTGGCGCCCCTCCCTGGCGCGCCAAGCGCGCCAGGGGCGGCGCTGGAGGCGCCGCATGGGGGGCTCCAGCGCCGATCCCAGAAATCCGCGCGGATCTCTGAAAGTTCATGTCTGTGTCATCTCCAGCTCCCAGGAGAGCCCAAAGTAGAATCGGCAACTCGGATCGGCGATCGAAGTGAATCGGATCGGGGGACACCGGCAGCCGACAGCCGAGTCGGGAGAGGTCGGATCGGCTGGAATCGGCAGGCTGGAAGTCTCCATTGAGAAATTAGGATCCAAATCCGAATCCTAATGGAATCGAATCGGAATCGGAAGCCATCGAAACCGAATCGAATCGGAGGAATCGGGAGGGGGGGGGGCGAAAGGGCAGGATAGCCAAGGGCAGGGTAGAGAATCGGCGCACGTACACCACGTCTCCCCAGCGCATCCTGACGCTGGGAGGCGCCCACAGACCGAGGAATGGACCCAGCGGCGGGGAGGAACCCAACTGCGTGCCGCAGATTTCGTACCTCCCCTCTCCCTCTCTGCCCTTTGACCCGGCCCGAGAGAAAGGACGACGCCGTCAGCGTCCTGGTCGTCGTCGGCGGCTGCGCGTGCGAGCGTTAGGTCGGGCATGTCCTCCTACAAGCAGATCTGGGACGACAATCTTCTAAACATACCTTTGAGAGCTCAGACACAGTGGAACATTCCTCCCCCGACTAATTTCTGACTGCTTCTGAATCTTCCCCTGAGGAACCCGCCCGACTCCACGCTTATGTCGGGCGTGTCCCCCTACAGGGGGATTTTCGACGAAAAATAAAACATACACACACACACACACACACACACACACACACACACACACACACACACACACACACACACACACACACACACAAAATACCCCAGAAAGGCAAAACAAAAACTCAAAAAATAGTCCCCAGACTATTTTAGGACTATTGTTTGACTGTTTTTGGTGTGTATTTTTTTTTGTCGAAACTCCCCCTATAGGGGGACCCGCCCGACTGAACTCCACGCGAGCGTCCGACGGCCGCGGCGGCGAGCGGCGCGCGCCTCGGCCGGCGGCCCGGCGCCGCCGCGGGCGTGGCGCGCGCGGGCGCCCGGACGGAGAAGCTGACCGCCCTCTGCGGAGAGTCGCCGCCCGCCTGCGGCGCCCGGGGAGGCGCGCCGGCGGCGTCGCCGTCGAGGGAGAGGCGGGGGGAGGAGGCGACGAGAGTGGTGGGGGGGAGGAGGGGGGGGGAGGAGGAGGAGGAGGAGGAGGAGGAGGAGGAGGAGGAGGAGGAGGAGGAGGAGGAGGAGGAGGAGGAGGAGGAGGAGAGGAGGAGGAGGAGGAGGAGGAGGAGGAGGAGGAGGAGGAGGAGGAGGAGGAGGAGGAGGAGGAGTAGGGGAGGTGTGTCCTCGTGAACCTCCAAAAGCTCTCACCTTTTGTTCCACGATCCTCGCCCTTCGGGTCCTCGCTGCCGTCGGCAGCGTCGTCCTCGTCTGTGGCGCCGGCGGTCTCGACGTCCTCGCCGTCGTCGTCACCGTCAGCGGCGTCGCCGTCGCTGCTCGAAGGAGCGGGGAGGAGGGAGAGACAGGGGGACGAGACGACGAGAGAAGGGTAGAGGGGGAGAAGGGGCGGGAGGAGGGGAGAGGAGGAGCAGAAGGGGGGGGTGCAGGTGGAGGAGGAGGGGTCCCTCATCGAGGAGGAGGAGGAGGCTTCAGAATTCCATTGCCATGGTGGCCGCGACGGTGATGACGGTGACGAAAGCGACGGCAACTTACGATGCTGAAGGCTTGCAGAAAGAGACAGAAGACGGCATGAAACGGAGGACAAGTATCAGCAAAGGACGAAACAGACGAGGAGGAAAAAGAGGACAGGGACGAATCGCACGAGAGGCATACAGAGGTCTGGGATGGCACCTGGCCTTCCTCCACACCTTGCGCGATGCCCCTCTTCCCCCCCTTGCACTCGGCAGCAATCTCTCCTCCTCCTCCTCCTCCTCGTTCCTTTCTGTTGGACGGCGCGGGGATAAGGGACAACGAGACCATTCGCACTGACCTTTATTTCGGATGTTGGACCTCGTTCTCCTCAGCTCGGACCATGCAGTCTCGGGTGAAGAGCCGTACGCTGCGGCCATGTTAAGGTTCACTCCTCCGTTACAAAACAAATTGACGACTGAACTGATCCACCACAAGTGCTGCGACGAACGATGTTGCATCAATCCGCTGGCCCCCTTGTGGGGCCACCAGGCTGTAGGCCGGAGGTTCGCAGTTTCCTGTACCAGTTGCAGCTTCCAGTTTCCACTGTTACAGTTCTGCTTCTTGCTGCTTACTGTTCCTTGTTGACTTCTTGCTGCTTACTGTTCCTTGTTGATGGACCGCGCGAGGGGGGGAGGCCCAAAACGGACGTTTTTACCACGCCCAAATCGTCTTGTCTGAATTGCTGGAGTGGGTCCATATTATCACCTCTCACGCAGATCGGCGGGGCCAGGGTCCAAAAACATAATGGATTTGCCACATTTTTCAAATTCGGTGGCACCCCTCAGGTCAGGGTCCAAAAACATAGGGGATTTGCCACATTTCTGAAATTCGGTGGCACCCCTCATGCAGATCGACGGGGTCAGGGTCCAAAAACATATTGGATTTGCCACTTTTCTGGAATTCGGCAGCACTTCTCATGCAGATCGGCGGGATCAGGGTCCAAAAACACAAAGGATTTGCCACATTTTTCAAATTCGGTGGCACCCCTCACGCAGATCGGAAGGGTCAGGGTCCAAAAACATAGGGGATTTACCAGATTTCAAAAATTCGGTGGCACCCCTCACGCAGATCGACGGGGTCAGGGTCCAAAAACATATTGGATTTGCCACTTTTCTGGAATTCGGTAGCACTTCTCATGCAGATCGGCGGGGTCAGGGTCCAAAAACACAAAGGATTTGCCACATTTTTCAAATTCGGTGGCACCCCTCACGCAGATCGACGAGGTCAGGGTCCAAAAACATAATGGATTTGCCACTTTTATGGAATTCGGTAGAACGTCTCATGCAGATCGGCAGGGCCAGGGTTCGAAAAACACAAGGGATGTGTCACATTTCTGAAATTCGGTGGCACCCCTCACGCAGATCCGTAGGGTCAGGGTCCACAAACATAGGGGATTTGCCACATTTTTCAAATTCGGCGGCACACCTCACGCAGATCCGTAGGGTCAGGATCGCAAAACAAACAGGTCCCGACACTGCTTCACGGCGAAGCCAAGGGCTCATGACTTCGCTCTTCCATGGCCCATTCTCCGAGAGAGGGGGCTTGGCGGCAGGGGGCTAAGCCCTTACGGATACCAGTCGTGGTGAAAGCCTGATCTAACCCAAGTTGAGCATCCTGCACGTCCTCGTCTGGACACCTGAGCGCTTGCATGCGAGCGGGGGCTACCCACGTTGGATCGGCGTGCGAAGGCCCCTGGGCACGTAGCCCCTTGGGCGCTGCAATCCTGACACGCCTCGGCGGCATGAGTATCGTTAGGTCGGGCCTGTCCCCCTACAGGGGGGCTTTGGACGAAAAATAAAGAATAGACAAACGATACTCCCAAATGATTCGAAACCAGTTTAAAAAAAATCGCCCCCAAGACTTAAGAACATCAGGGGCACGAATGAAGTCTCGATCAAAACAGCGTGTCACTTCGTCTCGAAGCGAAGAAAGATTTCCTGGAATAGCTGTTTGCTGCACATCTCCAGGGTACAGTCAACCTGTATAGTAAGAATGCGCGATAGGGATGCAAGGGCCTTGGACGCCCACTTCGAAAGTTTTCGAGCGGGGCGCGGCCAACGAAGATGGCCAAAGATGGACCGAGGAGGCACGGATGCAAGGGTATACCCGGGAATGCTGCCCATCCTTACTGTGCGGGTTGACTGTAGCGCATGACCCACAGCGGACCCCGAGAGCAGAGATCGGAGCGACCGGAACGCGAAGTGGCCAGCGCGGAGGGGAGGGACGAGACAGGGCGGCCGCGGAGGACGGGAGGAGCCAGGCCCAGGCACACTCGCCGCCGAGGTCTCCCCGGGCCTCCACCGACGCGATCATCTCGAGGCGCCGGCCCCTGGAGCTCTCGACCATTGTGCTCGGATTTGAGGACACCTTTGTGCGCACGGGGCGCAATGGACCCGAGGATGTCCCTGGAGGCTGCCGGAGTCGGAAGCTGGACACTGACGGAACACACTTTGCACAACGGTACTGTTCAGAGAGCTTTTCGTAAACCAGGGGCAGGCGCATTCGATACTACACGGAACTCTCGACCACTGCGCCGCGACCGGCGCTCCACCCCGAGCACCTCTGCCGTCCCACGGCCCAGCAGCTCAGAATCGGCATCCAGACGCCGCACATGCAGAAAACCCGCTGGACGAAAGCGGCCGGGGGCTCTGACCTGGTCGGGACCCCCAGAAATCGGTCAAGAAGGGGTGGATGAGGCCAAATCTGCTCGAAATCTGTTCTCATCCCCATCTGATTCAATTTTCACCCCGCGGATCACTGTGTCACAATCCCGGGCCCCGGAAGCAGTCCCCAGAGGCCAAAAGAGGCAACAACACATTCCCGAACCCATTCCTCGAACCTGTCCGCCCTTCCTGATGGCTGGAACCGGTGCTGGGCCACCTCAGACCCCCAGAGGGCTCCAACCCTCTTTCTCGACTTATCAAATTCGCCACGGACTGGGCGGGACGTCTGCGGGAGGGACCACTCGCCTCCTCCTGCCACCGGGACGCCTTGCACGAGCCCGACGCGCCAGAGGTCGACGTCCTGATGGAGACGGTCCTCCACGGCTCCGCGAGAGATGAGATGGACGACCCTGTTCGCCCTACTCTTGTAGCCTCCTCGTCCCAATGCAGCGGAGAAGGAGGAGGAGGAGGAGGAAGAAGAACCTGGCCTCCTCCTCCACCCCTCCGCCCTCAGCGGTTCCTCTTCCTCGTCGCCGTCCTCCTCCTCAACATCAACCTGAACATGCACCTCGGTCCTCACTCCTCCTCCTCCTAATCCACGTCCTCGTCCTCGTGGTCGTCTTCCTCGTCCTCCTCCTCCTTCTCCTCCTCCTCGTCCCTCTCCTCCTCCTCGCCCTCCTCGCCCTCCTCCCCCTCCTTCTCCTCCTCCTCCTCCTTCCTGCTCATCCTCAACATCCTCCTGATCCTTGTATGGCTCCTCTGCGTACTTCTTCATTCTCCGTCTCCAATCTTCTGCTTCTGGCCCTCCATCCTGCGGAACTGCGGCCACCTGCCTTATCCTGTCTCATAGGCCTGCCGCGTGCAAGCCCTGCCACCCCGCACGGCACACACACACACACACACACACATTCCGCAAGGTCGTTGAACCGACGTGGGGCGGGGCGATCGCGTGCGGGGGGATGGCGGGATCTCGCCCTCATCCACTGATGCCCTTCGTCATCCCCCTCCCCCGCCTCCTCCCTCATCCTCCCCCTCCGCCCTCTCTTCCTCCCTTCACTCCCACCGCCCTCCTCCTTCTCCTCCTCCTCCTCCTCCTCCTCCTCGCTACTCGCTTCTCGCTCCTCGCTCCTCGCTCCTCGCTCCTCGCTCCTCGCTCCTCGCTCCTCCTTCTCCTCCTCCTCCTCCTCCTCCTTCTACTCCTCCTCCTCGCTCCTCGCCTCGCTCCTCCTCCTCCTCCTCCTCCTCGCTCCTCCTCCTCCTCCTCCTCTTCCTCCTCTTCCTCCTCTTACTCCTCCTGCTCTTCCTGCTCACTCCTCCCTCTTCCCTGCCCCTCCTCCTCCGTCTCCTCCACCCCTCTCATCCCTCTCTTCCCTCTCTTTCCCCTCTCATCCCGCTCTTCTTCCTCCTCCTCGCTCATCCTCCTCCTCCTCCTCCTCTTCCTCCTGCCTCCTCCCTGCACCTCCTCGGCGAGGCGCCCCCCAACCCTCTGGGAGGACACCTGAGTTCAGAGGCCAACAACATCAGGGACACAATGCCTTTTCCGCAGATGTATCGAACCAAGTCGCCCAGAACTATGATTTCTAATCTGAAGACGGTGACCTCAGTGAGGCCACGTCTTCACTATGCTATCATTAATAGTATTATTATTAGTTGTATTATTATTACTATTACTATTGCTATTGCGATTATTAGTAGTACAATTATTATCAGTATTACTAGTATTTGTATTGATGTTATTGTTAATATTATTACTATTAATATTTCCATTCGTAGTATTATTCGTATTCGTATTATTATTATTACTGTCAGGGTTTTGCCGATCCTCGATGATGAAATGATGCGGCAAAAACTTTGGGAAACTCCGCAAAAGGGCAAAGCCAAGCCAGGACCGCGCCAGAGCTGGAGGGGCCGGGCCCCCCCCCCCTAAGACGGCCCTGCAACACGTACGCTGACCTGCACACGAACAAATCAGGCTCCGAACCGCGCCGCGAGCCTGGAGAGAAATGCTGGGCGCCGGGAGACGGAGAGCGCGCAAGACCGCGATTCTTGATCTTTCGGTGCAATGCCTTGGGGCGCCTGTGGGGTGGCGGGCCTGCCGGACGGGGTGGCACGGGGAGGGTGCTCACTCAGGAGGCGGACAAAAAGAAACCACGGAACCAGGAGCGACGACGGCGGCGGCGGCCACGATGACGACAAGATCTCCCTCCTACTCATCCTGCGACTCCACCTTCCTCCTACTCCTTCCCACACCTCGGTGGAAAGGAACAACGATGACGACTGGGGCAACGTCAACAACAGGGACGACGACGGCAAGAGGGCTCGACGCCAGCGTCGATGGTAGCGGCAACGGCGGCGGCGACGAGGGCGACGGCGACGATGCGACGCCGGCGACGGCGGCGACGACGCGACGCTGGCGACGGCGGCGACGACGGTGGAGGCGACCCGACGGCGGCCGGGCGCCGCCGCCGCACGGCGGCGACGGTCCTCGCCGGGATCGAGAGCATCAGGCAAGGGAGGTCCTCCTCTGCCGGCGGCGTGGGGCGCGTCGGCGGCGTGGGAGGGTGGCCCTGGCCCAGTGTGGCCCCAGCTTCCCCACGGAGGCACGCACCCCTGAGGATGGCCACAGGGCCAGAGCGGCCCCACACCAGCGACAGAAGCTGCACACAAGTTCGGCCGAGACCACACCTGGCAGCACCTGGTCGAGGTGGATGCTCGTCGCCCTTTTTATGAGGAAGGGGTGGCGAACGCCAAGCCCTACGACGTCGCGATGTGTGTTCTCCACGTCCATCCTCCCAAATTCTCGGGCGCTCCCGTACCGTGGGGCGGCGCACCGCGTGGTGACCCAGCGAACACATCCTGGCTGCGCAGGGTCCAACGCAAGCACAGCCCTGAACGATCGACGACAGGGTTCGCGTGACTCCCATCCTGTGCGCTCACAAGCAATGAGGTGACCAACATCAAATCGATCCCCGAGCCAAAACGCTACCAAACTCGCCGCCGATCCTGCGGGACGCAAACCGAAGTCAAACACCTGCGCACGGCCGCCGTTCCGGGCGAGCCCGACACTGGCCAAGGCGTGGGGCAAGGCTGAACCGACCGCGAGACCCGGGAATCGGCACCACCACCGTCCCGGGACCTGGGGTCACCTCGGCTGCGCGCAGGTGACGCTAGGCAACAGTGGCCTCTGGTGCGGATGATCTCAAGGGGGGCGCGGGGGGTCCAAACCCAAGCTCGCGAGCCGCTGCCATCGCGTCGGGCTCTGCGTCGCACGACTCCACTGGGTTCGCGCCAAAAGCCTCTGAGGGGGGCGCGGGGGGCCAAAACCCGAGCTCGCGAGCCACTGCCATCGCGTCGCCTTCTGCATCGCACGACTCCACTGGGTTCGCGCCCAGAGCCACTCTGGCGAAGGATCTCTCGTGCGTGCAGGCGATCGCCGCATGGTCTTCTGGGACACCTCGGGCCATCGGCGCGCGAGACGCCCCTCGCAGACCACCAGAAAGGGCCCCGCGATGACTCCGAGCTCGCCTTTTTTGCGTGCAGCTTCAGGAAGGTGGGCGGGCCGCGGAGGAGCGGGGCGAGCCCCTCCGAGGGGACCTCCAAGGGTCGGGATCGACTACAACATCTATTGAACCCTCATAACTATTGTCTCGTCGAGCGCACACGAGCACGAACGACTTTCGTAGAACCACGAACCTTATACGCAATGGTCGTAGATTCGGCAAACCAATTAACTGGGGCAAGTCAAGTCTGTCGATGACGTCCCCGAAGAGGGCTCTGCGGCCCAGCCCCCTCGGGAATGGGAGCAGCCGGTAGCCGTGCGTCGGGCGCGCGGCCCGCGCGTCGCGCTGGCTGCGCGACCCCGCCTGCGCCGGGACGACGACAGGCCTGCGCCGCACGCGCGCTCGCGCAGCGAGGCGAGGCGGCGCGCCCTTGGCCCCCCCAGTTCGAAATAGGAGATCGACTACAGAACTGACTCCGCCCCAACATTGGTTTGGAAGCAGGCGAAGCTACGGACAATGAGTCGAGTGCTCGTGGATCTGCATCCATTCGGCGTGTGTGTCTCGCGGGTTCGGTGAAAAGTCCCCTTTCGGGGTGGATCGATTCCACTGGCCCTCTGGGCGCAGGTGGTCTGGCGATGCTCTTCTTCTCTCTTCCACTTCCGGGAAGGTTTACCCCTCCCCAGGCCCCTTCCCCTGGACCCGGGCGGGGGTTATCGCGAGGTGCCAGGGCGTCCAACACAGCCTGATATGACTCCAAGAGGGCCTCAGAAAGCCCAAGATGGCCTCCAAGATCGCTCAAGATAGCCCTACATGGCTCAAGATAGCAAACAACATGCCTCCAAGAGGCCCCAAGAGGGCGACAAGACGGTCCCAGGTGCTTCTGGACACCCCTCAGGACCTCCCGGGGAAACCCAGATCCTTCAAAATTCTGTAGTCGATCCCCTACTCGACAATTCCAGTGCGCGAGCCTTGCCGACCTGATGGCAACAAAAACACGGGCCCCGTCGCGATCTCCAACGGAGCCGACGGCGCCGAAGCCCAACTGCGAGCAAGTCCCTCGGTTGGTCGGCGAATCCTTGGGCCATTGCGCGTCCTTGGGGCGACGTGTGTACCGAAGACGCCTTACTTTATCTTGAGGGATGAAAAAAACGACCCTAACCTGGGTTACAAGTGCGTGGTGTGTAAACCTCCTGGGAACCCCCAAAGCCTAGAGCCGCCAAGGCGCGGCACATTACGCAGGGTTTACCCTGTCAGCCCACAGGAGTTTCAGCGCACAGCGCCTCGTAAGCCAGGGTAGGTGCCTTTTTTTGTGCCCTTGATTATCGGCAGTGTCACTGCAATACTTGCCTTCCACGCACTGGGCCCCGTCATCGCCCGTGGGTGCCCTGGCGCTGTGGCCCGGCAACTGCCATGGATCCCGCTGACGGGGCCGGCCGCGCCAGCACACTCAGGTGAGAATTCTTCCACCTCCGAGTGGCCTTTTCTTTCCCCCCCTCCCTCCCTCTCTCCCTCCCTCCCTCCCTCCCGCCCTCCCTCCCTCCCTCCCTCCCTCCCTCCCTCCCTCCCTCCCTCCCTCCCTCCCTCCTTCCCTCCCTCCCTCCCCCTCCGCAGCCACATCCTCTGTCCTCTCCCCGCTGTTGCACGCTGGCCACTTCGCTACTCGCTGCCCTCGTCCAGCCCCAGCGCTAGTGCGGCCAACTCTGCCTCGCCGACCACCTCGGAGGTCTGTGCCGAAGGCGCGAGGGGATGAGCGGGGGCCCCGCGTAACCCCGCCCAGGGAGGTGGGCGGGAGCGGGGGCGCCGCGGCTGGGCGACCGACCGGGGGCCCCTGGAAAAAGGCACGTGCGAGGCTACCCGCAGAGCAGCAGCCGTGCGCCGCACGCAGCCACTGCATGGGCCCCAGAAGGGGGGCCAAACGTTACGACCCCCTTCTGTTCACCGACGCCCTCCGCGACAGCCCCAAGAGGCCTTCCAGGGCTCCCGAGAGGCCCCGAAGCGAGCCCTGTTCTCGTCTTCGTTGTCGTCCTTTTTCTCCTCCTCCTCCTCCTCCTCCTCCTCCTCGTCCTTGCCCTCGCCGTCTTCCGTTATATGTTATTCCTCTTCCTCTTTGGTGTGTTCGTTGTTGTTGTCGTCGTCGTCGTCGTAGTAGTCGTCGTCGCCTTCTTCCTCCTCCTCCTCCTCCTCCTCCTCCTCCTCCTCCTCCTCCTCCTCCTCCTCCTCCTCCCCTCGCCCCCACGCGGGCCCCATGGATGGCCCGAAGAGGCCTTCCAAGGTCACCCCCTTGCTCCGGAGATCTTTCTGGTCACCCTGGTTGCCCGCGTTGTTTCACTGTACATGTCGTTTCGTGGATTTCCCCGTAAGCTCGGGTAAGGTTTCCGAATGGGCTGGTGGGGATACTTTTTGTTCGCGAGCGCAAGCGGAAGGGCCGAGCGCCGTCAAAAGGCTGGTGGGGATACGTTTTTTGGTCGGCGGTTCCAGGACGAATGTCAAGAAGCGGGGCAACGCTCGGGGCGCTGAACGAAAATAATTGGCCACAGTGGCACATAGACCGCAGTGGCGAGTGCACATGCCAAGGACAAAATGACCCTCATTAAGAGGTGACCGGCTCAGACATCCCAGCAGGTGGGGACGCAGAGGCGCGGCGACCGGCGGCGGAACGGGGGGGAGAAGTCGCCCTTTCGGCGCCAAGCTCCAGCCGAACCACAAACGGGGGCAAGATAGGGGGGAGAGAGCGAACACGAAGAGGCAGAGAGGGGGGAGAGAGCGAGCGCGAGCGACTAACTCAGACTCACTGCAGCACCCGGGGTGAACGATGGTGCGGCAAAAGAGGCCTGACACTAAGACGAAGCCGGGATCGGGGCAAAGTTTGACCGGGATAGAAATCATGCTCGGTTTTTCAAATCACCGGGGGCGCCGCCGAACGGGCCTGCCACGCCTTGGGCGCCATCGGCTTCGCGAGGGAAGGAATGCGCCCCGGCGCAGATGGGGCCACGGCGCGTATTTGGCCACGCGCGCGCCCGAGGGAATTCAGCGCCAAGCGCCTTTCACCCCAGAAGACCCGACGTCAGCAAAACAAACTTGAGGCCCCAAGGGGGCCCCAAAGAGGCGGACCGCCAAAACAATCACGCAACCAACGCAACGAAAAACACATGTAAATGTCAAAAAGCGCAGTACTCAGTGACCTCTTCGGCCACGCAACACCGCGAGAATGCCCGAGAAGGCATTGGAAAAAGAGCCCGCGCGCGGCCTGGCGACTTCCCCGCGCCGCCCCAAGGTCCCCGAAGCGCGCCGAAATAACCGTAAAGAAAACCCCGGAAAGTCTTTGGAAGGCCCCCGCACCATGCAATATCCGCCACCGAAGCATCTCGCGGACACCTAGCGCGCACGCGCGGGCGTCCACCATGGATGCCCAACTCCGGTTTCGGAGACAATCGCGCGCAACCGCCCGGGGGCTTCGGCAACCTCGCGATTGGCCCAGGGGCCCGCGGGCCCCAAGGAATCGAGGACCGAGTTCGCGACTCCGGAAGCATCGGGCGCGGCGCCAGCCAGTCGCTCGTCTCTGGCTGACAGTGGGACGCCTGGAGATCCGGTAAAACCTGAGGAACCGCTTTTCAGAGATTCACAGAACCAGAAAACGGGGCGCGCCAAATTCTCGCGTCCGAACTTCTCTGAGAATCTCTGAAAATCTCTGAACTAGACACCCCGCGCGAAACATTCCCATAAACCCAAAACCTCGGAGCTGGCCGAAACTCTCTGAGAGTTTTTCGGCCCGCGAAATTTGGCGCGCCCGGATTTCCCGTTCCGAGATTCTCTGAAATCGGCCTGCGGCGGCGCCCAGCAGGTCCTCACGCGCCGAGGGTGGGGGCCGTGGACATCGCAGGCCGCGATGGTCCCGACCACGAGGTCCTTCCTCCTGCCCCTCGACGAGTCCACACTCATGGACACGCTCTCTGCGCTGAGCGTGGACCGCGCCATCCGCCGGTACTTCTGCGCGACGACAGCCAACTGGCCGCCGACAGACAAGGCGATTCTTTTCCGAGCTGCGCGTGCCACCGAAAACGTGCAATAGCCCCGGGCTCGGGGAGAAACACTTTCGAAGCATTTTCAGGCCGCCAGCGTCGTGGCCGCCGACCCGCCGCGCGCCGACCGCGAGACTAGCTGGGCCCACTACGTCCACGGCGGCGGGCGGGCGCCCAAGAGAGCTGTCGCGACGGTGCGCGCCGCGGGGCGCCCGCCCCACTGCAACCGCGCATGCGGCCTCCATGGCGCCACAGGCGTAATATGCGCGACGCACTCTCGGGCCCCCCATCAACGCATCGGCCAGCGCCCAAGCCCCTGAAACGCAAACCTGCGCCCCCCGTGCAAGCCGCGCACCCGCTCCCAATGCTCGTGCACACCAGCTTTTCTGCCCGCCCTCAACAGTTTAATTGAGCGCCCATGCGTTACTTGGACTCCTCAAGCCCTCGAAAAGTCCTTGGGGAGCTTCTGCGAATGCGCGCGCTGCGCTCCACAATTCGGCGTTCTATTTTTCTTTGGAACTCTCCCAGAATCTCTGGTTCCGATTTGTCCCGATCTTCCGCTCAACTGAGACACGTCAAGGCTCACTGGAGCTAAAGTGTGGCTGAACCGCGTCAGGTCCATCCAGTAGAGAAGGACCACTGGTGTGCGCTCACGAGGCTGAGCCACCTCCAGCCGGTAGCCAATACGAGCGCATCGTCTCCGACTCACACAGTTCGGGGGCACAACGATGCAAGGTACTGACGAGGGCTGGTAGCCGGGGCTGCTCTGAAGAGAGCGACCACGAACTGCAGAAGGCTGACCCACTCAATGCAGGGCCGCTCACTTGCAAAGGTGTGGCTGATCCACGTCAGAGCGCCATCCAGTAGAGAAGGACCACGGTGTGCGCTCACGAGGCTGAGCCACCTCCAGCCGGTAGCCAGTGCGTGCACATCGTTTCCGGCTCGCGCAGTTCGGGGGCACAACGATGCAAAGTACTGACGAGGGCTGGTAGCCGGGGCTGCTCTGAAGAGAGCGACCACGAACTGCAGAAGGCTGAACCCCCCAAGGCAGGGCCGCTCACTTGTCGAATCCAAACACCGGGTGCCACCGAGCGCATGGCTGCCAGCTGCAACCAACCACACCTGCCACGCTATCCGTGCGGAAGCCAGTACCCCGACGCCGGGGGCGTGACGATGGCTGGCGGCTACCGAGCTGTTGGGCCGTACCGCTCGCAGGGGCGTGCTGATAGCGGGCCAAGACAGAACCATGGCCTGGTCGGCGACGGACCAGGGCGGGCCACAGGCAGGAGGGGGGCGCAGCCAAAAACCGCTGAGCACTTGTGTCAATGAGGGGTGTCGGGGCACCGTCCCATACGAGACCACTGGTGTGCTGCACGAGGCAGACAACCACCAGCTGGAAGCCGGTCCACATGCATCGTATCCGACTCACGCAGTTCGGGGGCATAACGAAGCAATGTCCCGGCGAGGGCTGGGGCTGTGGCTGCGCCGAGAAGAGCGAAACGAACTTGGACCGCGGAAGGCTGTACCACTCGATGCGGGGCCGCTCGCTGACGAAGCCAATCACCATGTATGAAGGACCCGAAACTCCCTGGGCAGGTGCAGGGCGGACGCTCTTCAACGGTCGATGCAAGCTCGGGGGGGGCGCAGCCAAAAGCCGCAGAGACTTGTGAATGATAGGCTGGTGGGGATATTTTTTTTTACAGCCGCAGGCGGAAGCGCCAGCGGCGGGAGGTCGCGGGCGGGCTACGGCCGCGACTAAATTGCCGAGGCTGGTGGGGATACGCGAAGCGTGAATAATCATGTAGAACAAGTTCGCTCTACGAGCGTTCGCCATAAGGCGTGCGGCAGATCCCGTTGTGGCAGTTGGCAGCCCCCCATGGAGCCGCGAGGTCTCGTCAAGGTCCACCTGTCCTTCCGATCCCCTGGACTCCTCATGAGCCTACGAAAAGTTGCGACAGTGGCGCAGCTGGCAGCGCCTCAGGGGAACGCGAGGTCTTGCCTGGATGTGCGGCGCTGGGCCTCCCAGGTGCCTACAAAAACGGCGATACTTGCGCAAGTGGCAACACCCCCCAGGGAGCCGCGAGGCCTAGCAATGTGGAACTCTAGATTGGTCGCAAGACACACACACACACACACACACACACACACACACACACACAAATGCGCTGGGTCTCCCAAGAGCCCACGCAAGTGGCAGCACCCGCCCCCCAGGGAACCGCGAATTCTAGTTGGGATGCGCGTATGACGCCACTGCACTGTGCCGCTCAGGAGCCCACGAGTGGCGACAGATGCGCAGGTGGCAACACCCCCCATCGAGCCGCGAGATCTAGTCTCAATGCGCTTATGACGCCACTGAGCTGGAACTCCCAAGAGCCCGCGAAGGTGGCTACAACTGCGCAGTTGGCAGCACCTCCAGCGAGCCGCGAGGTCCAGCCTGGGCGCACGTGTGACGCCACTGTGCTGGGCCTCCCAAGAACCCATAAAAGTGGCGACACCTGCGCAGGTGGCAGCACCACCCGGCAGCCGCGAGGAGGTCTACACGGCAGTTTAAAAAACATAGGATTTCTAAACATATAAGATGTTAAACACACGACTAATATATGAATAAATCTATGCATTAGCTCATCGCATTTTTTCATACTAAATCCCTGCAGCTTGAATACATCATCCGCACGCGGAACATGTATTGAAAACGGCACTTTAGTGCGAAGAAGCCCAGTGCTCTTGGCCTCCCAGGAGCCCATGAAAATGGCGGAATTGCGGAGTTGGTAGCCGTGAGGTTCAGTCTGGGTGGCAGTGGCGACACAGGCAGGAGGTAGGAGGCAGGATGGCAGAGGAGGAAGCTTGGAGGAAGGCTCTAATAAAAGCGAGAACTCAACAAAAGGGAGGTTGGGAAAGCAGGATGCGGGGGGAGGTAGGCGGCAAAAAGGAGCATGAGGGGGAGGAGGAGAAGGAGGAGGAAGAAGATGATGATGAGAAGGCAAGGCTGGAACAAACAGTGCTCTTCTCAAAACGAGAACCCAACACAACAGGTCGGGATGCAACTGCGCCGTGTGTCCGCATCGCCAGGAGCATGGGCCCCCCCTGATCCTCCAGAGCCGGGCCCCCCCCCTCCCTGCGGCCTCCTGGGAGGAAGCCGTGCACGCCGAGGAGGCCGTAAGGGCTCGGCACGTGCTGCCAACAGTGCCCGCCCGTTCGAGCACGGTGCTCTTCGGCTCATCCATGACGGTGTGGACCAGCCCTGGGGTGATCGGCACGGGGGAGGGGGGGAGGGGCTATGTTCCTCTTCCTCCCCCTCGTCCTTCTCATCCTCCTCGGTCATCGATGATCGAGGCTTCTGAGCCCTCCTCCTCCTCCTCCTCCTCCTCCTCCTCCTCCTCCTCCTCCTCCTCCCCCTCTAGGCAACGTGGCCCGATGGTACTCCCAGGACTCAAAGAGAACATTGACGCAGAATGCGTCCCGAGGGTTAGTTTCCTTCAAGCTTAAATTGTGCAGCTAAGTAATTGACTGCCCCGAAGACTTGCTCATTCCTACGCAGAAGGCTTCTATGCATGACAACCGTGCCTGGACGGGGCCATTCTGGGCCCTGGCATGTACGCAATGCTTACGGCTTACGGCCTGGCCGAAGCAAGGAGTGACTCCATACACCATGATACGGCCCAGAAGGTCCCCGGCCTTGCACGGTGGTGGTACATACAGATGCCTTTCTGCGGATCCTCCTCCTCCTCGTCCTCCCCCTCCTCGCAGAATCGACCGCTAGACTTGCCCCAGCGGCAGCTCGCGGAGGCATCACTAAAACACTGGGGAGGGGTGGAAGCTCCTGAACTGCACCCCTCATCGAAAGCAGATGCAATGTTTTCCTGCGACGTGGCGGCGCCCCAGGGCCCCACAGTTCCCATGCTCTCGCGCCGGAACTGGCCACCGCAGGCACGCAAATCACGGGGTCAGGTTTGCGTGCTTGCGGTGGCGCCTCGCGCGTCGACCAGCATCAAAACCTTGCGCCCGCTGTCGAGCAGGGCTGCAGAGCGAGGACCAGACTGCAGAAGCGTGACCGTTCGGAGGCCCGCGTCGATCTCTTGGAACGGCGCTGGACCCTCCCTGGCGCGCACACGAGGGCGGCGCCGGAGGCGACGCCAGGGAGGGGGGGGGTCAGCGCCGCTCCGAGGAGTCCGCGCGGAGCTCCGAAGGTTGTGTTTACGCATGCACTTGCTTCCCCTTCGATCAACGCACCTTCTGGGCCCTCAGAGCCTCTCATCGGCCGCGAACGAGGGGGGGGACCGAGAAGGAGAAGGCCTTCTCGGACGGCGGCGGGGCTTCTCCTGGAGCCCTCGCGTCTTCCGAGGAGTGCTCCGTGTCTTCGGGGAAGGCTTCGAACACTCCTTAGGAGGCTGGGGGGCTTCCGAGCCTCCTTAGAGGGCCCGCCAAGTCTTAGCTTCCCCCGGGCTCGCCGCCGATCTGAGACCCATTCTCCGAGCCTCAAGAGCACACCAAAGAAGCCTCAAGAGCCACCTCGAGAGAACCCAAGAGGCTCCAAGAAGGCGGAAAAAGGTCCAACTGCAAGGGACCCTGAACACTAACAAACATGGCCATACATATCCGGAACACTCACAGAATACGAGGCTGTCGCGGAGGCCCGCAACAGAAGTGAGAGACCGATGCGGGCTCTCGCTCAAGGAGCCCAGCTCGCGCGCGCTCATGGAGATCGCTTTTCCGCTCGGTCTTGCCCCGCTCCCTTCCAGCTGCCCCACGAGCTCCACTCACGCATGACTTTCCAATGTGCTTGGTGGGTCTTGTGGTAGCAATCCGCGCACTTTCTCAGGTATTGATGTGAACTGGCTGCTCAAATGGCTCGGATGCTTCACTCTGTCATGTGTTTGCGATTCTCCGGTGCCTTCGCCGCAAAGCAGACCCTAGGGCGTTAGAGCCGTCCGTTGAACAGCGACTGCGCGAATCCCCCAGGCAGCGGGAACACCGATCGATAATCCCGACGGGAGTGATGTCTTCAACAAAAGCTATGTAACAATGGTGCATTTCTACAGGCAGACAAAACAGTATAAACATGAACCTGCAGAGGTCCGCGCGGATTCCTTGGATCTGCGCTGGGCCCCCTCCCTGGCGCGCTGAGCGCGCCAGGGGTGGCGCCTCCAGAGGGCCCAGCGCAGGTCCAAGATAATCTGCGCGGAGCTCCGAAGGTTTATGTTTCTGCAGGTGTTTCTTCTTCGGATGCCTGGCCCTGCACAACTCCTACGCCTTCCGAGGTCCTCCCTCCTCGTCATCCTGCTCGCCAGCCCGCTCAGAGCGGTCCCAAGAACCCCTCCTGGGCGCACCGTCCCGTTGTCCGAGCTGCATGCGGCCGTGGCGACGAGACCCCCCCAAGTTCCAGAAGAGGAGCAACACCCCCCCCTCCTCCTGAGACGCGACGACGCTCGCTCGCATGCGTTGGGCAAGTCAAACCCTCCTCCTCTCCTCCCCCTCCTGTGGATGCTGGTTCTCCTCCTCCTCCTCCTCCTCTCGAGTTGACCCAAAAGGGGGTCCGTCGACAAGGGGTGGTGCAATAGATTTGGTGCAATAGATTCGTGGGGTTGCAACACATTTGGGGCGTGCAATACTTTCTGGGGCGCAAATGTAGTGCTGGATTTTCGCGTGCAATGCATTCGTTGCAGTACAATGCAATACAATTCTCCAGCGCAATACGTTTGCAATACAATTGCCCCAAATCTATTGCACCACCCCCTTGCAGCTGGACCCCTTTTTGGGTCGCCCAATTCCTCCTCCTCCTCCTCCTCCTCCTCCTCCACCTCCGTCGGTTCTAGCGCGGCGGCGCCGCAGGGACGGCGCCGTGACCGGGGGAGAGCCTGGCAAAGGGCCCGCCATCCCTGCCCTCCCATGCCCATCCCCTCCACCCGAGGGGGCAGAGGAGGACCGCGTGCAGACGGGGCCAACGCGCAGGCCGTCCCTGTGCCACCATATGTAACTCCCTGGAGTCCCTCTCATGTCCCTGTCGTGTCCTCAGCAAGGTCCCCCCCTCCCCCTGCGTCCCGTGAGCCTCCTGTGTTGGCTGCCCCCCGTGTCTCCTGGATCCAGGTCGGCCAGGGGGAATCAGAACGGATCGGCTGCCCCCCGTCAAAGGCCGACCCCCGGTCAACTGCACCCCGACGACTTTCCCGCGCCCGCGCGCACGGGCCTTTGGCTGGGCACATTGCCGCCGACGCCATCGGTGCCGTCGCGGGCGGCCGGACTCTGTTTGGGGCCTGCGCGACAAGCTCAGACGGCTAGGTTGAGGGCTGAGAGAGCCAGCAGCCCTGGGCACAGCGGCTCGGGCGCAGGCTCCCTGGCAGAGAGCGGCCAACGCGGGGAGGCGAGGGGAGGCCGGCAGGCGGCTTGGGCTGCGGAGCGGGGGCCTGGGCCCTCGAAGGGCCACTGCGGGCCACCACGGACTGTGCTGTTGTTCCCGAGGGCGATTCAGAGCATGCACCTGGGAGGACCCCGCAACCACCTCAACCACGGCAACGAAGCCCCGCGGAAGACACGGCCCCGAGCCTCCCCAATAGTGCAAATCCCTCCTGAGGATGGAGGAGGGCCGCCGATTCAGTCATCACCTCCAGTTTGCGCAGCCCCTGCGGTCCATCCGAGCTGTCTTGAGCACCGAACAGACTCTTTGAGGAGCCCAGGGGCCCCAACTCACCGATCTCTTGGGGCGTCCCGCGCGACTTTTGGGAGTTTTCCACACACGAGGTCCGCAGAGGCATCCAAGAAGCCTCTGGCCTACCACCCAGGTGCGGTGGCGGCTTGGGCCGTAGGTCACCAGACGGGTTCGAGGCTCAATCGGCCGCTCATGACCCAGGCCTTTCGCGGCGGACCCCTCGAATCAGCACGGCTGGCCGCAGCTCGGACAACGGCTCAGGATGGTCCCAGGGGAGGGTCTGGGGACCGGCTCTGCTCTGTCATCACATCAGGAGGCCCCCCGTTCCGCGGGCTGGTCGCAACTCCCCCTCCTCCCCGCTCGCCCGCTGTACGGGAGCGGTCAGGGAACAGGGGCGACGAGCGAGGAAAGGGACGGGAGGAGTGGGGACTGGGGAGGGAATGGACTGGTGCGTGCCACGGAGGTACCGGGACGTGTTGCAGCGAGGGCGGCGCGGGGGCAGAGCGTCCCTCCCGAGCTGTGCAGCGCGCGGCTCCCAGCACCACCGACGGTCACCGACGACCCAGAGCCCCCTTCGGAGATGCCCCGGGCCCTGCGCGCGCGGCCACGCGGGGAGAGGTACGTCAGACACCTGGCTGCAGGGACGCGGGCCAAGAGGGAGGAGAACGCCGGCGCAGGGGCGGAAAAGAGGAGACCGAAACTGGAGCGGGGGACGCAGAACGAGGTCGAGAAAACGGAGCATGGGCGTAGCCAACAAGAGAACGAGACAACGAAACTGGGGTGGGGGACGCGGAACAAGGGTGGAGAAACCGGGGCAAGGGCGGATCAAACTAGAAGACGAGAAAACGAAACTGGGGGTGGGGCGCGGAACGAGGGTAGAGAGAAAACATGGCAGGGGCAGAGAAAACGGGACGCGGAGAAGGGGGTGGAGAGAAACTGGGCAGGGGCGGCCAAAACATGAGAAAGCGAGGACACGAGACTGGGACGTGGGACGCGCAGCGGGGTGGAGGAAGCGGCGCAAGAGCGGATAATGATAAAACGAGAGAGCGAAACTGGCGTGGGGAATGGAATGGAATGGGCTCTATCGCGGTGCGATACTAGGACGAGGACGAACTACGAGGGCTTAGCTCGGTTCGAACCCTGATATTTGGGCCATTGCCCTGCCTCGAAATTCGCGAGATAGCGCCGACGAACAGGATTGAGAGGCTTCGAGCAAGCCTCGGCCAAATTCGCTCGGAGCTGCTCGCTTCCGAAGAAACCACAAATGCTGCAAATCCAAACCCTGAGGGTGGCGGAGTACACTAGCAGGTGGGACGGATGAACCCAACCCCCTCCAATGTGGACCATCTTCCCCCTCGGCAACTGAAACTTATTCGAGCCTACACTGATGAGATCGAAGCACTCCGAATTCCTCCAAACTGTGAGCGTGTCCCTAGACGCGCATCCCCCACACCTATCACAACGATTCCCTACGCCACAGAGCCGATGCTGGGACGAAAAGAGAGCCAGGGAGGAGGGAGAGGGAGGAGGAGGCGGCCTGGTCGTAGGTCGGGACCTGGCGGGCGACGGTCTCGCAGCCATGACCTCGAGGGTGGCGCGCAGGAGCCTGCGACGGACAAGGCTGGCGTCAACCTCTGCTTTAGCAACTCGAAACCTGGTTTCAGCATCCACTCGACACTTTTTTGCAGCAAGGCCAGCGAACTCGTCGGCCATGTGATTTCCGATGATCAGAAACTCTGGAAAGCGAGAACTCAAAATATCTTCAGCTTCAATATGTGACGGTATCTGCACGACACAAACTTGCGACGGGTCGCGAAACTGCATCTCAAGAGCAATGTCCTTCCAGACGTTGGCGTTGGCCCCGCGCGGGGCCCTCCAGAATCCCTGATACCACCCATCAGAGACACCACTATTATCCGCGACGTACACCAGGGGCCCTCGAGAGTGCCTGAGCGCCAGAAGGAATCCCCACAACTCACCCCGAGGGGCCGATTGAGCAGCTCCAGGAAGAGGTCCGAAGATGACTGAATCGACTGCAGGGTGATCGAAGTCACGAACGACAACAGCTGAAACTCCGACGCGCCGAAGCCGTCGGTCTCTGGAATCCACGCCCCCGCTGGCATCTCCGAAGACCAGCAGAGGCTTGTCGATCACACCGATGCCGAGCGCGTGCTCGCTGGAAGGCGCACCTACCGAAGAGAAATGCTCCCACGCCTCGTCGGCGCTCGGAGCGGGCACCTGCGTCCAAGAACTCGGAATGAGACCACGAAACCAAAAACACGGTTCGGCATCTTGGCCCGCCAGGGCCCTGGGAAGAAGGTGGTCCGAGGACGAGTAGATTTTATGCCCACTATTGGCTGGGCACGTCCACCCCCGATGAAGAGGAGTTTCGGAATCCTGACCACACCTGGGACACGCGTTGTCGCTGATGGCACCCGTCTCGCCCTTCGCCCTGGATAACGGCCAAGACCCACCGATAGCAATAACCAACATGGCCTCCGAGAGCTTGGCCCCATGAGGCACACCACTAAGGACCTTCAGGAGCTGCCTGAGGGAGCCGTTGTCAGCCCCACCTTGAAGCCCCTCACCACAGTAATGTTTGGAAGCCTTCACCCATAGCCTGGACCTAATGGGCCCCTCGGACTCGGTGAGCAAACCGCTAATGTCCTCAGAGCTGGTGACGAGTTCATCAGGAAATGACCACGTACCTCCAGCGTCGTCATAGCTAGCTGGTGAATGCCACTTTGTTGGAGACTCTGGGCCCCGCCCGAACTCAAGTAGGTAGGCAATGATGGACGAGATGGGCCCCCGTACATGCCGAGAAATCTGCTGAGGTGCTAGCTCACGGAGTTGGCGAACAAGCCCAGGCCAGGCGGCACGGACAGGAGCGCGAATGCTGGGCTCACTCAGCCAGGTTCTCAACCACAGCTGAAGCCCGTCGCGCGGCAACTTGCATTCGGGATCGCGCCCGTCGGCACGCAAATCAAGCAAAGTTGTGAGACAACGCCCACGCTTAGAAGAGGCAAGAGTAGCACCCAATCGCCGACGACATTGGACCCGAAAACCACCAAAAGCACCTGCAATCTGATGTCCATAAGCCCCTGCAGCCTGAGCCCCCGCCCGTTCCAGAAGCCCCGTAGTACGATACTTCCGACCCGAGCGAGCGAACTTGCGTATCTTATGGTTCATTGCCGTTGCCTTGATGACTCTCTGCCTCCTCGTTGCTCTAGCGAGTCTGCCTGCGCCCCAATCGACACCCAAATAGGTTGCTTGCAGAGCGTGCTGAAGATCAAAGCCTCGGCGTCGAAGCCGACGGACCACCGCCTTGCTGTCAGCGGCGTGGGAACATAGCACGACACTCTTGCTGGCGATCTGGAGTCCGTGCTCCTGCAGCGTGGTGCACGTGTCCAGGATGCCCTGGTACAAACTCTCACGAACAGCTCTCCGCGAACCAGCCGTGTGCTGAGTCAAATCGTCGACCCAAATACGGTATGACATATTAACGTGCGTAGTGGTAAGTTTCATGAGAATATAATATACCATACACCTCCCGAATCTGGCACCGCTCCGAAGCCCCTGGAAAATACTTTGCCACGGCTGGAACGCCTGAGAAAAAGAGCCAAGCTGGGATAAGACGCGTGGGGCCATGCACATCTGGAGCTCCAGGGCGAGGACCGCGGGGGAAACCCCATTCTAAGGGCTGACCTGGCCAACGGAATCCACCCCATAGCATCGTAAAACCCCTTGATGTCCAAGAGCCCCTCTCCGAATGCACAACCCAATCTGGCGAGCCCTTCGTCTTGAAGAGCACGTAAAAATACTTCACGCAGCGCCGAGTTGCCTGCGATCGCAGCGTCCCAGGCTGGCTCTGAATCCTTGGACCATAATCTAACTTCGCCCTCGCGGGCTAATGACCAGGTCCTGGAAAACATGGGCATGGGTCCTATGATTCTGCCCCCCCCCGCTTTTCTTCCCCGGGAGACGACCGACAACCAACAAAACTTGCCAGGGCCAGGAAAGGCACTCCTCACAGGCACCGAAAACCGAAACCAACTCCTCCAAACCTGGGAGGGGAAGACGTTCCATATCGACTGGGCTGAGGTTGTCTACCCCGAGTCCTGCTTTGGCCTTCATGGCGCGCAAGGCGCGCTGGACGCGCTCGACGGACAAAGGCTCCAGCTGCTCCACAGCCGCAGCCTCGCGAATATCCTGGAACATATCCATGATGTCGGAAATCGGGGCTGGTTTGGAGCTCCAGAGATCGTGCCATCGTTTAGTTTTGTGGTCGACGATGTCCATTGGATGGAACAGGGTTTTGCCATTGAACTGGATCTCGTCGGGAACTGGGGGAACCTTCCTAAGAGACTTGTGTAGAATTCCAGGAGCCTCCGAAGTAGTAATCCAGTTCCGAAATTCACGCAAAGAAGAGTATAAAGCTCGACTCCTAGCACGACCTGCGACGCGTCTGGCTGCCAGAGCAAGTCGCTCGACGGAGCCATCTGAAAGAGAAGCAATGCGATGTAACTTGTCCTGCCATGTGCTCCAGGCCGCCTGCCGAGAGCTATCATCTGGATCTGGAATTCGCAAAAGAGGAACGTGCACCCCTGGAGGCTGGTCTCCCGCGAGTGCTGCACAGGCCTGGACTAGCTGCGCCTGCTGTGCGACCCCGTTGCCTCGACTGCGATGCTTACTGAAAGAGGTGAGCACGGTGGAAAGACGCCCCCACCAGCTTGCCACGACGTCGTGTAGAGGTTGATCCCGAGCTTCATCAGGGGCCTTCATTTCAACCACCCGAAAGAAAGGACCCTGACCCCTCGTGGTGCCCCCAGAGATACCAACGCCGTGGTGAGTAGTGATGACCTGCTCCACCGTAGAAGCCCAAGAAGAGTAGAGAGCTCCAAGCCGACTAACATGTGGACCTCCTACGGCGTACGCGACTGAATCTCGAACGACTGGCCAGACCTCCTGCCCACCGTCCGAGTGCGTGCACCCCGCGTGGCCCTTGCAGGTCTCCCAGAGCTCAGCCGAGATGGAGAAGGAAGGGAGAGAGGACTGACTATTGGTTGCCGAGGGGGGGGTCTCGGAGGGGGGGCCCCCTACGGTCCCAAGAAACTCCTTTTCAGACAGACACTGCTCAGACAGAGACGCGTCAGCTGGAGACGCCGTGGCACTCGCTCTGCTGGGGGCGGAGACCTCGGCGCCAGCCGCGTCGTCAAAAAAACTGGAAGAGATTAAATCGAAGTCATCGCCGGAATCGCCGTCCGACAGACCGTCGTCCAGCTCAAAATCGGCCCGCTCAGGACCGGCAGTGAGGTCCCCGAACAGAGCCTCCGACGCCTCCGAGAACCTCAACTTCTGGGACTGCTTGGCTGCGACTCGTTGAGCCTTGGCAACACTGGACTTGGACCCAGGGGTAGGTGCAACTCCTGGACGTGGGCCTTGTGGGAGCCTAGCCGGCGTGACCAGCTCCCTGCACAAGAGTTGCGTCCCCGAACTGCGAAGCCGAATCAGCACTGCACTACGAGGTTTCCATGGAACTGAGAGGATGGGCGTGACGCTGACAAGGTAGGGGACGCACGAGTGACTAGCAATGACGTAGTCGAGCATGGCGCCTTTACCTGACTGGCAGGTCGTTGACGCCCCCAACGGCTTGAAGATAACCCCGTCAACCTTCTGGATGAACCCTCGCTGCACCAGCACCTCGGGCTCGAGGTTGAAATCTCCAACTATGAACCATGGCAAACGTAGCTGTGAGACAAGCGCGCCAAGCTTGGCCAGACGCGCGAGGTTCCTGCCCCCGAAACCATCGGAACAGAAGCCGTAGAAAGTGATGGCCACCAACGAGTACCCGTGCATATGAACAATGGCCGCACTGAACCCATCCAGCGCTGAGGAACCATTCGCTCGCAACTCACGAAGTGCAGCGTCCGTGTCGCTCAGGCTCTGCATCTGCAGGTGGTGGCGGCACATGAGCCACTCCCCGCCCTCGTTAGACTTGTCCTGAGTCGCTGCCGTCTTGCCCCGCCCTAAGGCTCGAGCGGGGTTGAGAATGAGTTTGAAATGATTCTTGTGACCCTGCTCTCGCCAATACTGCACGTCCTTGCTGCTCTCGACGTGCGTCTCGGCGATACTGAAGAAATGGAAGGGCTTGCAGGCTGGACCTGACGTGAAGTCCCACGCTTGCTTGCCCATAGCCGTGACGTTGGCGAAGAAGAAATAGCTGTCTGAACCACTCTTGGACATGGTGAGGCGCTCCTCGTCCGCCATGGTGAGTGGTCCCTGGATTGGCTCCAGGGGGGCCCGCCTCTGAGGGCGCGAACTCCCCGTGCTTGTGCTGCGACCTATCCTGTGGCTCGCAGCTCCCGACTCCCGCTGGGAAGGCCTGCCGCCAGGGTCGCCGCAGCCGTAAGTCGGGGAGATGAGACTCCCCTCTCGACTCGAAATACTCGATGAGCTTCCCAAGTCGCCTCCAGCCGCCGACTGCTCGCACCCGTCGGCTGGTCCCCGTGGGCCTTGGTGGGGAACACCTCCTGCATTGGCACCGACTGCAGGAGCCCCTCGTAAAGGTCACTTGGAGTCAGGGGTGTTGACGGCGAGGTTCGCCGCGTCCGCCGCTGCCTGCTTCGCCGCCGCGATCTTCTTAGCTGCCTCCTTGATGCGAGCCTCCTGCTTCGACTTGTCGGACTTGTCGTCGGCGTCGGAGCTGATGGAAGGCCCGCCACTGGCGCCGCTGCTGCCGCCGCTGGCGCTGCCCGCCGCGCCGCCGTCAGACGTCTCCGCCGCCTGAGTAGCCTGGTTGCCGTCCACGCCGCCGATGACCGAGTCGCCATCTACGCACCGACGCTTCCTGGACTGCCTGGCTTCGATCTGCTTCTGCAACTCCTTGGCCCTCTCGAGCCATCCTACCACCTGCGTATTCTTGGTCGTGAGCTGGGTCTTGGTGGCCCTCAAGTCGGCTTCGAGCTTCTTGAGGGCCTCTTTTTCCGCTGGCTCCGCATCCATGTCGTCTATGCCAGCGAAAAACTGCTCGTCCTAAGTGATGTCGAACAACTGATATGACTCGGCCTTGGGCGGTGCGAACACTCCTACCTTGGCCGCCAACGCCTGGGCCGCCAACTTCTTAGCCTCCTGAGCTGCAGCCAAGAGGATAGCGGTCTCCTCCTCCTTCTGCTCAGCACGAGAAAGGTTCTCCCTGGCGCGAAGCAGAGAGGCGAAGGCCTGGTCGTGCTTGGTCTGCGCGTCCTTGACAGCTCCGTCAGCTTTCTTCACGGCCTCCTCGGGGGTTGAGCTCGAGCCTAGCAAGTTGAGCTCTCCCTTGAGGACTGATATCTGGCTCCTGAGGGCCTGCTGGAGTGTCGGGTCGGACGCGACCGCGAGGGCGCTCTCTAGCGTGGCAAGCTTGGAGCTCGCGACTGCCTGAGGAGCCCTCCCTCCAGCCGCAGGTCCTGCAAAAGCCAGTTGCTGCTGCTGTTGCTGTCCTGAATCGCCGTCATCGCCATTCTTGTCATTCTTCCCCTGATAGAGCTTGACCGATCTTCCGCACTTCTGGCGACGTCGATCACGCTCCAAGAGAAGACTGTTCCACTCACTGCGGCCACAGCCTTTGCAAGTCGACCACGCAGTGGAATGAGGCGCCATCCCTGGAAAGATTCGCCCTCTTCGCCACCGAGAAAGGCGGCTCCCGAGGTGAGCTGCTGCCTCGGTGCCCCCCAAGCGCCCCGTGAAGGCGAGGGCCTGGACTCAAGGATCGCCAAAATGGGACTCTCGAGCCAGAAACTGTAGCAGGGACGGACGGGCACAGACGAGAACGCGGAAATGGACTGGCGGACGCAGAACAGGAGGGGGGGGAAAGCGGGCCAGGGGGCGAGGAGAACGGGAAGACGAGAAAGCGAAACCAGGGAAGGGGGCGCGGAGCAGGGGTGGAGGAAACGGACCAGAGGCGGGGACCACGAGAACACGAGACAAAAACGAAACTGGGGCGAGGGACGCAACACGGGGGCGGAGAACGCAGAGCGGGGGCGGAGAACGCAAGGCAACCACACTGGCGCGGGGGGCGAGCAGCAGGCGTGGAGGATACGGAGCAGGAGCGGGGAAAACATAGAACCCGAGAAAACGAAAGTGGTGTGGGGGACGCGGAGCATGAGTGGAACAACTGGACCAGAGGCGGGGGAAACGAGAAAGCGAGGAAGCCAAACAAGGGTTGGGGGACGCGGGACAGGGGTGGAGAAACTGGAGAAGGGGCAGAGCGAACAAAACAACAAAACTCGGGTGTGCGACGCGGAAAACGATGGGGAAGCCAGAGAAAAGGCTGATAAAACAAGAAACAGAGGCAGCGAAACTGGGATGGGGGATGCGGGACAGGGATGGAGAAACCAGAACAGGGGCGGAGAAGACAAAACAACGAGACATGGAAACGGGGGCGATGCGCAGAACAGGGGCGGAGAAAGCTCAACAGGGGCGGGGGAAACGAGAAAACGAAACATCGGGCGGGGGATGCGGGACTCGGAACAAGGGAGGAGAAACGGAGCAAGGGCGGAGAAGACAAGAAAACGAGAAAACCGAACAAGGGTGGGGGGACGCGGAACCGGGGTGGAGAAACTGGAGCAGGGGCAGAGAGAAAACGATAACGAGAAAACGAAAAAACTAAAATAGGGGGAGGATGCGGAACTGGGGTGGGGAAGCCGGGGGAGGGGCCTAGAAACCTACCAAAAAAACAAAAATGGGGTGGCGAACGCGGAGCAGGGGTGGAGAACACGGAGCAAGGGCGGAGAAAACAAGAAAGCGATAAACCGATTCAATGGGGCAGCCAAGCTGGGGTGGGGGAAGCTGTCCGCTCGCTCCGCCTTCCCGTCCTCCCTCATCCCCGTGCGAAATCCTTCCGAAAATACTGCAGCGCTGCGCACAAGACCAGAGAACAAGGCGCCGCAGACCTCACGATGTTCTGTTGCGGGCGCGTTAGGGCTGAAAGGAACGTAGCCAAGGGGGATGGGGAGGGAGGCAACTAGAGGGTTTCGGACCGGCACGCACCAGACTCTTTTTCACCCACCCTGGACTAATGGACCAGACCAGACCAGAGTTTGAAGGGGGCTGGAAGGCCCAGCCAACCGCTTCGCCCCAGGTGCAGCCAAGCTCCAGCTCTGTTGTATCGTAGTAACGATAGTCCCAACGCGAGAGGAGATGCCATCTCAAGCAAGAGGGGATACCGTTTGGTCTTGATAGCGATTGTGTGCCTCGCGGTGAGGCACAGTCAAATCTGGGCGGCCGGCCGCTTTGAGCCAAGGCGGCCGCGGGCGCACGCTCGCTTCCACTCCTTACGCCCCCCAGCTCGCTTTAGAGTCGGGAGGGGAAGGGAGACGAAGCGTGCGTCCGCCGCCCGTATAACAGGAACAGTTCACCAGCTAACCTTTACAAAGACAAGAAAAGAGACGGGCCCAAAGGAGGTGGACCCGCCAGCAAGTCGCCTCGCATACATAACGTACTCATCAGACGGCCTCAGAGCTTTTTGTCTGGCCGGCCCGATATGGAGTTTGTTCTGTTTCAGGACATGTTTGAAGGTCTGTATACCTCCCATGACTTGTAGGAGCATCTCTCTGTCGATGCTCCCCTTGGTGTGTTCATCCGCAGTCATGTCGCGGGAATCGCCACTGAATGCTATGCCCGATTCCACGATCCATCATCTGTCACATCCAACTGATGTGTCCTAAAAGGGTACACGCAGTCGGCTTCTTCAAGTCTTTGCTTGGCAAGGACTTAAAGACAGACTCAGCATCGATGGTCCGAGTGACCTTGATGCTCAGGCCACCCAATTCAAGTACATCTTTCAACTGAGTTGGCGTGAGCGGCCCCGTGTGGAGCTCGTGCAGAGTCACAATCGTGGGATAACAGTCCCCCAAATTATAGGCTGCTGCAAGTGTCTCTGCTGAGTAGCTTGAGCGGACTTGCAAGCTGTGAGTCTTACAGTACGCATCAATCAAGTGAACGACAGGCTTGCCAGATGACGTGTTTCCACGTCGTAGCAGGTTTGCCCCGCGAATGCCATAGCCTTTGACGCCGTCATCGGCGTCTCCACTCAGGCGTCGATAGCCTGAGTCGCCATGTAAGTCGACCTCGCCCGTGGGGTTCATCGCCTGGTAGACGAACTTCTTCGGGCAGGCCTGTGCATGTCTAGTGATTGCGTTCAGTCGTCGCACTTGAATCTTGGTCGGTTCTTGGACGCGCTGTAGGGATACAACATATACCATCAACCATGCCTTGGTGATCAGGGCGTATGCCAGCGCACCTCTGAGGCTGACGAACATGTCTGCCACCATCTCGGCCGCTTGAGCGTCAGCGTCAGCACCGGTCAATTCAGCAAGTTGTATAGGGCGGAGCTGTTTGATATATTCATCTTGGTCCAAAGTAACATTGCCGCCTTCATCATTAGTGTATCTTACAGCACAGTTAGTGCATGTGTGCCTGTTGAGTTTACACTTGCCGAGGGCATCCTCAACGCAGTTGACATACTTGTCAATCGTGTCCTCAGTACCGGCCATATTAATGTCATCAACATGCTTGGCCGTGAGCAAGTCGTTGCTCGTGTCGAACTCCTCGTCGTAAGACGTAGGTCGGAGGCCGAATCCTCTCGTGGTTCTCCTGGGCTTAAGTGAGAGAGCCCGTGGGGCGCCCTTAGTGCCTGTGACCGGTTTCAAGCACTATAGACAGTGCTGTGACCCGTCGTAGTTCTCAAATCCTGGAAGAGCACGGAGCGCAGTTGCCGATCCAGGCGGCAAGGCAAAGCACGCCACACGTTCCCTGTTCACCAGTTGCCTCAGCGAGTTCCTGATAGGTCAATCCCTTCAGGAAGGCCATGTTGATGACAAGAGAAGCAATGATCCACTGCGTCTTGCACGCTGCCGTGCTAGCAAGTAACCTCTGGCTCGACCTTCTGGCTGTTCCCGAAAATGTTGCTACGCCGAAAGCTTCAAGGACCATGAAGCCTCGAAGTACCAAGCGAAGTCGGATGGCACGGTCCATCTCGCCCTTCTTCATTCTTCACGAATTCCCATGTGTATACACACCTCGAAGTCATGATGTTCGACGCTCTGGTTATCCCCTGCATAATAAAGCATTTGTTGTCGAACGATGTCTGGAGTTCAGTGAGAAGGGCCTTCGACATTTTCTCGGGATTCGCCTGCACGTCAACTTTGGCGGGGAGGTCGTCTTCCTTGCCGAGCACAGTTCGCTTTGCAGCGGCGGCGACATATACTCGCAAAGTGGTCACCCGGTCGGCATGTGTTGCTGCTCGGACAAGGCTACCTTTGACATTCCTGTCGTAACGCACAGTTCAACGCATCGACCGTTTTCGTCAGAGTCGAGTCCGAGCTGTCGTCTTCGATCATGGAACACAGAGGGGCGTAGTACGTCTCCTCGGTATCGGGATCGCGAGTGCGTCCCCGCTTCGGCAGTTGTCCCCGCTGTTCATCAGCTACAGTGATCAGCGCACTCTGATCAGGAACCATCTGTGTGGGTACGGTAAAGAGGTATTATTGTATTGCTGCCTCCAACAATTCTCTTTCCTCTCGCAGTTCTGCGTGTCACACCTCCATAACATGCGACTCAAGATCAGCTCCTGATTCCTCGTAGATCGTAGACAGCCGTCCGTCATGATGTTCTGGTTCGGCTCTTGAAGCCTCTCTTGTGGCCCCTTCAGGTGTCGGCGTATCAGCCAAGTCCTCAAACTCTGACATGTCCTGATCGAAGCCTGCCTGAGGTTTAGTGGCCTTCAGGCATTGGGTGATTCGTGAACGTGCTGATCCAGTTCTGTCATGTATATTCAGAGCAGTACCTTCTCATTCGTAGTAGTGGAATCCTGGATTTGCGTCGCTGTCGCAATGAACCAACGTGCAGCCGTCAGTATAAGTAGCTGCAGGTAGCTTATTATACTATTGGCTAATCTGGCCGAATCTACGCTCAGGATGCGAAAGAAGTTTCTGATGAGATACTGTAGAGCCAAGTGTACCTTTGGAGATAGACGACTTGCGGTTGTCATCTGAAGCGCGCCTTTCTTGGTCGGCACATAACCAAATGTCAGGGCAGGTCTCCCCGCTGACAGGCTGGCTACGAACGTCAACGCTGTGCGCAGTGCCGTGCTGTCGGAGCCAATCTCTCGGGCTATGAGTGCTTCAATATAGAGCGAATGTCTTACATTCCCGTATTGTACTTGAACATCTCGATTGCCTACTCGGATGATGACCTGACCCCTTTCGGGATCATTCCGTACGATTGGGAACGGGCCATTCCAGCCTCCCCAATCATCTTTAGTAGTCGTAGGGCGATGGTAGTCGACCAGATCTCCATCGTCATAACCGTGCTGACCTGTAATAGTCGTCTTAGTGCGTGAAGCACGATTGGTCTTAGCTACTGCCGTGGCCTGTGTGGTCGCTTCAATACATACCCTGCGCATCGTCTGTTCACGAGAATGACCTGATGTTTCTGTCGGCTGCTCGTGGTCCAGAACAAGAATGTCCGGGAGCATTGCTGGCTGCCGTCCAAGCAATGCACTGCATGGAGACACTTCGTTGTAGAAAGGTAAATGCGTTGGCGGCGAACAAGGCATCATGCGGTAGTCTGGTGAACACACGAGGTATGTCTAACCTATTGAGTTCAGCCTCCATGACGTGAAGTAGATGACGCAAGATGCCATTTCTGGCCTCGATCGTCGTAGCGTGCTGTCCACGCGCACGTATTCTAAGTGCAGTGCCTTTTTGCCTTGAGGACTGCTTTCGCAGTGTCATCATAAAGGGCACCTTCTCCGTCGGAGTAAAGTACCTTAGCGGGTCCAAACTGCATCCAGCACTGATGATCTGCATCCAGGATAGTGGTCATAGTTGTGCCTGGTATTTCCGTCACAGTAGCACATCGTATACAACGATCGATGATGTGAAATATCGTGTGTTCTTGCTTGTAGAACATCAAGATACATTCCACTTCATCATTGAATTTGCCAGGTAATGCAGTAGAGGGCATAACTGTGTGTCCAGGTTTGTCCCAAGCTCTGCCATGAAACCAGCGTAAGTGCAACTTTCGCAACTCGCGCGTTACCGCGCTGGGGTCAAGGCTTCGCAAGTTTTGTAGACTGATTTGTACATCGAACCGTGACCAGTCTGGTAGTCGTGGTCGTGCAGCAGGGTTCCCTGCTGGTGGTGGTGGAGGTGCTTCTCCACCTTGTCGTCGACCACGTCTGACTCTAACATGTGGTAGTCGGAGAAGGACATCCGAACTACCAGCTCCACTTGAGGCACGTTGCCTTGCAGCAGGCTCAGCAGCATGTCTTCCAACAATAAAGTCGTGACTGCTTGCGCCCGCGGTAGGTCCAGCTCTCAAGCCAGGTCTCGGCGCTCTCAGTCGCGGAGGTGCTGGTGCTGCTGGTGCCTCAGGTGGTGGTGCTGCTGCTTCAGCATGGTCTGGTCGTGCAGGTCCTGCTGCCAGTCCGACGGGACACGGCGGAATCTGTCCATGCTTGTCGGGACGCTTCCAAGGCTTGGCAAATTTACATTTGCCAAGTGTTAGTGCAAGTCCAGGTTTGTTCTTCCCGTAGTTCTTCTTGCAGCTCGGACACTCCGAGTGATAGTCGTCATTATCGTGCCATGTGCAATGTCTCGGATCTCTATCATGGGATAAAGGTGCATGTTAACGTTACCCGCGCAGGCAGGGCAAACAAGCCCTCCCGACGGTGGTCTCCCAATCGAGCCGTCAGGCTGTCGGGGAGGACTCGGGCCGTCCAAATCGCATCCCCTTGCGTTGGTCGCCAACACGGTGGACGAATATGGGTAATCATAGAAAGGATCACGAGTTGCCTGGAAGGGATCGCGCGCGATCTGCACGGGTTCATCAAAAAGCGACTGCGTCTTTGGTGTATCTTGTGCAGCCATGGACAGTTCCTTATTGCACACCGACGCGTGTTGATGATGGCCACTGCATCGCCTCCGTTCAAAAGGGGTAGCTAATAGGCGATGGCTGGCCATGATCTCAGTCGGTTTTCGAAGCAGCACCTCATGGGAATCACGTAGACCAGTAGTAAATTGATCCATGTTCACCTTGCAAGTGCCCTTGCTGTTGACCAACGTAGTCCATGGTGGCGCCTGATCCACCCAAGCCACAACTGGTTGTTCTCTTAGGTAGAATCGTCGAAGATTATTTTGGCGTACAGCTACCTTCCCACAGAACTTGATGTGTGGCAAATCCTTGGAATGCTGTTCATGCCAGGTGTCGTAGTTAACCTTAGCATTGAAGTAGGAAGGTAAGCCAGTCGTACTGCAGCTGGGCTGTAGTAAACCAACCTCGACGAATCAAACGTCTAAGTAATAGTGCACCCACCGCTGCATCTTGGACCTCCTTGCTTCCATGGCCAACGAAGGTACATTTGTCGAGGTGCCCCCCTGAAGACAGACATCGGCTGAATGCTAGCTGGGAGATGCCTCCAATTCCACCACATGGTTCTAACATGTCTACCTTATTGTGTCGTCCATTAAACAATATGGGGTCCATGGAGAATGCATCTGCGTTGGATCCAGCAGGTTGCTCTGCAAGTAGGATGATGAAGGTCTCCTCTCCATCGTCACTAACCGTGTCGGACTCCAAAGGTACGTCGGTGTAGTATGTACTACACCCGAGTCCTTTGAGGTCGTCTCCTCAATCGTCGTTGCCATCTTCGACCAGTTTGGGTATGTTGCGCGGTTTGCTGCCAGTTCCTTTGTCTTGTTTTTTTTTTTTTCTAATGTTTACTTCTGGCATCAGTTGGTCGTGCTGTCTGTTGTTCTGTTTCTGGTGAGCTAAGTGTAGGAAATTCGGGGATAGAGGGTAGCGCGCTGCCGCGCTCAATCGAAGGGGGAGGGAGACGATCGTCATCGATGATCGCCACTCGCCTTGAGCGTGGTCGTGAGCTGCCATCTCCCAGAAAAGTTGGTTCCGGCTGCTCCCAGTATAATCGAATACGGATAGTGGTAACACCATCGGGTAATGGTGCGTTGTAAGTGTACCCAGTCGGCTGGTCCTGGATCTCAATGTCCTGGATGATCGTGTTGTCGTCCAGGTTCATCGTCACCCGTCTCACAGCATGGTCCCAGTCAGGGCCATTCTTAGGAGACTGAACGAAAGTTCGAACTCCTTTATCAACGCGAGTATGGATATGCAGATGTAGAGCAATTGTGTGATTTCTTTTTTGCTTTTTGTAAACACATTTGATGAATCAACATTGCGGTCAGGATCGCTCGTGTTTTGTTCCGCCATTCAGCCTTCTGAGCACCTTTTCCATGCCAGTCTAGAATATGCTCAGTAGGTTCTGCAGGCCCCCCTGCTATGTTGCATGCGCATCGCCATGAATTGGTAGGGATGCGCGTGCACGTAGTCGCCACTTGCAGGTCTGATCCGCTGGGCAACTTGTTCGCGCGGTCGCATTTGAGGCCGTGGGACCTTGTCTCCAGAAATTTCCTGGTGACACCACAAGTACAATGGTCATACGTAGAGCCCGAGCCTTGGACATCAGATTTTGGATACGCTGGTAGTGCGGCCCTGCCCTTCCAGGCAGCCTCACATACCAGTCCGCAGGTGTTGCAAACCACAACAGTTGGTAATCGCCCGAGAGCAGCGCAGCCAAATACTGTGCACCAGTGGAAGTCATCACCCCCGTATGTGCAATACGATCGCACATGTATCCACGGGCTCGAAGTTCAGAGCAAGCTGTCCGCATGTCATCGATAACGAACGCACGAGAGTGATATTGATGCGACAATCCATATTTTCTGCAGCGGCCACACAGCCGGGTCCACTGCTGTTCGTGGCAGCCGCGCAGCCGGGCTCGCCACGGCCCCTGGCGCGCACAGCCGGTGCCTGGGAAAAGAATGCAGGTTCCCCCCCGCTTGCTGACAGCACCTGAGTGTTCGGCCTGTCTGTGCAAGCGCGAGTGGCAGTGGCGCGCGCCTGCCCCCGTCACTCGTTCGGCGATGGGGGCGTCCAAATACCAGTGCCGCGCTGCGCCGCCGAACTGCTGCTTGAAGTAAAACTATAAAACTTCTCAGCAGTATCATCCACTTCCGCAGGTGTCCCTGCCCGCGCATCAGGAGGCGTCCACTTCGCACCCTCCTCGTTGATGGCCTGATATATCTTCGCCTGCGAATTGCGGAAGGCGAAGTCCTTGTCGGCCGAGGTAGGGGTAGTCCCAAAGGACATAGTTCCGCGATGCCATGTCCTCAAGGTGTTATTCACCAGAGACTGGACCGTGAAAGCGAACGTCTCCTCATTGATAGAGAAACTGATGCCCTTCGTATCTTGTGACATCATGTATGCGTGGGCATCATGCACAGCAGGTGTCCCTGCAATTGGCGCTGGGTCGGATTCTTCCTTGACGAGTAATGGAGCTTCTTCGCGCTGGGGATGGGCCGTGATAGTACAGGACATCGACCCTTGATCCTCAGTCGCCGCCTCGCATTCGCCAGCCTTGACCCTGGCGCCCTTTCCGAACAGAAGCTTGTACATCTCCACTCCAAAGATGATAATCTTCTCGTGCCCCTGCTCAAAGATCAGGATGGTCTTCATGTTGGACATGCTCCTCATACCCAAAATAGCAGGGGGATTCTCTCCGGAGCCCTCAGCCACATTTGCTGAGTACGTATCAAGTCTCGGCACAGCAGATTGCCCCGCGGCGTCTCCCCTTTCTTTGCATGCGATCTTGCCGCGCAGGGATTTATAGCAAAACGCGGCGCCATGTCCCACTCCTGACACGTAAAGCCTCTTCGTGAGGTTCAGCCGTTGAATAGCGTGTCCGTAGGAACGTGATACCTTCTCAAAGTGTTGCGCCGTCTTCAACCCAATGATATTGATAGTATTGCCACTATCCAAAATAATAGTCAACATGCCATTGACCATAGTCCCACTGTTGGCTGCCAAGGCTAATTCATGGCGTTCACCAAATATCCCAGGAACTTCTGAAACTGTCGTACCAAGTAAACCTTTTGCGGCGCCTCTGTTCCAGCACCCAACCATTTCCTGACAAAGATGTAAATACATTCGTATACCCACGAGACTCTTCTTTCGTAATCGGATTTTTTCCAAAGATCCAGGATGTAGGGTAGTCGCCATACATATATGAGTGTGACGTGGAAGCAGCGGGTAAAGTCAGAAACGTTTCCTCCTCCGCGCGCATGCTCATCTGGCCATAGGTATTTGTTATAAGTACCGTGCGCGGCGTGTCGCGTTCAGATATCCCACTGTTGCCGCTGCGCATGCTTACAGGGCTCTCAATTCTGCGCTGACTGCGTGAACGAAGATCTCGCCCATATGGCATATATGAATGCGAAGACTGAAGCCAATGAACACCCCGGTCAGTAGCGCTTTCCATGCGCTTCAACCACGTGTCATTCACTGGTGCCGAAGGTGGAGCCGATCGAGCAGGTGCCCCTGCGTTCCTGTCGGTATCTGCGACCAGTGGAATAGGTACGTCAGTGGCAAGTGCCCCTGCAAGTGTAGCTGCCTCCGTTACTGGCCCCGCGTTGACCAGTGATGCAGGTATCCCCGCTGGGATCGTCGTCGATATAGCCGCGGTGCTGGTCATCATGGCCGTAACAGCGTTGAGCTCTTCACGGAGATCCCTGAGCTCGTTCGAGAATGTCATCATGGCGATTGTGTGATTCTTGATCTCCGGCAAGGGCGTAGTGGAACTCGGCAGTTATGAGGCCAACACCCGTGCATATCGCACAGGGGGCCTCGCTCGCGGAACCTTCCATGTTTCCAGCCAGCTGCCTATCCACGTGGGCCTGTACCACGCAATCCCAGCATTGTGCGTGGAATATGTGGCCGCACTGGAGGCGCCAGATCTTGTCGTGATTCATGAGCAGGTCCAGGCATATGGCACACTCCCTGAAATCGCCGTCACTGATGATGGGCGGTGTTGCCGCTGGCCTGATGCGCATCTGACGCTCCAGGATGGATTCTCCAGCTTCGAATCGAATAGGTGATAACGTCGGTAGCTGCATTGATGCAGCCATGGCTGGACTGCTCGCAGGTGTCCCTACTGCATCGTGGTTAGCAGGCTGCCCTGCGCGGCTCAGCATTCCGTTGACCTGACGATCCTGATGTCGGCGCTGCCGTGTGGCCTGCATCGCCAAAATGGCTTGCTGCGCCTCGTGTATGGCCAGGATTTCAGGGCGCATCTCTCCCATGGTCGGCGGCAGCACTGGGCCTGGAGCCTGTCGCTGCACATATTAATCCATGGGGGGAGCCAGACAACCATAGTGAGGTATCTGTCCTGGCACACCTGATGCATACCCTGAGCCGCGTGTCAACTGCGACTGGTAGAAGTCGTCGGCCGTCGTCCGAACATGGATTTTCGGGTTGTGTTCCCACCCGAAAAGTACCACTCACCTGTCCATGATAATCAACCAGGAAAGAATGGATGATCCATTGGCGCTGCCGTTGGATCGTAAGTCGGATGACTGAAGAATGCTGGCACATACCCAAACCGATGTGGGTTGTCCGGTGAAGGATGTGGATCCGGCACGTACTCCAACGGCGGCGTCCAGTGGCATTAGGGAGGTCGATACCATCCCTCCGCATGCTCTGAGCGGCCTCACGCATCTGCCGGTGCATCCACTCCTGCTAACCAATTGAACTTCTCTGTATGGCGTATTGGTCAGAAGTAGCAGGTTGCCCCGCAGTTGGACGTGGCGACGCATATGGCGAGGTCGCCAGTAGAGCCTGGTAGAGCTGCGGATCCATACGAGTACTTTAGAGCCTCGCCTGCAGACTGTTGTTGCTCCCAACACTTTGTTGAGTACCAAATGGTGTAGTAGCTCTGAACATAGGAGCGAATGAAGCAGGTTGCCCTGCAGGTACTGGCAGCTGTTGAACCTGAGCACGCCACGGATCGTTGGCGTACAACGTATCAGTAGGCGTAATACCACTTGGTGTAATACCTGTCGCATCAGCGCTCTGAGCCTGTGTCCATGATCCATCAGATCCCCTTGCAGGTGCCCCCTCATAGTACGCGAACATCATGAGCACGTGCGAGAATACAATCGGAGGTGGATCGGGGCACTTCAAGTTGTAGGGGGTATCTGGAATAAACAAATTCCTGAAATATGATACATCATTGCGAGTCTCGCACATATCATCAGCTCGAAATATTCGTGCACGGCTGGCTGTCGTCCGCCAAATAAGGTATTATCCATATCTGTCCCGCGCGATTGTACTGACAGATGTGATTGGGCAAGATCCCGATCAACTGGAGCATGTGAGGGGAGGGATCCTGCCATTACGGCCTGCTGTCATGGCGATGTCGTGCGCCGAGCGCCATACTGGAGTAGCGTCCCGAACCAAGTTCTGCAAGCTAATCACGATCAGGACCTCGGAATCCGTACGTAAACCAGACTGGGTTCTGTCGTTGCCAGGAAGGTACGGGCATCCATGTGCGAACTGTCTGCCCCTCTTCCTACTGGTGTCGTCGGCGCGGCAAGATAAACCAATACTGAGGATACTTGGTATATTCTCCCATTTAGTTCCATGAATGAAATACCGAGGTGCCCCAGGTGCTGATAGATCAGTGATCCCCAGATAAAGATTCAGGGCGCTGGATACTAGGGCTGCTGCGCCCGTCGGTCGGGCGGATGAAGTAGGCGTCGCAATTCATATCGGAATGCCTCATCTTCTTGATGTGCAGCCTGTTCTTTCTCATTCCGGACTCATCTATCATGCCGATGAGGTCCAAGACAGCGTAGGCCTGGCACGCCCAGTGACGATGTTTGAGCAGGTGGCGTACCGTGTCGAGATGCTTGGGGTGATGCCTTGCGCGTCCTTCTGCAGGCCATGCGTTGAGTAACGGCGATAAGTCTGCCCAACCGTCGTACTCATCATATGTCGTAACCTCGCGAATAAATCTGTCTGACAAGCGACCACTGTGGCATGGCCTGTGACGGAGGGCTGTTGTCAGCCACTCAGACACCTCGCGTTGATCTTCGCAGTTGAACCTCGGCCTGCGAACACTGTCTGTATTGAGGGTGGTATCCAAATGTTCCTTTTCTGAACCCAACGTGAGTGCAGGGCGCTTCCGCAGGATGCTGCGCACTATTTGGCGCATGCGTGCACCTTCGTCAGAATGAGCAGCACTGTCCACGATACTGCATAGAACCACCATGTAGCGATCAGATCCATCATCATTCCGCAGGTGATATGCGGGATTGATCTTGGTGCGGTTGCCAGTGCGCAGCCTGTCCCAATATTCCTTAAAATCCGGTGGCACCTCCAGCGCAGACGCGGGTTGCCCCGCTGGACTGCTAGCAGGTTGCCCCGCCGAGCTCTGAGCAGGTTGCCCCGCGGAGCGGGGGGCGGCCTGTGGCGCTGGCGCTGCAAACGTTGCTGCGCTCGCCGCCGATGCGGCAGCGCCAGACCCCCTGGGCGTCCTTGGAGTTCCTTGCGGGGTACTGATGTCGAAGTCCTGGTGCTTCTTCTCCATGGTGTTGTAGGACTCGGCATCCTTGTCCCCGGGCACTGCTCGTGGCACCTGCGGTGTTGTAGCAAGGAGCTTATCCGTGCGCGTCGTGGAGGAGGCCCCCCTTGTCCTTCCAAATTAGGCGTCCATCCTGACCTGTGCGTCCGACCTGGTGTAGGGCCGCGACGTGGCACAGGCTCTTTTGGAGTAGGCGCACTGGTGCCCTGGAATCTGGCTGCTGCGGCGGCCGCCGCTGGCCCTCTACATCGTTGTCGATCAGCGCGTTGCTCAGCAGGTTGCCCCGCGCATCTCTTGCTATCCCCAGGATTAGGGCCATCCGGGGTTCTACGCTTCTTTTTCATCTTGGGCGTCGGATGATCAGGGCCAAGATGGACTTATTGAACCAGAATCAGAATCAGAAGACGAGGGAAGTTCGATCGTTTCTGGCTTCGGCTTGGGCGCTGCCTTTGCCGTAGATCCTGCCGGCGCCCCAGGAGTACACCGCCGATAACGCTTTATGCGACCTCGGTCTGGCTTCAGATCGTCACCACCTGGCCTCCTGAGAGGCATATATTATTAATTAGTACTTTCTTGTTCCCTGCAAGGAGGTACTTATATGCACCGCGCCTTTCGGATACGCATGTAATGATCCAGCCCTCACCTTGAGCGCGGCGAGCAATCCGTCTGCCAGCAGAGAGCTCCATGTCTCTGGTGACAACGAAAATCAGGGTTGATAGGAGTCTCAAATTCACATGTAATGTCCGCGATACCCGAATCACTTGACTCACCTGACTACCTACCAGACCACCCCAACCCAACCCGAAGACCCGAATTTCGGGTTGGGGGGGGGGCAAGGGTTCCACGCGTTTTTTTTCTATGTTTCCCGACCCCCCCCCGCTGGAAATCGAGAGTAAATCTGAGCCTTCGGGTAGGGTTGGGGTGGCTTGGTGGGTGGTGATCACCGTCGCCAAGGGCAGCTTCCGTAGGATCAACTTCTTCAGCCACTGCAGCATCTTCATCTCCATCAGCTTCTTGTTGGCATTCTTCTTCTGATTTATGATCGGCAGGTCTCCCTGCGTGCCAATCGCGATTGAACTGCGCCGGATAGTGAGTAGTTATCAAGTTGTGCCAAATAGCCTCTGTTTGTTAAATCTCTGTAGGAATAACAGTGGCGCAATCCTGCTCCGGCGGCTGTTCGTCGAATGGCGTTTCATTGGGCTCAGTGCAGTAACCCCGACCATTTCCATGAGACCAAACCCACGGTGTTCTTTTGAGATTCGGGCTTCTTGATGGGCGTCTCATGGGACAGCCGAGCCTGCGATCGGCATAGCTGGGGCACGGGCACCAAACGCCTCTGTAGCGCTTTCGATCCTCAATGATGGCCCTCTTGCGATCACGCGCGATCGCCCTTTCCTGCGATTTGGTCTGCCCCCTCGAAGAGCGAATGATAGTGCTATCCTCATCCCGTTTGGCCTGGGGAAGAGAATGCCCGTGAGGGAGTTGCTGTTCTTTCCAACCTCTGTTCAAACAGTATTCCATCTAATCTGCAGGTATGTGCCGACGACCCAATCCAGGTTCATTCCAGCCCTTTAAACGGGCTTCCCCGCAGACGCCCCCTCCTTGGGGGGGCGTGTGCTCTCGACGCCCGCCCTGGCGGGCCACTTGAAGTTCCCGCCGCAGGAGGATGAGGGCGCTGAGCACCGCTCGAAAGAGCACCGCCGGAGCGGGCTCGCACCCATGGCGAGGGGCGAGGAACTCGACCGCGACGTACCATACGGTCATCATCTCCCTGTTCGTCCTCGTCGTCCATTGGCGAGAGGCGTGGGTCGTCATGATAGATCTTCTTCCTTATCAAGGGTCGGCGGCTCGGCGCTCGCCTCGGACTGCTAGCGGACCGATCTGACGCAACGCAAATAGACTGAAATTCTTCCATATGCCCAAGCTCATATGGAATACGTTCAGATAGGGCACAAGCGTCGCGCGGGCTTCCCCGCAATTGATCACCATCGATCGATTCCGTGTTGGTCGGATTTCCAACCACCCGAGGACACAGCATCGCATGTACTTCTTCATCTGTTGCAGGAATGGTAGAATCTGAGGCCGCGGGCGCCCCCGCCATGCCGAAATCACCATCGGCGGGCATGTGGAAGTTCTCGACAAACTCAATCTCTGCAAGTTGCCCCGCGACGGGTGCACCCAGCCACACTGCCAAGTCGACGTCGTTTTGGCCAGCGAACACCTCCTCGAACAGCTCGTCGGCGTAATTCTCGAGGGTCATACTGGCACTTAGATACCTGGCAACCATGAAATGAATGACTGTGGCTGAGCCGTCGGCAGGGTCGGCCAGAAGTGACTCCCAGTCAACATGCTGTATGTCGGAGTCCGTTTGAGCCAAATTCATTTGACGGACCACTGCTTCTTCCATCACCTTGGGGGCATTCGCGCGCGTCGGAAATGTTGTGTACTGTGACATATGTCGCGCTCCATGATTTAACCGTTGGCATATTTTGGATTTCCTCGTCGTCCTTCACCTTTACCGGATGTATGCCTACGGTTTCTGCCAGCGCCTACAAACAATTCTTCATGCTGGGGCCCAGTGAGAGACGCTAGGAATGCTAGTATGCCTCGACCATGTAGTCGCCAACGCTTACCTTTGCCCTTACTTCGGCCCTTGCCTTTTTCCTTTAAGTGTCCGCCGTGCCATACGCCTTACCCTTCTGATTGGTTCTTCATGAACCTCCGCCAGCGGCGCTTGTGTTGTTTGATAGCCCCCCCAAAAAATAGAGCTTGCTGCTCTTCGGTAAGGTATGTAAACATATCAGAGTTGTCCAAGGCGGTAGCCTCATCATCAGAAGACGTATCGGCATCGGTGCCGGAGTCGAAATCGGACTCGGCGGTTTGCCCCGCAGAGCCCACCAGGGTCATAGCTTGTAAAGGGGAGACCGCATCGGGCGGCCCCCTAGATGTGGCAAAGGGGTCTTGCGACCCCGAGGCCGTTCTGCCATTCTGAGCCAACAGTGTAGTGGTCTCAGTCGCCACTATATCATCGTTCCAGGCGTTGTTAACAAGTTGCCCTGCGTTGAGCTCTGCGTGGAAGGTCTCGGTTCGGTGACCGTGACTAACACAAACATCAATATTGCCAGGGGTCCTCTCAGCTATGTGGGCATATGACCTCATACGCTCGAGGAGAGCATCGAATTGTGCTTGGTCCCTCGGCATGTGGTGGTTCAGAAGCTGCAGGAGTTGCTGTGCCCGCGAGGTCCCCACTCCCAGAGCTCTGAATAATATTACCGATCATATCTGGAAGTTGGGGATGTTGGAGCCGGCGGTTTCGGCTTTGTCGCGGGCTCTCTCTAACCGTGCTAACGTCTGGTCGGTTCGTTCTCCCGCATGGACACGAAAGTCAATGAGAGCCGTGCCGAAGTTGAGTTGGCGTTCTTCTTCTAGGTTCTCGACCTTCGTACTTAGAGACGCCGTCGGTGACGCCGTCGGTCTGAGAGGGCGTCCCGTTGCCTGTGGTCACATTGATCCAGGCGTGTACCTCGCGGACAAACTCGCGAAATGGCACTTGACTGGCAGGATCCCAGTGGGGGCCAGTCGTCCTAGTGTCGTCTCCGCCCCGCATATGTCCCACCGCACATCCAAGAGCGACCCATATGAGCCCAAAGATGGTAACCCCAACCCAATGGCCTCGCTGGTCGTAGTCGGGTGTAGTCGGTGGAAACTTGTGTGTTGTCGTCGTAAGTCTGCGTGGGGTCGGAGGCGGCAGTATATCGCATCGCATGTTCCCATGCATTACGTCATCGAAGAAATTTCCAATTGGAGTAAGTGGGTGGACTTCAGGAGTGTAATAGCGCAGGGATGTAATATATGAGTAAGAGACCTCCGCTGGAGCAGAGGTGTCGCTGCAAGCTTCCTTGCGGTATTGCGTAGCTATGTACATTCCTCCGCGCAGTGCCACTGCACCCTGATGTTCCGCCGTATCTGTAGTCCACCAGATGGTGCCGTGGATGGTGAGGAGTAGAACTAGAGCTGACCACCATAGGCCAGTTCCGCTACAAAGTTTGAAGGGGGCTGGAAGGCCCAGCCAACAGCTTCGCCTCAGGCGAAGCCAAGCTCCAGCTCTGTTGTATCGTAGCACCGATAGTCCCAGTGCGAGAGGAGATGCCATCTTAAGCATGAGGGGGTACCTGTTGGTTTTGATAGCGTTTGTGTGCCTCGCGGTGAGGCACAATCAAGTCTGGGCGGCCGGCCGCTTTGAGCCAAGGCGGCCGCGGGCGCACGCTCGCTTCCATTCCTTACGTCCCCCAGCTCCCTTTAGAGTACCAGCGCAGCTCATGCCTGTAATCCGCCACCGTGCCTGTGGAGCGCCCCAAGGCCCAGCCCTGAAAAGCTCAGAATCGCGAGGTTTTAAAAAGTTTGAAAGGCAACAAATTCTGGGGATTCCCCAGATTTCCCTGGGATTCCCGGGAATTCCCCCCAGATTTCTGGGGATGCCCGGGGTTCCCCGGGCGTGTCGCGCGCGTTCTCCGGTAGCGCAGCCGGTTAAGCATGGGCCCCAAAAGCGCTCGGGAGGGCCGGACTTGTTTCCGAGAAGGCCCAAGAGTACCCCAATGCGCCCAAGATGGCCCCAACTCGGCCCACAAGGCTCCGAAGACGCCCCCCAAGATTGTTCCAAGAGGCGTCCCAAGAGAGCCCCAAGAGGCAACAATTAGTGATTTCCCTTTGGTTTTCTCGCCTTTTCGGCTTTCCGACGCTCCAAGACGGCCCATGAGGCCCCCAAGGTCGCCCCAAAACGATCCTAGAAGCGCCCTAGAAGACCCCAGAACGGCCCAAGAGGGCCCACGACGGCCCGAGAGGCTCCCAGGACGGCCCAAGAGTGCCCAAAGACGACCCCAAGAGGGGGCCTCAATGGGGGACGCGAACGGACATTTCGAGCCCTCGGCCCCGAGGGCCCTCAGGAGGCCCCAGTCGGCCCCCAAGAAGCCCCCAAGAGGCTCCCAAGAGGACCCTATCAGGCAACAAAGCTGCTCCCACGAAGAGCGCCCCGAAGAGGCCAGAAAAAAAACATCCCTGAGAACTCTGACACGCAACCCAGCGGGATGGGCCGAAAAAGCCACAAGATAGGAGCACCGCATTAAAATGTTCCAGTGCTGCTGTCTGGTTGCAGCCCAGTCTCCCAAGAAGCCAACATAGGCCACACGACCCCCTCAAATCGGCCTCCAAGATGCAGAACGGCCTGAAGACGGCAATTATATTACCCAAAGCGTCCCGCGACGACCCCAACATTGGCTAAAGACGTGTCCAAAACGGCCCCAGGACACACTCGGACGTCAGGTCCCCAGGGACGTCTCCAGGAGGCTCACAAGAAGCCACCAGGGACGCCCCAGATCAGCCCCACGTGCGCTCTGATGGGGCCTGGAGAAGACAGCTTTCGCATGTCGCGGCCCTCTTGGGTCATGTAAGGGAGCTGTCACATGTAACTACGCCCCCCTGTGCTGGAGAGTCTGGTACATGTTACGGCGCTGCGCATGGGCCCTGGGATGGGATGTGTCGCATGGTACGGCGATCCCATGTTCTACGACTTTCAAAAGCATGCGGGCATGACGAACGGAACAGACACATGGTACGGCTTCCTGGACACCAAGGACGAACAATGCCACGTGTTACACCATTAGCCGGACTGGGGGAATGATCCCTTGCCTCCGTCCTCATGCTGCACACGCTGCCGCTCCCATTCTCTTTTTTTTTCGGAGACTCGATCGTATTGAGCATACTGCGAAGCCCTACGCGACCTCCAAGAACACCGCCCCGACATTGCCGAGAGTGGTGGCCCAGCCAAGGCGGCCGTCCGTCTTGGCCTTGCACCTCATGCGTGTGAGCCCAGACTTCTCCTCCTTCTTCGGGTACTCCCTGACCTCGACAAGCTCTCCCACCTTGAGCTTTCTGGCGGCCACCTTATTTTCTGAAGCATCTTCCTCGAGGTCGAAGCATTCGGTCATGATGGTTTCCTTCACCACCTTCTTGGCAGATCGTAAATCCGATGGGCAGCCCGGCGGGAGGGAGGGTCGATATCTCGGGGCATCGAAGTAGTTATGTCCGAACTTGCTTGGGGCGATATAGTGGTTTGTTTGCCGCGTCGCCCCGCTGGCGCCCCAACTTGGTAGATTGAGAAGAATATGAGGAGAGAAGCGATGACGAGGATGACGTTGAGCACGAAGATCCGAATGATACTGGTAACGATGACGAGGAGCATCTGTTCAAAAGGATGGCTTGGTGGAAGAAGAACAGAAGGAGGATGACTAGGAAACTGAGGATCCCTTGGGCTCGGTGCCCGAGGATGAGGTTGGGGAATGAGGGGATGATAGTGATGGTTCGGCGGGAGGGAGGGGGAGAAAGCATGGCTTTAGTCAAGGGGGGCATATCGGGAGGGAGGGAGGCAGGAGGCAGGAAAAGGAGGAAGAGGAATCAGGAAGAGAATGAGGTGGAGATACTGCTTCTGCTCCGCAGGCGGGCATACCATGCGGGTCGGGAGGAGGGCACGAGGGCGGAGAGGAGGGCTCCTCTCTCCCAGGGAAGCATCAGGATGGGGGTCGCCAGGGGGACACGAGGAGGAGCAGACGCTCTTGTCTTCCCCGGGAGCGCATCGCATGAGGGCTGATGGCAAAGGGGGGGATGCGGGTGAGGTGGAGGGGCGGGAGGTGGAGGAGGAAGACGAGCAGGAGGAACGGGAGGGAGGGGATCTGGTGGGGCAGCGCTGCAAGGGATCTGGAGAAGGAGCGTGACGAGCAGGAGGACGTGGGCGTGGTAGAGAAGGAGCTGCAAAGCGGCAAGGAGTAGGCGACGAGATGTAGCGCGTTTTTAGATTCGCGGCCGTAATCGGCGCCACTGGGGGGGCGACGTGGGGCATAACGTAACGCCTCCCCACCCCACGTCGTATGGCTCCAGGACCAAAGCGCCTGTGCGCATCACAGCAAGCACCGCAGCGCGCAGCACAGAATGCACCGCCGCGCCGCAGCCGCGTGCACCACAACGCCCGAGTACTGCGCAGTTCATACGCACACCATCGTGCACCACAGTGTCTTTCCCCACCACACCCTTCTTCGAACATTCTTATATACAAGTGTTTAATGAACAACGGGGGCACCCGAGCGCCGGACGAAGACAACAACTATAACGGCGACGACGAGGACGACAAGGACAAGGACGGGGATGAGAACAACGACGACGATGACGACCCGACGAGGACGACGACGGCGACGGCAAAGACTAGGAGGAGGACGAGGACTGGGACGAGGACAACGAGGACGAGGACGACGAGGACAAGGACAAGGACAAGGACGACGACGAGTACGACGAAAGGTCTTCGAAGGCCTGCAGAAGCCCAAGGAAGTCTCCGGAGCCTTTTGGCGGCGCCTGGAGGCCCTTCGAGCCCCTCGCCGACGACGTTGAGGACGTGGACGAGGACGAGGACAAGGACGACGACGGCGAGGACGACGAGGACGAGGGCGAGGACGGAGACGACGACGGCGACGACGAGGACGGGGAGGGGGACGGGGACGACGACGAGAACGATGCCGAGGGCGACGATGACGACGACGGCCGCCTCTGCTGGTCTCTGATGGTCTCTGGAGGCCTTAGGTCTCCGGAGACCTCCGGGAACGTCTGGAAGCCATTCTACGCCCTCGATGACGAAGACTAGGAAGAGGACGAAGACAAGGACGACGATGAAGACGACGACAACGGTGAGGACGAAGACGACGACGAGGACGAGGACGACGGCCACCTCTGAAGGTCTCCAGAGGTCTGCAGAGACCTTAGGAGGTCTCCAGAGACGTCTGGAGGGAGGCGTCTGGAAGCCCTTCGAGGCTCTCGGTGACGAAGACGACAACGACGAGGACGACGACCGCGACAAGGACGAAGAGGACGAGGACGACGATGACAGGGACAAGGACGAGATGGGGGACGAAGAAGGCGACGACGACGTCGCCACCGACGACGACGGCAACAACGACGAAGACGGGGACGGGGACGGGGACGGGGACGACGACGCGACGACGACGACGACAACGACGGCCGCCTCTGAAGGTCTGCTGATGTCTCCAGAGGCCTCAGGACATCTCCAGAGGCCTCTGGAAGCGTCTGCAGACTCTGCGAGGCCCTCGGACACCACGACGAAAGTCAAACCAGCCTCCAAACACTGCAGTAGCCTGCGAGCATCGCAGTGGCACTGCTGGAAGCGCGCTACGTGGCATGGAGGAGGGGCGTTACGTTATTTTGGGGGCAGGGTGGGGGGGGGCACGCGCGCTGTGGCCCAGAGGCTTTACACACACGCTCATGTGAGGGTAGAGTCCTGCTGCGGGCGCTGGCCGCCGACCCGGAGCTAGTGGCACGAGCGGCGCCCAGGCGCGTGCGCTCGCAGAGCTCGCGCCAGCGGGGCCCGACCGCGCGAACCCTCCCGACCGCATCCTGCCTCGCTTGCGGGGGCGGCACTGCTCAAAGCAGCCGAAGGCCCCGCACCGCCGATGCATCGTCGACGTCGGCGATGCCTCGGCGACGTCGACGTGGAGAACTTCGGGCTCCGCATGGAGCCGCATCGGCGATGCGGCGCGATCCTCCGCGCCCATCTACTCGGACCCCATCGGGGAGGCCTAGATAAGAGCAACCAAAGACCCCGAGTTCGGAGCGCGAGTACCCCACGACGCATGCCGCGAAGGCCCTCACGACGCAAGCTTGCGCAGGAGCTTGTGCCGGGAGTTGACCAGCAGAGTCTTTGCGATCCACCGGGCCCTCCGTGAGCGAGGGGAAAGGGGGGGGGTCGCTGCATGGGCAAGACATCGGAGCACAGTGTCTTGGCGCTGCGGGAAGAGGGCGAAGAGCAGGCGGAGGAAGAGGCGGACGAGGAAACCGTGAAGCCCATGGGGGGGAGGGGAGGCGCTGCCGCCGCTGGGCCCGCGGCGAGAGCAGCCGCTCCCGCGATAGGGCCGCTCCGCGAGGCCCGCGCAGCTTGCTGCCGCAGCCACGCCAACCACCACCTCCGCGGCGCCAGTTCCCACTGGCCACACCGCCGCACCGGCCTCGCGCCTGCATCTCTCGTCTTCTCGGCAAGTGGCCGCCCCCACGGCAAAAGACTGCCCCACGGTGTCTGCAGAGCTCGGCCCCGCGACCGCCCCGGCCGCAGGCTCCTCGCGGTGTCACCTCAACATCTGCGCTGTGAGCTGGGGGCTCGATGTCGGCGGCGCTCGTAGCGGCGAGCGCGGGGAACGGCAGGGGTTTCGGCCCCGCAGCGCCCCCCGCAGCTGACCAAAGTCTGGCGTCTTCACCTGCTGCTGTATTGTCGCAGGTTCTAGCCCGTGCCCGTGCACTTCGCCGGCCGCAGAGGAGGCCCAAAGACCACATCAGCCCTGCCCCGTAAGAGGCCCGCCTTGCATCGGCGGCTCCGACGGGAGCGTGCAGCTTCCAGCATTCCAGGTGATGCGCGCGGCCCATGCACAATACATCCTCGGGACACACCACAGCGCCTAGCTATCCCTGCGACAGCCGACTGACACCGCGGCGCCCCGCCAGTGCAAAGGTCAGCTGGCGGTTGGAGCCCGACATGACCATTACTGTTGGAAGCAGTGCGTCGAATGGTGGAACAGGCCACCGAAGCCGCGGATCCCAGGTGAGCCCAAGAACGCGCCAAACCTGGGCCCGTACACTGTGCACGCGCCCTCCAGACCGAGGCCAGAAGGACCTGTGCACCATCCTGGGGCCCAGGAGGGCCCTGGCCAGGCATAGTGACGCTGTATGGATGCGTTCTGCGGAGATGACGCATTGGCACGCCCGAGAAAATTACAAACGCAGGTGGAAACATTCTCCATTTGAGACGAAACCAGGACGAGGATAACATCGGGTTAAGACAACTTGAGAATCTCTGAATTCCCGCGGCTCTGGAAAATGTCCGGAATTTGGAATTTGGACGCCCGAAATTGGACGGCCAAAATTGGTACGGAAACAATTCGTACGATGTCCAAAAGCAAATACTGCCCCAAATCGACCGCGGCCGCTGTTGGGCAGGCGGCCCACTGCCTCAGATGGACCACGACCGCGGCGACGCCACCAGCGAATTATGTTCAGCATGAACAGGAACTGCTGTCGGTCTGCGTGTCCACTTTTTTAAAGGCCTCAGGTCCTAGTCCGAATAGATGGGGTCGGGGAATCGCGCCGCATCGCCAATGCATCGACGTTGCACTGTCGACGCGTCGCCGACGTCGGCGACGCATCGGCGACGCCGGCGTGCAGAACATCTGGCCGCGCATCGAGCCGCATCGTCGATGCATCGACGATGCGGCGCGATCCTTCGACCCCGCATACTCCGACCCCATCTAGGAGGCTCTGAAATATGGACCACCCGTATAATAAGGACGCGCGACAAGGATGCCAAGGGCCCTGAAGGGCCCTCTCGAAGCTTCCCGAGCGGGGCGCGGCCAACGAGAGTGGCCACGGATGGACCGAGGATGCCAGGGGTACCCTTGGGAAGGGTGCCCAGCCTCACCCTGCGGGCCGACTGTGCTCACTTCGATCGCACCGACCGCGCAGCTCTGGCCTGTCGGGGATCTGACCCGGGTCAATCCAGACCCGGGTCAGCAGGAAACCAAAAAACTGAAATGCAGGAAACAAAAAAAACTGCAACGCAGGCCTTCGCAAACCCGGGTCAGCCAATGCGAGCGGCCGCCTTGCGGCCACGAGCGGCTCGCTAACCCGGGTCAGCCAGAGGGGGCCTTCGCAGGATCCTGCAGGATCTGGCGCTCTGGCTGACCCCCGTTTGCATGGACCCCCGTCTCTTGAGCCCCGATCTGGCCTGCGCGTGGCCCTCGCTTCCGGGGTGCCGACCGCGGCGCCGCCGCTCGGGCCGCCGCCGCCGCCGCCGCCAAGGGCGACAGGGCCGAGGAGGCGCCGCCGCGCGCCCTCCGCGCGGCCTCCTCGACGAGGTCCGCGGGGGGTCGGCGCGGGCACGCGCCGCGGCGGCTCGCTCGCTCGCGAGTGCCGCGCCTCTCGGAGGGCCCGCGCCTTCAGCCAAGGAGGGCCTTGGAGGAGGAGGGAGAGGAGGACGAGGAGGGCAACGAGGGAACGACCGTCTGCGGGGATCGGCATGGCCACGGGAGTGGGGAGTGGTAAGCAGGAGGATGGAATGGATGAGCGCGAGGGTGACGAGGTGGAGGGGGGGAGTAACGTGAGGGGGAAAAGGGGGAGGGATGAGGATGAGGGGAAGACACTAGGAGGGCACGGGGAGGATGAGGAGGAGGAGGAGGAATAAGAACGAGCAGGCAGGAAGGACGGGCGAAACGGGAGGAAAATCTGATGAGGCAAGACGAGGAGTATGGTAAAGATGCGGAAGAAGAAAAACAAGATGAGGAAGGGCCCCCTCTTTCGCACCCTGGGGTTTCCCAGTCGAGCTGGCCTTGAACATCTTGCCACCCTCTCTGAGGAACACCGCGCCAGCGTCATCTGTCACGGTCACGTAGCCCGCGGCGCCGTCCTCGATGGCAACGAGGATGGAGAGGAGGATGATGAGGAGGAGGAGAAGGAGAAGGTGGAGGATCAGGAGGATGAGAAGGCGGATAAGGGCGAGGAGCCTGAGGAAGATGATGATGAGGGTGAGACAGCGAAGAATGAGGACGCGATGGAGGTGTACGAAGAGGAGAGGAGCGAAGACAACGAGGAAAGGCAGGAAGAGTGGAGGGAAAGGAGGAGCAAGAAGAAGAAAAAGATGAGGATAGTCACCGTGCTGGCGACATCTGACACGGTCGCGGTCCTTGATGGCGACCACCTTTGCGCGCTTGGTCTTCCCTTCCTCGACGGGAGCCTCGATCACCTCGACCACCTCTCCCTTGTCCAGCTGCCTGTGGAACGATCAGGGGGGGGGCAGGAGCAGGAGCAGGAACCGACAAGCAGGAGGAGGAGGAGGAGGAGGAACAACGGGACGTAGTGACCCTCGTCGTCGTCGTCGTCGTCTTCATCCTCCTCCTCCTCTTATTCTTCTTCTTCTTCTTCTTCTTCCTCCTCCTCCTCCTCCTCCCATAACTCCTGCTCCTCCTCCTGCTCTTTCTGCTGCTCCTGCTGCCGCTGCTCCTCCTCCTCCCTCTGCCCCTACCCGTCGTCCCCGTCCCCTGCATTATCCAACTGACTGCCTCGCCGCGCACAAACCCTGCATTTCCTGACCCTTCTCATACTCCGTGCCCTCCTCCTGCTGCTCCAACCCCTCCTCCTAGTGCTGCAGCTCCTCCCCCTCCTGCACCTCGTGCTCCTGCTCCTCCTGCTTCTCCTGCTCTCCCGGTTGTTCCTGTTCACGCTGCTCTTCATCCGCCCCCCTCTTCCTCATCATGACCTGAGGGCTGTATCACTGCAACCTCGTGCTTCTCCTGATCCTCCTTGCTGCTCCTGCTCTGCAACGCCCGCCGGCTGCTCACGCTCCTCCTGCGGATCCCCAACGATGCTGCCTCGCCAAATCCTCTTCCACCCCATCTACATCATCTACACCATCTACATCATAAATATAATTCCTCCGATTCCTGCTGTTCTTCCACCTCCTCCTGTCTGGTTGCTTCAGCGTTTGTTCCTGCTCCTCCGGGTGCATTTCCTCCTCCTCCTCCTTCTCCTCCTGCTTCGTCCTCCTCCCATCCTCGGGCTTCTGTTCCTTTCCCCTCAGGAGGAGGAGGAGTACCACGAGAATGCAGACAAGGAGGAGGAACACATGTCGTCCCAAAGCAACATCGGCCGCTGTTGGGCAGGCGGCCTTCTGTCTCAAATGGACACAGGCCGCGGTGATACCGACAGCGAGCGCTGTTTAAAATTATCCCTGTGCGACCCTACCTAGGAGTTGGAGCTTCTAGGAAAACAACATTAGTGGGATCGGTAAACGCCGGTGCTGAACAAATACATGCACACACACGCGCACACACATGCAGCATTCCACATGGGTGTTATGTATATATATATACATATGTATATATATATATATATGTATATATACATATATATATATACGCACATATTTGAATTTTGTAGAAAGACATTTAGGACATGCGATAATACGTAGGTTTTCATGTTTCCCGGTCGGTGCTATGTGCGAAACTTCCGTGAATCCTAAGGGCTCAAGCTGCCCCACTAAGGGCTCAAGATGGCGCACAGACGGACAACATGCATGGAACACACGTGCGCACACACATATAAATAGACACACATACATGAATATGTAGCAGCAACAATAGTGGATGCTGTGCCGCGCTATGATATGCAATGTTATGCTATGCTATGCTATGCTATGCTATGCTGGGCTAAGCTATGCTATGCTGTGCTGCGCTAGGCTATGCTATGATATGCTATGATTTTGCTTTGCCTTCGCTTTTGCCTTCACTTGTGCCTTTGCTTTTGCTTTTGCTTGGCACCCAAAGGGCGCAACTGGGGGAACCGCGCGTTTGCTTTTACCTTTGCTGTTGCTTTTACTTGGCTCCCACGGGACCGGGGGAACCGCCCGGGGCGCTTTCCACTGCCCGGCCCTTTAAGCCAAGCGAGTAAGAACCCTTCTATGCAGAGCCTAGGTAGGGAATGAACAGGAACTGGTGTTGGGCATTGTACCCATTCTTTCAGTGCCCATTCCGTTCGTGCAGAACAACTGGGAAAAGGGTGTGCCATTAGGCCGGCGACAGACCGCTGGTCGGCTTCATCTTGGATCACCCGAGTCCCTTGTTCGAAACATCGCGATGTTTGGGAGGGGCTTTGGAAAAAGATGTCGGGCAAGTCAAACAATTGTTTCGCCTGAAACATCCCCATAACGTGGGCGCGAACGGGCCCGTGTAACATGCACTGGCAACTCCTGCTAGGGCCGGAACTGAAGCTAGAAGTAGAACTGGGGCTGGAGATGGAACTGGATCTCAAGCTGGAGCAGAGCTGGAGCTGGGGCTGTCTGGTGGAGATCTGGCAACGCGCAATCCACGACACGCCGGACAAGTGGCGCTGGATTCTGAAGATCGGTCCCGGGAATAGGGATCTGGCGACACGAAGATAAAGAAATGCCGGAAGCGCTCAACGTCAATCCTGGGACAAGGGTTCCGACAACACGGAGAGCTGGATCACTGTCAAGGTTGCATCTTGGCGCGGAATGGAAGCCCTGTAAGATGATGCTGCGAACAACTGGGAAATTGCCCCCAGATAATCAACATAAGTCCAGAATGTGGAGCCCTGGCGACACGAAAAGAAGGTTGGATGTGAGGGTTGCACCCGAATGAACATAAACATTCGCAAGAGCCGACTTCTGGAACACCCGTGCCCGGCTCCACCCCCAGGCCTGGCGGCCCCAAGCTAATGTAAGCTGTTAGTCCTTCAACATAAGTTTGTACTACAAGAAAAAATCGCCGGCCCAACGGGCCAGAGGCGTGCTAAGATCTCCGGTAACTGGTTAAGAATTCTCTAGTTCGCGCGCGCGGGGCGGCCCCTGGGGGTCCCCGGACGAAAAGTACCCCGGCAAGGTCCTCCCGGGAGGAGTCCCCCAGAGCGTCCAGGAGCGCTCCATGAGCGCACCAACAAGGCTCCGAGACGTCCCCGAGAGCCCCAAGAAAGGCCAAGAGGCCCCCAAGAGGCCCCCTACACGAGACATGCCACAAGATCGCTCCAAGACGCCCAAGATAGCCCCCAGACGCCCCAAGAGGCCTCCCAGAGCACTCCCAAGGCAAAATTCATTGTTTTTCCGAGCTTCCACCTTTTCGGTTCCCGACGCCCCAAGACGGCCCCAGAGGCCCCCAGATCGCCCCAAGAGGGCCCAAGAGGCCCCCAAGAGGGCCCCAAGATGGCCCAAGAGGGCTCGAAGACGGCCCAAGAAGCCTCCAAGACGGTCCAAGAGGGCCCCAAGAACACACGACGGCCCTCGGCCCTAAGAAGCCCCTACGAGGCCCCAAGAGGCCCCTAAGAGGCCCCAAGAGGCCCCCACGAGGCCCTCAGGAGGCCCCCAAGAGTCCCCCAAGCGGCCCCAGGAGGCCCCCCAAATGCCCCCCCGAGCGCCCCAGGAGTCCCCCAAGCGGCCCCAGGAACCCCCAAAGCGCCGCATTGACACCAGGCCCTCGGGCAAACGGCAGACATGAGACCGTATGGGCCGGCGGAATGAGCGAAGCGATTCAATAACCGCTGCTGATCAATGTTCAAGATGAAGCACCTCATTCCTCATCCTCAAACCATGCCCTCATCCTCATCGCAATACAATGATCCTCACCCCATACCCAGCTGCCTCACCGCGTCACTGTCGGCGGCCGCTTCTTTCGAGAGTTTGGTCTCTGTGACAACTTTCATGACAGAAATCATGATCATCCCAAAGCGGCCTGTGGACAGGAGCAGAAGGATGAAGAACACCAGATGGAAGGAATTATCCCGGCAAAGCAACCTAACATCGATGTGTAGGAGCATATCTGGAAGCATTCCCCTTAAGATTCGGATGAGAATCCAGTCGTAGAATTCTGCTGTTCTCGCAGTCGTAGTCGCATTCGCGATGACCGTCGCAGTGGCAACGGCAGTCGCAGTCACAGCCTCAGCCTCAGCCTGCCTCAGCCTCAGCCTCAGCCTGCCTCAGCCTCAGCCTGCCTCAGCCTCGGCCTCAGCCTGCTTCAGCCTCAGCCTCAGTCTGCCTTCAGCCTCGGCCTCAGCCTCAGCCTGCCTCAGCCTCAGCCTGCTCAGCCTCAGCCTCAGCCTCAGCCTCAGCCTCAGCCTGCCTCAGCCTCAGCCTCAGCCTGCTTCAGCCTCAGCCTCAGTCTGCCTTCAGCCTCGGCCTCAGCCTCAGCCTGCCTCAGCCTCAGCCTGCATCAGCCTCAGCCTCAGCCTCAGCCTGCCTCAGCTCAGCCTGCCTCAGCCTCAGCCTCAGCCTGCCTCAGCCTCAGCCTCAGCCTGCTTCAGCCTCAGCCTCAGTCTGCCTGCAGCCTCAGCCTGCCTCAGCCTCAGCCTCAGCCTGCCTCCTCAGCCTGCCTCAGCCTCAGCCTCAGCCTGCTTCAGCCTCAGCCTCAGTCTGCCTTCAGCCTCCGCCTCAGCCTCAGCCTGCCGCAGCCTCAGCCTGCATCAGCCTCAGCCTTAGCCTCAGCCTGCCTCAGCCTCAGCCTGCATCAGCCTCAGCCTCAGCCTGCCTCAGCCTCAGCCTCAGCCTGCTTCAGCCTCAGCCTCAGTCTGCCTTCAGCCTCGGCCTCAGCCTCAGCCTGCCTCAGCCTCAGCCTGCATCAGCCTCAGCCTCAGCCTCAGCCTGCCTCAGCCCTCAGCCTCAGCCTCAGCCTGCCTCAGCCTCAGCCTCAGCCTGCTTCAGCCTCAGCCTCAGTCTGCCTTCAGCCTCGGCCTCAGCCTCAGCCTGCCTCAGCCTCAGCCTGCAGCCTCAGCCTCAGCCTCAGCCTCAGCCTCAGCCTGCCTCAGCATCAGCCTGCCTCAGCCTCAGCCTCAGCCTGCCTCAGCCTCAGCCTCAGCCTCAGCCTGCTTCAGCCTTAGCCTCAGTCTGCCTTCAGCCTCGGCCTCAGCCTCAGCCTGCCTCAGCCTCAGCCTGCATCAGCCTCAGCCTCAGCCTCAGCCTGCCTCAGCATCAGCCTGCCTCAGCCTCAGCCTGCCTCTGCCTCAGCCTCAGCCTGCTTCAGCCTCAGCCTCAGCCTGCCTTCAGCCTCGGCCTCAGCCTCAGCCTCAGCCTCAGCCTCAGCCTGCCTCAGCCTCAGCCTCAGCCCTCAGCCTGCCTCAGCATCAGCCTCAGCCTCAGCCTCAGCCTCAGCCTGCCTCAGCCTCAGCCTCAGCCTGCTTCAGCCTCAGCCTCAGTCTGCCTTCAGCCTCGGCCTCAGCCTCAGCCTGCCTCAGCCTCAGCCTGCATCAGCCTCAGCCTCAGCCTCAGCCTGCCTCAGCATCAGCCTGCCTCAGCCTCAGCCTCAGCCTCAGCCTGCCTCAGCCTCAGCCTCAGCCTGCTTCAGCCTCAGCCTCAGTCTGCCTTCAGCCTCGGCCTCAGCCTCAGCCTGCCTCAGCCTCAGCCTGCCTCAGCCTCAGCCTGCCTCAGCATTCAAAATGTGGCCCGGGAATGGAGTTCTGGGAACTCGAAGAACACGAAGTGGCCTACAGTTGGCTCCGGGCATTCAAAATCATGCCCAGGAATGGAGTTCTGGGAACTCGAAGATCACGAAGTGGCCTACAGTTGGCTCCGGGCATCCAAAATGTGGCCCGGGAATGGAGTTCTGGGAACTCGAAGAGCACGAAGTGGCCTACAGTTGGCTCCGGGCATCAAAATGTGGCCCGGGAATGGAGTTCTGGGAACTCGAAGAGCACGAAGTGGCCTACAGTTGGCTCCGGGCATCCAAAATGTGGCCCGGGAATGGAGTTCTGGGAAGTCGAAGAGCACGAAGTGGCCTACAGTTGGCTCCGGGCATCCAAAATGTGGCCCGGGAATGGAGTTCTGGGAAGTCGAAGAGCACGAAGTGGCGTACAGTTGGCTCCGGGCATTCAGAATGTGGCCCGGGAATGGAGTTCTGGGAAATCGAAAAGCACGAAGTGTGTGACTGTATGCGAAAAACGATCCCCCCCGGCAAACCCCAACGGCCCCCCAACGGCCCCCAACGGCTCCCCAACGGCTGCCCAGACCCCCCTGTGGAGTAATGTGCTGCTCTCTTTTTAGTCCATGAGAAACCTATCAGTCTTCGATGTTAGGTAAAAAGGAGCAAGCAGATAATGAGTACGGAGGGGGAGGGGGGTGGGAGAGGGATATAGAGGGGAAGAATGGAAGATGGGCATGGAGGATTCGCAAGGGCGGGGGGGAGGAGCAGCAGGATAATAGTATGAGAAGGATGGGGGCGAGAATGATGAGGATGCTGATGGGAGCAGCAGGAAGAGGAGAGAGATGGGAAGAGGGAGGAGGCAAGAAGCCTTTGGAGAGGAAGCCCTCCTCATCCTCGTCCAGGCCCTTGAACACCTGGGCTGCCGCTGCCCACTGGTGTTCTTCATTCTCCCTCTCTCCACATCTCCTCATCTCCTCATCCTCCTGCTCTTCCCCCATTCTCTCTTCCCCTCCTTCTCCTCCCTCAATTCCTCTTCCTTTCCCTCCTCCTCCGCCCCTCCTCCTCCTCCCCCTCCTCAACCTCCTCCTACTAGTCCCCTTATCCCCCCTCCCCCTCCTACTAGTCATTCTCCTCCTCTCCCTCCGCCTCCCCCTCCTCCTCCTCCTCCTCCTCCTCCTCCTCCTCCTCGTTTTCCTCCTCCTCCTCCTCCACGCTTGTGTGAGAGTTCCTACTGGCAGTATCCCACTGGAGCGACATGCAGCAGCAATCAGACCCTCTCTCCACTTCCATGCGCGTTCGTTGTCCTCTGACGCGCCGCCTGGCAGACCTTCCGCTCGCATAACAAGCCCGCGACCTGGCAAAAAGCTGGTGGGTGCTGGTGGCACGATTCTTGAGAGAAAATCTAAAAGCTCGACTCAGGAGCTGGACGCTGCGCTAGGCCCGCGAAGAATACGACAGAACCTTACGAACCAATACACTCTCGCATCCCTCAGAAATCCAACGGCTGCGCGTGACATTCGGGGTGCACGAACAGGTGTCTTGACGTCACTGCTTCGCTGGAAATCAAGAGTGCAAGCTTCATCATGCCTGCGAGTGCCACGGATGCGGGCCTGAACTCGAATCTCGGGGAACGCCTTTGCATCGATCCTGGTTTCTCTCGGTTGTTGGAGCGCTGCTGTGATCACACATCGGCTTCGACGCTGTGCGTATATACTCCATATCTACAGTGCTGCACTGTCTGGTCTGGAAGTCTTTGCACCCACCGATGCTGGCCTGGCTGATGTGATTGAGATGGTGGCGGCGTATGCTAGACAGGCAACGGGGGGAGGGCATGCGATCGTGAGGATCACATACGCCCTGAGTCTATAACCTCGGCTGCTGTGGTGCGATGGTAGCGACTCGTTCAGATGAGCACAGAACTCACTCTCCGACGCTTGCGCATGCACCGCTTGCTAACCAACAGGCTATCACTGCTCGGTTTGAACGTGTTGACTGCTCCTTGCCTCAGATGTCGCATACTAGGCGGCTGGAGGGCGCAGCGTCACCGTGGGTCAAGACACTATTATATGATGTCAGAGCCTTGGAGGTGAGGTCTGCGGGCGTATCTTGAGCGACCGAGGTGCGGGGCACAGACATCATCGCACATCACGGTTATCCAGAACTTGGACATCGCCTGTCAGTGTATAAATGTTGCGCATGCGGGTAAGTCTCACATGCTGTGCACGGTGCAGGCGACACGTATCGCCGAGTACTAGACGAAGAAAGTGTGGCACTGAACGTTACCCGTAGCCTACATGAGAAGAAAGTGCCGTTCTCTATCGCCTGTCCTCGGTGCCCACATGTAGCTGGACTGTTCGAGCTCTTGCAAAGACATCATTGCACGCATCTTGCGACTGGGCCGAGAGCACCGCCACGCCATGGACCAGAAGCGAACCTGGATGACGGCGGGAGGGGGAGCCTCGGCCCAAGCGTCAATGGGCCGAGGAAAGTGGCGATGCTTGGGCGAAGGCAAGTTCGAAATCCTCGGGGCAAGGAAGCAAGCGAGCAATTCTCAAACGATTCGAAATTAGTTACCATGGTGGCCACGCCTGCGTTGAATAACACGGCGGGATTGACGAGAAATGCGGGGGGGGGGTCTTGCAGACGTTGCTGATTCCCGCGAGCAACCTGGCCGTCAAGAGCGCGAAGGACGCAAGAAAAGCCTACCACGCAGAAGTCAAGAAGACGTCCCAGCCGGGCGCCAGGGAGGACCTGGGACCTCCCGTAAATGCACAAAAACCTGAAACCCTTGGCTCCGCCCCCGCCTCCTCCCCCCTCTATCCAACTAGAACCACGCGCGCGCTTCGCGCGCGCTTAGGTTCTGTCGAGTCACAGACCCAGGAATCGTTGTGAGAAGAAATTGGTGGCGCGAAGTCGAAGCCAATCTGGCGTTAATCTAGCGGCCCATATCGGGCAACAATTGGCAATCTGGCGGGCCACGTCACAGCGGCGTCCACAGCACCCCTCCTCCTCCTTCTCCTGCTCCTCCTCTTCCTCCTCCTCCCTCTCCTCCTCCTCCTCCTCCTCCTCCTCCTCCTCCTCCTCCTCCTCCTCCTCCTCCTCCTCCTCGTCTTCCTCCTCATCCTCGTCCTTTCCCGAGCCATACAATAACAACTTGCGTGGAATCCCTCTCGGGCCCATCTTGGGGCTCTCTTGGGCCGCCTGTGGAGCCTCTTGTGATTTTGTGGGGGGCCTCGTCCCGTCGCTCGCTGGGAGTTTGACGTAGCTTCTCGGGAGCCTCTGAACCTGTCGGGGGCCTCCTGGAAGCAGGTTCGAAGCATGTTGGGGGCCGATTTGGGGCTTCTCGGGGCCTCCTTTGGGCCTCTTGGGGGTCTCCTGGGGCCTCTTGAGGGGCCTCCTTGGGGCCTCCTGGCGGCCTCTTGGGGCGGAAGGCTCGAGCTTGCGGTTCGTGGTCCCCCTCTGGGCCCCCTCTTGGGCCCGTTTCGGGGCCCTCTTGGGCCATCTTGGGCACCTCTTGGGCCGCTTGGGGCCCTCTTGGGCTGTCCTGGGGCCCTCTTGGAAGCTTCTTGGGCCGTCTTGGGGCGGTCTTGGGCGCCTCTTGGGCCGTCCTGTAACGTCGGAAAGCCCAAAAGGCGACTTTGTGAAAAATGTACGTTTTACGAAGGGAATGGGCCAATTTTGCGTCTAGGGGCCCTCTTGGGACGCATGTTGGAGGCTTCTTGGGGCGTCTTGGGGGCGTCCTTGGACGTCTGGGGTCTCCTGGGGCCTCTTGAGGGGCCTGGGGGCCTCCTGGGGGCCTCCTGGCGGCCTCTTGGGGCGGAAGGCTCGAGCTTGCGGTTCGTGGTCCCCCTCTGGGCCCCCTCTTGGGCCCTGTCTTGGGGCCCTCTTGGGCCATCTTGGGCGCCTCTTGGGCCGTCTTGGGGCCCTCTTGGGCTGTCCTGGGGCCCTCTTGGAAGCTTCTTGGGCCGTCTTGGGGCGGTCTTGGGCGCCTCTTGGGCCGTCCTGTAACGTCGGAAAGCCCAAAAGGCGACTTTGTGAAAAATGTACGTTTTACGAAGGGAATGGGCCAATTTTTGCGTCTAGGGGCCCTCTTGGGACGCATGTTGGAGGCTTCTTGGGGCCTCTTGGGGGCGTCCTTGGACGTCTGGGGTCTCCTGGGGCCTCTTGAGGGGCCTCCTGGGGGCCTCCTGGCGGCCTCTTGGGGCGGAAGGCTCGAGCTTGCGGTTCGTGGTCCCCCTCTGGGCCCCCTCTTGGGCCCGTCTTGGGGCCCTCTTGGGCCATCTTGGGCGCCTCTTGGGCCGTCTTGGGGCCCTCTTGGGCTGTCCTGGGGCCCTCTTGGAAGCGTCTTGGGCCGTCTTGGGGCGGTCTTGGGCGCCTCTTGGGCCGTCCTGTAACGTCGGAAAGCCCAAAAGACAACTTTGTTGAAAATGTACGTTTTACGAAGGGAATGGGCCAATTTTTGCGTCTAGCGGCCCTCTTGGGACGCATGTTGCAGGCTTCTTGGGGCCTCTTGGGGGCGTCCTTGGACGTCTGGAGGCCATCTTCAGCATATCGGAGCCCTCTTGGAGGCCTCTTGGAAGTTTCTTGGGCCGTCTTGGGCGCTCTCTTGGAGGCCTCTTGGAAGTTTATTGGGCCGTCTTGGGCGCTCCTGGGGCCGTCTTGTCTGACCGGGGAGGCCTCCGGCAAGCCCCGACGAGCCTCCGGGCCCCCCGGAGCCCACATTTGTGGTCGTGGTCCTGGCCCCGGGCCCCAGGACCCGGTGCGCCGTTATATGTATACATTGACCCAGAGCAGTTGGGAGCACCCGCTCGAAAGGACAAAACAACAGGAACCTCCCAGCAGGACAGACGCCAACTTTGAGTCTGGGGGGAAGGGGGGAAGCAAACCAGGGGTCGAAAACGAAGGGGTTCCACTGTTTGTCCCTCTACTGTCCATTCCTGCACGTGAATGGGTACGGCTGGCGGCATGGGCACGGACCATGCTTGCCCGCAGGAGGTCGAGGCAAAGCTCGAAGCCTGCAGGACACATGTTGTCATGCTGAAAACCGAGCAGGACCTGGCCGAACAACGGGTATAACTAAAGGTAATACTAAAGGTCGCCTTTGCGTGACCCTCCCGAGGTCCTTTGAGTGACCCTCCCGAGGAAATAACAAAGCACATGGAGACATGCAGAAAACATATTCTTTGCATGCAGGAAACACGGAAAACAAAAGCATAATACAACGTAGATGAGAACAGTGGCAGCCGCATCATTCTTTCTGGAGAAGATACAGATGCAACATATTGGTCTGGAGCTGGCTTCATCATCTCTCCCAGTCACGTGCCTCTGGTACGATCTTGCAAGCAGTTTATACAATTGAAAATCAAAATTGGTATTCGTAGATTCGGGATCTTCGGCGTGTATGCGCCCCACAACTTGAAGCCCTTGACGGAGAGACGCATGTTTTGGAGTACTCTGGACACCGAATTCTGGACGTGCTCAGCCACAGCCGGCAAGCTTATCATGGGGGACGTGAATGCACGAGTTGGGCATGCAGACGCTGGGGAATCGACGACAGTAGGGCCATTCACTTGGTGTAGGCGGGCCTTACATCAAGTCGGAGTTCCCAACCGGGATTTGCTCATGGAGTTTTGCTTTGGCCTCGAACTAATATTGGCAAATACCTATTTTGAGCGGCCTCTGGAAGACGCCGTTACCTCCATGGAGGCGGGCGCCAAACCACTGGGGCCTATTACCGAATGAAATACAACATTTTGGATTACATCATGCGCGATGCTCCCACCTTGGCCCAAATACGTAATTTAAAACCACACAGCGGCGCAGCACTGGCCACGGACCACTACCTGATGACAGTGGACATTCAGCACGCTCAGCATGACGATCCATTGCCGCGCAAACCTCCTAGAGACAGAGATCTGCTTCGAGACCCCGCAGTGCAATCAATGTATGCAGAAGCATTTCTGGACGAGATTGTTGGCCACGCGAGTCCCCAGAACGTGGACGCTTTGTGGGAGCAGGGTGCACAAGCAGCGCTACCAGCCGCCACTGTTCTACCACGCCGCCAAGAAGAAGTAAAACGGCCATGGGTATCTCAACGAACATGGGCACTGATACAACAAAGAAGCGAAGCTCGTGCCAGCAACAATCGTCAAGAAGAGCGACGCTTGCTGAAATAAGTAAGGCGATCTTGCAACATCGATAAGACAGAGTGGATGGACTCAAACATAGCAGCGGGGCGTTGGGACGATATTCGGAGATTCTGCCGACCACGACAACATAAGCAGGGCAGGCTTCAAAACGTACGGGGAAATTGGTGGCAAGCCATGATCGCGCAGATACCATGGCAACTTATTCCCAACCCTCCTTGGTTGGGTATTCGTTTTGAATAGAGCAGTGTGGTCTCCACTCCTTCCTTCCTTCCTTCTCCTCCCTCCCTGCCTCTTCCTGTCTTGCCTGCGGGGGGCTGCGATCTGTGAAACTGTCGCCATTTTCGAGGCCTGCTGGGTGGCCCAGCACAGTGAGGGCCACGCGCGGATTCAAATTAGACCTCGCCATCCCTGGGGGGCTGCGACCTGTGAAACTGTCGCCAGTTTCGAAGCCTGCTGGGGGGCCCAGCACAGTGAGGGCAACGCGCGGACTCAAATTAGACCTCGCCGTCCTTGGGGGGCTGCGATCTGTGAAACTGTCGCCACTTTCGATGCCTGCTGGGTGGCCCAGCGCAGTGAGGGCCACGCGCGGATTCAAATTAGACCTCGCCATCCCTGGGGGGGGGGCGATCTGTGAAACAATCGCCATTTTCGAGGCCTGCTGGGGGGCCCAGCACAGTCAGGGCCCCGCGCGGATTCAAATTAGACCTCGCCATCCCTGGGGGGCTGCGATCTGTGAAACTGTCGCCATTTTCGAGGCCTGCTGGGGGGCCCACCAAAGCGAGGGCGACGCGCGGATTCAAACTAGACCTCGCCATCGCTGGGGGGGCTGCGATCTGTGAAACTGTCGCCACTTTCGATGCCTGCTGGGTGGCCCGGCACAGTGAGGGCCACGCGCGGATTCAAATTAGACCTCGCCATCCTTTAGGGGGCTGCGATCTGTGAAACTGTCGCCACTTTCGAGGCCTGCTGGGGGGCCCTGCATAGTGAGGGCCACGGGCGGACCCAACTTAGACCTCGCCATCCTTTGGGGGGCTGCGATCTGTGAAACTGTCGCCACTTTCGAGGCCTGCTGGGGTGCCCTGCGCAGTGACGCCACGGGCGGATTCAAATTAGACCTCGCCATCCCTGGGGGGGCTGCGATCTGTGAAACTGCCGCCACGTTCGAGGCCTGCTGGGGGGCCCAGCACAGTGAGGCGACGCGCAGACCCCAATTAGACCTCGCCATCCCTGGGGGGGCTGCGATTTGCGAAACTGTCGCCACTTTCGAGGCCTGCTGGGGGGGCCAGCACAGTGAGGGCCACGGGCGGATTCAAGTTAGACCTCGCCATCCCTGGGGGGGCTGCGATCTGTGAAACTGTCGCCACTTTCGAGGCCTGCTGATGGGCCCAGCACAGTGACGCCACGGGCGGATTCAAATTAGACCTCGCCATCCCTGGGGGGGCTGCGACCTGTGAAACTGTCGCCATTTTCGAAGCCTGCTGGGGGGCCCAGCACAGTGACGCCATGGGCGGATTCAAATTAGACCTCGCCATCCCTGGGAGGCTGCCATCTGTGAAACTGTCGCCACTTTCGAAGCCTGCTGGGGGGCCCAGCGCAGTGACGCCACGGGCGGATTCAAATTCTCGCCGTCCCTGGGGGGGCTGCGATCTGTGAAACTGTCGCCACTTTCGAGGCCTGCTGGGAGGCCCAACGCAGTGACGCCACGCGCGGACCCAAATTAGACCTCGCCATCCCTGGGGGGCTGCGATCTGTGAAACTGTCGCCACTTTCGAGGCCTGCTGGGGGGCCCAGCACAGTGACGCCACGGGCGGATTCAAATTAGACCTCGCCATCCCTGGGGGGCTGCGATCTGTGAAACTGTCGCCACTGTCGAGGCCTGCTGGGGGGGCCAGCACAATGACGCCACGGGCGGACCCAAATTAGACCTCGCCATCCCTGGGGGGCTGCGACCCGTGAAACTGTCGCCAGTTGCGAGGCCTGCTGGGGGGCCCAGCACAGTGACGCCACGCGCGGACCCAAATTAGACCTCGCCGTCCCTGGGGGGCTGCGATCTGACATCCCCGCTTTCGAAGTGGCTAGGGTTGCTCAGCGGTTGTAACTAATCAGCTTTATCTAGTCCTTGTCCTGTAGCCAGTGTCCTGCGAGTCTCCCGAATTCCGTCTGCAGACATATGTAACCCTCGCTCCGTCATCGCCCCCATTATAAAGTGTTCTAAACTATTTGCGCCCCGCGTTTGCGCAGGGGTTGGGTACGTCGCCAGGGTAATTTTGAGCAAATACAATGGAAAGTACGGCCGGCAAATTTGGTTGACAACGAGGCCTTGGGACCGCCACTTCCCGTCGACGAGTCGGCTTTCACCGTGCAAAAAAAGAGGGAAATCAATACGGAAACTCAAATGGGGAAAGGCAGCAAGACCGGACATTCTCGCAGAATATTGGAAAGCCATATCACAAACACCTGGCGGGCTAAAGTGGGTTACAGAATTATGCAATTCAACATGGGCGGAGCACAGAGTTCCCGAAGCATGGCGGCATGCCACTGTGAGCACAATCTACAAGAACAAGGGCCCGATACACATGTGTGAAAATTACCGGCCAATTAGTTTACTATGCGTGGAGTACAAGCTCCTGGCCAGCCTCCTACTACAACGTCTACAACAGGCAGGGGCAGAAGACCGGCTGACCCAAACTCAATGCGGGTTCCGCCGTGGGCGTGGTACAACAGACGCCGTTCACGCAGTACGCCGTCATATCGAGCTCGCGCACGCCAGGAAAGATGGTGGGACTACATTTGTTGCCCTGGACTGGAAAAAAACATTTGATTCCATAAACGTCGAAGCATTGTTGACAGCTCTGGGCCGCTTCGGGGTACCTCTGAACATGCTCACGCTGATTGGGAATACTTATGAGGCCAGGCGATTTTGCGCAGCCGACGGAGCCATCAAACCTTCTGAAAGAAAACAAATGTCTGGAATATCACAGGGGTGTCCGTTGTCGCCATTTCTTTTCGTCATGTTGATGACTGTGGTCCTGCGAGACGCCGTGAACAACCTGAGCGACAATGACAAGTGCGATATGGTTTCTGGAAGTCGTTCGGTGCTGCTGTATGCCGACGACACGTTGCTCATCGGAAGAAGCCAAGCCAGCTTACAAAACCTCCTAGACAACATCGCTTTGGCGGGGGCGCGGGTTGGAATGGAGCTGCACTGGGAAAAATTCCAGATGATCAAAATAAAACAGCGACGTGACGTTGAGGACGCCAGACGGGCAACTCATTGCCGAAAAACGAAGCATGACATATTTGGGCAGTTGGGTACCGAGCTAAACAAAAGAATCGGGGCAGCTTGGGCCGAATTTTACAAGTATGACAGAGCATGGAAACACACTGCTTTGAGCAACCGGCGAAAACTGGATCTATTCCAAGCACTGGTCACATCCAACATCTTGTACTCACTGAACACGGCGTGGTTAAACAAAGCAGAAAGGCGAAGGCTGGATGGATTTCAAGCAAGATGCCTGCGACGAATACTACATATACCTCCCGCCTTTCTTACGCGAGTACCGAATAGCAAAGTTCTGGAACAAGCTGGCCAAAAGCAGTACAGCGCGCAACTTCTTCAACAACAAATACTACTATTTGGCAAAATTGGCCGGGCTCCAGATACAGACTTTCTTCGGCAACTTACTTTTCAGCCCGGCACTGTTCTTTCAGCCGTGGATGCATACCCGAGGAGGAGAGGCAGGCCCAAACACGAATGGGCGAAATGCCTACACAAGGCTTTGGTTGCTCATCTTGGCCCAGAACATACTTGGGCGCAGCGCCTGCAGGACCCCATCGAGTGGCGAAGTATTTCTGAACACATTGCACACCATGATGATGAACCCGATAGCCAGTAGCGTTCTGTAGGTTTTTTTGTTTACATACCTTGCATGTGATGCCCGGTGCCTTGACGTCCTTTCACGCGCTCCGGCGTATGGCATGAGTGAGTGAGTGAATACTAAAAGTCGCCTTTGAGTGACCCTCCCGAGGTCCAACGGCGAACAGTTGTCTTCCCTGCTCCATGGAGGTTCTACTGCTGCTAGCGTGATGTGCGATCCATCTTTCACACTTTCAGCTTTTCGTTCGAAAGTTCTCCTTGCAGCGCAAGGCCAGTGCCAGGGCCCCCCATCAAGCAGTGAACGCTGCCTTGGGCAGCCCTCTGGCCAGTGTGACCACTACCTGTAGGGCGGATAAACAGACCGCCTCTCTGATGGCTACCGCAATCCACTTGTTCCCCACCAGACAGGTTGGGGTTGTTAGATTTCAAGAACAAGCCCTCCAGCCAACCCCACCCTGCATACCGCGGCCACCACACCCCCAAAATGTCCCGATGGTCCCCGAGTCCTGGGTGTCCCGCATCGCGCCCGGCCAACCCTACCCTGCATACCGCGGCCGCCAAACCCCAAATTGTCCCGATGATCCCCGGGTCCCGGGTGACCCGCGCCCTCGACGAGCACGACAGAAAACAACATTACAGGACAGAACATGACAGAACGGAACGGAGCATGACAGAACAGGACACAAGAAAACACATCAATAACATGACAAGGTAAATAATAACAAAAACCACATGACATACCGTAACAGAGCGTGACAGAAACAACGACGACACAACACAACATTACAAAACACAGCCGACAATGATGCAGCACACCTTGGCAAACCATCTCATATCGAGACAAGTCATCACAGAGAGATCATAACACGAACGCGCAACATAGCTAAGACGAACACGACAAAACACAACACAACACAACACAACACAACACAACATGACATCACGGAACACGAACATCACAGACCATGGCAGAACATAACCTAGCAATGCCATGACAAAGTGTATCATGGCATAACATCACATAACATACAAAAGCAAAGCATGACAGGACAGAAGACGGCATACCACAACACTGCAGAACATGACCGAACACAGCATCGTACACCTTGACTGAACTGGTCATATTATAACACAGCATCACGTAACATATCATAGCACGAGAACAGAGCACAGCGACGACATGCACGACACAACAAAACATGCAACAACATAACATGGCCTAACAAGACACGGGCATGACAGAACATGACATACAAGCACACGACAATGTCATGGCACCATAGTTCAAAACAGGACATCGCAGAACATACCAGCGCAAAACATGACAGGACAGAAGACGACGTAACACAACTCAGCAGAACATAACCGAACAAAGCATAAGACACCTTCGAAAACAACATATCATATCATGACACAGCAACACAGACCATATCACACCACAACCGCAGAGCATCGCGACACATACTAGCAAAACGTCTCATAATATACTATACAGAGCCGAGCCGGCAACAAACACGATATCAAAGAGCGTGCCAACGCAGAACATGACAACACAGAAGACGACATACAACATCACGGAATAACAGAGCCGACCGTAACGTAATACACCGTGACATACCATATCATACAATGGCACAACACCAGAAAACATGTCATAACACGACGACGAATAAGACATTAAACATAATGACACAACATAACATGACAAAACAGATCACGAGCATGACTGGACATGACAGAGCACAACATAGCAGTGCCATGGCGAAGTCAAACACGGCATAGCATCACACATAATACCATAGCAGAAAATAACGGAACAGAAGGCGGCATGACACAACACAACACAACATTGCCGATCATAACATAACACATCCTCATCTCATGACAGATCACCACATAACATATCACAAGACGACAGCAAAACATAGCGACACATACTAACAGCACATATCATAATACACGACTTGCCAAGTACTATTTGTGTTCGACCATCGGCTGCCAAGTACTATTTGTGTTCGACCATCGGCATTCTCGTCCGTCGTGCCGCGGACGACCGACTAGGATGCAAAAGTGCCCGGATGCGGAGTCGCGAGCCTTCGTGAACTCCTTGGGATGGCTGGCCAGCGAAGCAAGAACGATAGCGTTGGATAAGGATTCCCAGGGCCACACTGCGCCAAAGCGAGAACACATACAATGGAGCATCGCGTTGGCATCGGTATTCGGAGTGATTGCGCTTCAAGTGGGTCCAAATTGGAGTGATTTCTTGGCCTATTTCTACGAATGGGACGGAGTAGTTATCACACCGTTTTAAAGTTAGGTTATGAAACTGTTACGGGGTACGAACCCATCGGATTCGGACCACTCCCTAAACAAAAAGCCAGTCGCTAAGATTATACGGAGGGGTCGGGGGTGTCCGAACCTTGACGTCTTCTGGCCACAACCAACAAACAAATAAAATATACAAGAGCATAACATGACATAACAGAAGACCAGAGAGCACAGCATAGCAGAACATAACCGATCATAATAGCACATTTTGGCGTGCCAGCATCACAGACCATACCATAGCACGACAGCAAAGCACAGCGAAACACACTAGCAGCACATATCACAAAATACTGTGTTGAGCCGATCTGTCAACAGCATCACGGAACAAAGCATACTATAACATAACCTGGCGAACCACATCCTGTCATAACACAGTGCCACATAGCATATCACACCAGCTGCTACTAGTGTATATATATGTAGATTTGTAAATAATATGCTACTACGATATATCTAAATGATCGATCACACGAATATCATATATCTGCTGCATCATATCTGTTTCGAGATTGATGTGGTGGACAAACGCGTTCCACTACACGCAAAGTAACGGCTCGCAGAGAGCCTCGACCCGCTACGAAGAACTGACGATGAAGTCCGTACGAGGAAGACGTGCTTTTGCGTTCGGACGCTTGCGAGTATCGGCACTGCTTGCGAGTAGCAGCACGCGCTCGGTGCTTTGAGCGGGCTCCCAAACGGGGGGCGAGGGCGGGCCGGGGCCTGGGGCCTGGGGCTTGGGCCGCTAAGGCCGGGGCCGAGGCGGGGGCTGGGGGCCGAGGCCCGGTGAAGTCGGGCCTGTCCCTCTACAGAGACCATTCAAAAATCGTGAAAAATAGTACGGGGATTATTTTCTGACTGAATTTGGATATTCCCCAATCAGAGCTTGCTTCTGTAGGGGTCCTAGCGGATATAAAGCTGAGGTGAGGTGGGCGGCCGATTCCGGTGGCCGGGGCCGGGTGCCCGGGTGCCCGGGGGTGCCCGGGTGGCCGATTTCGGTGGCCGGGCCCGGGTGCCCGGGTGCCCGGGGGTGCCCAGGGGTGCCCGGGTGCCCGGGGGGGCCCAATAGCCCAATAGCCCAGTAGCCCTATAGCCCTATAGCCGTATAGCCCTGTAGCCCTATAGCCTTATATCCCTATAGCCCAAATAGCCTTATATCCCTATAGCCCTATAGCCCCATAGCCCATATAGCTCTATAGCCCTATAGCCCTATGGCCCTATAGGTCACAGTCCTATAGCTCTATAGCCCGATAGCCCTAGCCCTATAGCCAGCCGTATAGCCTTATAGCCCAATAGCCCAATAGCCCTAACAAAAATCTGATTGGGTTTTTTCTCCGGTATCATGTTTTATAAAATGTTGGGGGTATCTTTCATTTGTCGCCCAAAATCCCCCTGTAGGGGGACGGGCCCGACTTGAGGCCAGGGCCGGGGCCCGCGACCGGGGTCCAGGGCCCGGGCCGGGGCCCGGGCTCGGGCCGGAGCTCCCGAGCCCAGCGACCCACCAGCATGCTCGACAGACGGACACGACGCAGGCGTTCCAGTCAACGCACCCCACCCCCCCCCATCATCCTACTCCTGCTCTCTCGAGGTAGAGCTCACAAGCTGTTCGAACAGGACGAGTTCGCACTGAACTTCCCCAAGCGCCCCGGGGCGGCACAGGACGATGTGGCACCAGATGGATATGAGGGTCTCTTGTCCTGTCTTGTCTCATCCTGCTCGTCCCAGGATCCCACCGCATCCTGGAAACACCTAAAACCTCACCCCAAGCACCCGGAACACGCAACGAGTCATCCAAAACCACGTCGACCATCGACTTCCCCCTCCTCCTCCTCCTCCTCCTCCTCCTCCTCCTCCTCCTCCTCCTCCTCTTCCTCCTCCTCTTCCTCCTCCTCCTCCTCCTTCTCCGTCCTCGGCGGCGCGCCCAGGGGGAAGTGAGATGGGGCTGGCCAGGGCGTTTCAGAAGCCCGCTGGCATCCTCAGAAGCCGTCTCTGTCTTCGGAGAAGGCTTAGAACTGTTCTCAGACGGCCCGAAGACTTCCGAGACTTCTCACACTGCCCGCCCCCTCTGCATTCCCCTCTGGGCTCGCCGCCAACTTCCCCTCATCTCCTCCTCCTGCTGCTGCTCCTGCTCCTGCTCCTGCTGCTGCTGCTGCTGCTCCTGCTCTGGCTCCTCCTCCTCCTCCTCCTCCTCCTCCTCCTCCTCCTCCTCCTCCTCCTCCTCCTCCTCCTCCTCCTCCTCCTCCCCCTCGTCCGCGTCCTCATCCTCCGCTGGCGGCGACGACGACGACGACGGCGCAAGCCTTGGACAGGCTCTCGGCCGCGGGAGCGGGCTCCAGCTCGTCCTCCCACGGGGCCATGCAGGCGGAGGTGGGGGAGAAACGGAAGGGGGCGAGGGGGGGGACAGTAGTGGAGGGGGGGGAGGGATAGGGATGAAGGAGGGATACGAGAACGCCAAAGCCTCTCCACTCACACTCTCAGATTCTCTCAGTATCCCGTCTCCTTCTCCTCCCGTATCTCAGTATCCCCGTCTCTGCGCTGTGTGAGCGGAACCATGATGAAGCCAATGCTGAGTATGTTGGTTATGGTGGTGAGACAAGTCAAGTCAAGTACGCCTTGCACCAGACGGTGCGTGAGCAAGGGTAACGTATAGGAAATAACCACCAAATGCAGCCACAATGCCTTCAGCTTCCGGCCCAAGCCTCCACCGCGCGCTCCCACGCTCTAACTCGAGCTGCACCACCGTCTTGGTGGAAGTAGGCAGCGAGTCGCTCGCGGGAGCCCGCAACCATGAGACAATTATTCCAAACTAGATGGCCCCATGTCTGCCTCGGTCTGCCCCGCTTTCTCGGGCCGGCGACCCTACGCAGCACCAGGGTGCCCGGTTCAAACACCGAGCGTCGCACAGGGTCTTGGCCAGGTCGGCGCGCTAATTGGCCCATGAATATCATCTGCCGTCTCGCGAAGTCGTCGCTGAGCTTCGTCTGGCCAGCGACCCCAAGCACGGTGGCGTTCGACACTCTACTGATGCATGCCGGAGGCACTCTGCAAATCTTTCTGATACAGCGATTTTGGAAGCCGTCCAAACGTCGACGTTCGGCCTGGTTTAAACACGCCGTGAAGAGGGCGTACACTAATTTGGACACGACGCACACGTTGAAGATGTGGAGCTTGCGATTCCTCGTCAACGAAGCGTGAGACCAAATCGCGTGTAGCATTCTGAAGTCTTGCATGGCTGCTCCGATTCTGCGGGACAATTCCGACGCGCATCTTCCGTCGGCAGAGATCGACGTGCCCAAGTAGGCGATGGAATGCTTATTGGCGAGAGGAGCGCCAGCGTTGTCCGAGATGCCGTCGTTTGTGCGCACCTTCATCAGCTCCACCTTCTTCCAGTTAAATTGCAAACCGTGCGTGCCCCAAACTCCTCCACATGCGTCATCAGCTCCTGCGCGGCCTCCGCGCTGGCGCCGAGCAGCAGCGTGTCATCCGCGTAGACAAGATCTCGGACCAGCTCTTCCGGGTTGGCCTCGTCTTTGGCGAAGCTCTCTGTGAGCATCGTGTAGAAGCGTAGTCCCAACAACTGTAAGTAGGAACGGTGGCAATGGGCATCCTTGGCACATTCCGTACTCTTGTTTTCTCTCTTGTGGCGTTGCGCCGAAGTCGGTAACCTCGAAAACGCGGTTCCCGTAGATAGCAGCAACCATGTTTACAAAACGATTAGGGCATCCAAATCTTCGAAGCGACATGGCCAGCGCCTGAGGCGACACAGAATCGAAGGCACTTGCCAAATCCAGCGCCAAGAACAATGTCTTCCCATCGCGAGCGGCCCATTTCCCTTCCAACACCCGCCGGGCGATGGATATGGCGTCAGCAACGCCGCAATTCGATCGGAACCCGAACTGCGTCTCCCAAATGCGCTGCTCGGCACCGGCGTCCTTCATCCTCTGCAGCAGGACGACCGCGAACATCTTGCACCCTATGGGGAGAAGGCATATTGGGCGATAGTTCTTGCTGTCCGCGGGGCCCCCCTTCTTGTCGACGTGTTTCACCTTTGCCTTGCGCCAAGCATCAAGGGCGCGCCCCGTCTCCCAAATCGCGCTGCAGAAGCGAGTGGCCCACTCGAGCGCAGGGGTGCCTTCTCCGGAGGCCGCTCTCCAGAACTCCGGGGGTAAGTTGTCCAAGCCTCCTGCTCTGCCTCTCGTTATTTTGCCCGCTGCTTTCCTGACTTCTTCCTGCGCGATCGGGTCGAGGACGATCGGCAGCGCGCCGCCGTGCAGATTATCAATTGGCGTCGCCGTCGTCGGCCGCACTGCCCACTGCGCCCGCTCGAGACGCGCCGCCAAAGCGTCAGCCCGGCTGTCGCTATCCACGACCTGGCCCGCTTCATTCCTGAGCCCCCCCTGTAGCGGGCAAAACCCTTTCCGGAGCTTTCTGGTCTCGCCCCAATCTCCGTTCGCCGTTAGCTCCTGCAGCCGCGCGGCCCGGTCGGCAGCAACAGCCTTTTTGATATGCTTCGCTAGCTTCTTCTCTTCAGCTATGCCTCCTGTCTGTCGAGCCGCCACGCGGCGGTCTATCGGCTGCAAGGTTGAAGCGCGCGCCCAAGGCTTCCTTGGGCGTCGCGTCTGCCGGGGCAAAGCCTGCTCCGAGGCGTTGTGGAATCCGTCTGCGAGCTGGCGCCAGGCTAGGTTCACGTCGTCGTGGTCAGGCGCCCCGTCGGCGAAAGCCTCGAGCACGTTAGAAAGCTTGTCCGCGAGTCGCTGCCGGGTCATGATGTCGGCCAGCTGCGACGCGTCTGCCTCGGCGCCGCCCGCATTCGCGCGCGTCTTCTCCACCTTCGCGTGGACACGTGCCTGAAGCAAGACATGAGATGAGAGCGGCATGTCCCGGCGCACGGTCGCATTGAGCACTTTATGCAGCCAGTGCTGGGCACGCAGCATAAAATCGATCTGGGAGCGCGCGCGCCAGCCAACTGGTTCGCCGTCCAGGCGCCCCACGTTGTAGTTCGTGGCCAAATCTTGTTGTTGAGCGGAGAAGAACGCGTTAGACAGGCGCATTTTCAGCTGCGTGCACATCTTCACCAAAAGGTGCCGATTCGCGTCAGCGCGAACGACTAGTCCAGGGTGCTGGAACACGTGTTGGCCCATGATCCCAACGCCGTCGTCGAATCGATCATACGATTTGGCATTGAAGCCCCCCAGGATCAACTTCGGACCATGCGAAGATTGAGTCTGAACAACTTCCCCAATATCATGGTAAACCCTCGCCGCTCTGGATATTCAAACCCACTGTGCGGAGCGTAAACCGAGAAAATCACAGCCTTGCCCCCAGATGCGCGCAATTGCAGTGAGGACATTCGATCAGAGAACTGTCAAAATCCAACAACTGACTGTCTGAAGGCGGGGTCCATGATGAATCCCACTCTTGCCCTCTCTCCCCCTTCCGCCCCGCCAGCGCCGCCGGACAGCGCGACGAGGTACCCGGTCTCACTCAAGAACGCGTGTGACTCTGGCCTCCAAGTTTCTTGGATGCACAGGACTTTGATGCCGCAGCGTTGCATCGTGACTTCTAGTTGTACTTGTTTGGCTTATGTACATCCTTCTATGTTCCAGGATGCTCTCGTGAATTCTTCGTTTCGCACAGGACGCAAACAGCGACCTCGAATAACATGCAATGGCAGCGTGGCTTCGCCATTCCGTCGCCCTTGAACTGTTGGGAGCTGGGATGGAAGTAGAACATCTCGGCAATTAGGCGAGTGCTGCTGGTAAATACCATCGCTTCCTGGTGAAACATCCCTGCTTGCGCCCCGCTGGCCCCACTAACGGTCTCCTGTTTCGAAAATCTTTACCTTTGAACTTCCCCTTCCTGGTTCCTTTGGCGGGAGTGCGCTTCAACTTCTCCGCCAGCCTCTTCGCCAAGTCTGTGAATTCCGGGAAGTCCGCACTCGTGAGCCACTCCTCCCATCCCGGCCCATATTTGACATTGACCTCCCCCTCGTCGGTCGTCACCTTCACCGCCGTGCCCTCCCCTGCCCAGACGTTGCCGGCCTCCGGGTCTGCCCAAACGCTGTTCGAAGTGAAGCCCCAATCTTGCAAAATGTGTTTGACCCCGAAGACAAAAGAGGTGACGATGCGTTTGTGGAGCCCTTGGTCCGCTTTCGCCCACACGGAGTTGCCACCTTCCTTGAGCGGGGCCTTGCGGAACGCCTTAACGGCTTCGTCACGGTCTGCGGCGCTTGCGAACCTGGCAAACACGATGCCCCGGACCCCCCCTTTAGAGTAGATATCGATCGGCTGAGGCTTGTACCATTCGCAGAGCTTGTTCTCACTAGAGGCCTTCGCCCTCTCGATGCCCCCGGCCGTCTGGAGCCCACCGATCACTGCCGAATCGTTCTTAGACTCCTCATTCGCGTTGTTATTGAAAACTCTTGCCGTCTTCATCATCGAAATCTGCTCCTCCAGTGCTCGCGGTTGCTGCCGTACTTCCTCATCAGCCCGGGAGCTGGCGCACGAGCCTCCGGTGCTCGGCTCTCGTAGGTCGCCATGCGGATCTCGAGGCTCTCCAGGCGCTTCTCTGTCGCCTGCATCCTGGAGTCGAACGCGTCGCCCAGCTCGCCCACCTTGCGCTCGAGCCCGGACATCGCGTTCCGCAAAGGATGAACCTCGTGCTTCAGCAAATCGGCAATCTGCTGTAAGGTCGGGGCCTGCTGGTACTGAGCCTCAGGTGCTGCTCCATGCTGCTGTTGTGGAATCTCCTCTGCTTACTGATGCGCCTCCGGTGTCGTCGTAGGAGTTGCCATCGCGTGCACCTCCGGTCGGGGAGGGGAGGAGAAGAGGTCGAGATCGTCCATCATGTGGAGCGGGCTGAACAAGCGTTGGCGGACATCTCGATCGAGCACTTCCCGAACTGGGGTCCCTGGCGCACGCGTGCCGGCCATCACGAGATATGGGAAAAAGGGAACGGGAAAGGTGGCGTGGTGGAAAGAGTCAGGATAATGCTAGAGAGCCTTCCTTGCTAGGGTAATGCTTGAGCCTTCCTTGTACTTGAGCCACTGTCCTTCCTTGAGCCAAATCAAGCCCATGAGCATCAACGGAGCTTTATTGCACACGCTCCGGTCCCAAGGTCCCTCCTTGCACGTCCCTACAATAATACACAATATGGAAACGACCCTCGAAAGGCGATCGCCCCATGTGACTGACGCACAGGCGAGAGCCCCGGAGTTGAACCACCCATCCTCCTGGCAGAAGCGCCGAGAGGCCAAGTTCTACCATTCAAGGGAAGACATGTCTGACGAGAGCCGACGTAAAGATGGTCCACACCACCACACGTGTAGATGAGAGAGGCGTGCAAAGCTAATGTGCGTGACGCTGAGGCGAGGAAGGTGAGGGGGGGAATCGGAGATTTTCCGCCGACACTGTCGGCGTGTGTGAGGGGCTTGTCCGTTCGAGTCGTCGTCTCCGTCAATCGTTAGTCGTCGTTTCTGTCGTCTCCTTTCCCTGCGGCCCCCAGTTCCCTGGGCCCGTCGCCGCTTCCCCCCTTTTTCCTGGGCCCTCCTCCTCCTCAAGCGCGCCAGCCAAAGCAAAACTGAGCAAGGTCGTAATTCAGTCGAAGGGAAGCCCCTTCCCTACGATCCCTTCCCCGTCGGGGGTGGAGGTCCCGGGGGGACGGTCGCCAACCAAGTACGACTTCCCAAGGAGGGCCTCGGCTCTCAAAAAAGCGCCAGGGCGGTCCAAGAGTGCCGAAGAGGCCCCGAAGACGGTCCAAGAGGACCCCGAATCGCCGAACGATCTGTCCAAGACGCACGGCCCACGAGGCCCCCAAGATCGCCCCAAGACAGCCAAAAGTCCTTCAAGAGGTTCCCAAAATGGCCCAGGAAGGCCCTAATACGACCCGAGACGCCTCCAAGACAGGCCACGAGGCACCCAAGACGGCTTCAAGAGAGTGCCCAGACGGGGGACCCGAACGGACATCTCGAGCCCTCGCCCCCGAGAAGCTCGCAGGAGGCCCTAAGAGGCCTCCAAGGCGCCCCCAAGAAGCCCCCGGGAAGCCACTCACAGAAGGCCCCCAAGAGGCTCCCAAGGCCCCGCAGGATTCTCCCCAATTGCCCCCGAACTGCCTAACAGAGGCCCCCCAAGAATTCCCCAAGAGGCCCCCCAAGAGTCTCCCAAGAACTCCCAGAGGCCCCCCCAAGAGTCTCATTCTTCTCCTGCTCCGCCAGCTTCCATTCTCCTCGTCCTCCTACTGCTCCTTCCCAAACCGGTCCTCCCCCTGCCCCTGGTCCCCCTCCTCCTCCTCCTCCTCCGCCTCTTCCTCTTCCTCCTTCTCCTCCTCCTCCTCCTCCTCCTGCTCCACCGCGTCCTCCGCCTCCAACTCCTCCTCCCCCTCCTCCTCGTCGTCCTTGTCGTCGGTGTTCAGGGTCGGCGGCACTGGCCGGAAGGCCTTCACATGAGAGCTAGGAGGACGAAGGAGGACGCGGCGAATGAAGCAAAGAACAAAGATGATTCGGGGAGACGTAAGACCCGGGTACGGGGGTCTCGGAAATCCCCGACGAGGTCGTCAAAAAAATGACGAGGCCGAGCCTGCATTTTGACGAGGCCTCCCGCTGCAGACATCCCACAAAACTCCTCCTCGTCAAAATCCGAGTCGCGGTCGTCAAAAAACGATGGCGAACCCGAGTCCTGGCAAACCCGGGTCTTACGCTCCCCCGAATGATGACGATGAGGAGGACCAGGAGGAGGACTAGAATGAGGAGGAGGAGGGGGAGGGCGACAAGGCGATGAAGGAAGAGGCCCGAGTATTTGCCCGATCCCTTTAGGGTCTCAAGGCGAGTGAGATAGTTCCCCTCCTCCGTAGTATCCCCCACAACACGACTCAACATTGCAGATTTGAAAGGGTGGGGGGGCGAGAGGTCTGGGTATGGGGTGCAGTTCGATGGTTTCCCGGATGTTCCCTGCCCTTCTGGGATCCACATCGCCCAAGGGAACCCCAGGATGGCTCCAAGAGCGGCCGATAGGATCCAGGATGGTCGCAAGATCGCCCCGACACGGTCCAAGAGGCTCCCAAGATGGGCCCTGGAGGCCTGAAGCACCCAGCAGAAACCTTCAAAATAGACATCCATCATTGTTTGTCCATGTGTTTCCGAACGCATGTAGCACATCCCACCGGCCCTGTGGGCGTAGGTGGTTTGATGACCCCCGTTTGTCTTCTCTCTTTCCACAACCCCTCCTTCCCCTGCCGGGGGGAGAGGTTTACCCCTCCCCTGCCCCTCCCCTGGGCCTCGGAGGGGGGGTGCCGCGAGGCACTAGAGCGCCCAAGATGGCCTCCAAGATGGTTCCAAGACAGCCTTAGAGCCCAAGATGGCCTCCAATATGGCTCAAGACACCTGAAGGTGACTCAAGATAGCCTCCCACATACATCGAAGACGCCCCAGGACGGTCTCAGGATGGTTTCAAGTGCCCTCCGAGGCCAAACTGTAAGGAAATCAATGATCGTTGCGTTCTCGTTTTTTTCGCTTCTGATGGGATTCCGAAGACTCCAGATAGCTCCAAGACAGCCCAAGAGAGCCCCCAAAGGAGCCCAAGGGGGGCCCAAAAGAGCCCCAAGAGGGCCCCCAAAGCGCCCAAGAGCACCCCAAAAGCGCCCCAAGAGGCAAATGTTGAGCCTGCGAGGGCGTTGAGCCTGCGAGGGGGGGGGCCTGAATGGAGGACACCCAACCCATCCTTTTGAGCTACGGGGGCCAAGACGGCCCCAAGAGACCTCTCAGACCCGCCCGAAGGGCCCAAAGAGGGCCCCAAGACGGCCCCCAAAGAACCCCAAGAAAGCCCCAAGAGGGTCCCGAGAGGCCCGAGAACCTCTCACAACAACGCTTCAACTCGCCTGGCAAACTGGTTGGGGCCTATCGGGCCATCTTGAGACGATCACTGGCGAGTCTTGACACGTCTTGGACGCTCGGCAGACGGGAAAGGCGAATTCTTGACGCTGCGCGTATCCCCGCCCCCACCAGTCTATCTCGCCTGTGCCCCAGACGTGCTTACCCCGCTTCTTGGACTCTTCCTTGGAGCCGCCAATCAAAGAGTATCCCCACCAGCTCGCTTGACTCACGCACGCCGCGCCGCGGGCACCTGGCCTGAGGTATTCTCTGCCTTCAGCTGCTTGCTGCGCCGCCCCTCCTCCGTCCCTGGCGCCTGGTGGTATCCGTGTCGGTTTCTTTGAGCCTGGTGAGGCACCCTGGCGTCCCGGTGACTTGCCCGTCGACCAGCCCCAGCTAGCATGCTTGCGTGTTCCTGGCCCCTGGTCTTCTGAATTGCCACAGCCTGGCCGTGTTTGCAGCTGCCGCTTGCAATGGTGGGATGCGTCCCTACGTGGATTGCTCTGGAGTGGTTTAGCCTTCGTGTTCAGCTGAGATTGCCACTGTTGGCATGAGACACAGGTACGCTGGACTGCCTGCGCAGCCCCGCGCTTTGCCGCGCTCGGTGGCACGGTTACCTCTGGCGCCTGGCGCGACAGGGTACAATTCGCTCGTCTTCCTGGTGGTCTCGCCTTTGGGATGATTGCACTTCGGCCGCCTGGCACACCTGGCAGCTCCGCCTTCAGCCCCCGTAGTGTCTGTGTTTTTTCCTCTCCCGAGAAATAAGCAAGGCTAAAGGAGGAACGGGGCCCCTTTCAGGCCCTAAAGCCGCCTTCGCTCACGCGGAAGACTGGTGGAGCAGCCCTGCATGGCACTGATGCACATCGAGCCTCTTCTGGACACGAACAGCTCCTTCTTTCAACGTCTTGACTGTGGAAGACGAAGCCAAAACGCGAATAACATCGGGTACGGATAATACATCGGGAATATCTGAGATCCGGCGGCTTTCGAAGATGTCTCGGGCGCCGCGGCCTTCTCAGAGCGTTCCGGAACACTCTGAGAGCGTCCCCGAACGTTCTGGAACGGATTTATCCTCGTCCTGGCCTCGTCTGGTGTAGTAGCATGCTGGCTGTAGTCGTGGCCGTCGTCCCTACCTCCTTTTGGGAGGGAGTCCGGTCCTCGCCGCCGCCGCCGGCCTCGGCCTCGCCCTCCTTCTTCTCCGCGTTGGCCTCAGCCGACGGGGGAGGGTGGGGGGCAAGCTAGATGCGCCCGCGTCATATCTGACGTCCTACCCCTCCATCCCATCCCTCACCACGGCGAAGATCTCCTCTCTATTCGCACAGTCGGATGTCGACGAGGGCGCTGATGCGAGAGGGTGCGCGATGCATCGTACAGCACAGCAAGGCATGGCGTAGAAGAGCACGGCAGAGCGCAAAATGTCATAGCATGGCGTGGCATTGCGTAGTGTAGTGAAGTATTGCGTCACAAAGCATTGCAACGCAAAGCAACATGGCATCGCACAGCGTCGCGGAACGGAACACTGCACAGCATGTCATGGCAAGGCGCCAAATTCCTTGGAGGGTAAATGGATCGTATGGGCCGGTCTGGAGTCGCCGCTCCATGTTTAGCTCCCTCGGCTCCACGACAAGCTCCCCGCAAGGCGGGGCTGATGGAAAGCACCCGCTGGCTCTGCTTGCAACATCGCCTTCTGAAAACAGAAACGGGGTTTCCGCAAGATATATCCTCCAAACGCTGCCGCCCCGAAAGGGGGGAGCCTTCACCGGCCCAAAAACTCGACAAATCAACACCGGACGCGTAGCCTCTGCGAAATTCCCCAAACAGCTTGCTGAACGGGGTGCTGTTGTGGTAGAAACTAACTCCGGCCGTGGGAAGTCGGAGCAAAGACATCCTCACACAAATTTGATGGTCCGGGCCGTTTCGCTTGAGACATCCTCACAACTCTCGTTTCTGAGATGGCCGGGATTGGCCGTTTCGCCTGAGACATCCTCAAAAAGTTGCGCTCCGGGACGCCGCGCGAGAGGTGGTCCGGGCCGTTTCGCTTGAGACATCCTCGAAACTCTGAGCCCCGAGGTGCCGTGCGAGAGGTGGTCCGGGCCGTTTCGCCTGAGACATCCTCGAAATTCTGAGCTCTGCGATGCCTTGCGCGAGGTGGTCCGGTCGGTTTCGCCTGAGACATCCTCGAAACTCTCACTTCGGAGATGCCGCGCGCGAGGTGGTCCAGCCCGTTTCGCCTGAGACATCCTCGAACTTCTGAGCTCTGAGATGCCCTGCGCGAGGTGGTCCGGCCCGCCTCGCCTGAGACATCCTTGCAACTCTGAGCTCTGAGATGCCGTGAGCAAGGTGGTCCGGCCTGTTTCGCACAAGACATTATCGCAACTCCGAGCTCTCAGATGCTGCGCGAGAGGTGGTCCAGCCTGGGCGCCCAGAAGACCACATGTTACATATCCTCCATGGGACCCTGCGAGCCTCAGGAGGCCCCAGAAAGGTCCAGGAGGCCGCAGGACGCCCAGGACAGGCCCCAGGGGCCCCCAGGAGATTCCCAGGAGGCTCCCAGGAGGCCCCAGGAGGCCCTCTAGCAGAACGTGTCAAGTTAATACACATCCGGAGTCGATTCGTTGATTTTTCCTACTCTTGTGCCCCCCCCTCCATCTGGAGAGGCCCAAGCGGCCACAGGTTTGATATCCCCCCTGGGAGCCCCAAGAGGCTTCAGGAAACCTCAGGTGGAGTTCAGGAGGCCACAGGAGGCCTAGGAGGAAGCTCCAGGAGGTCCCCAGGAGGCACCAGGAGGCATCAGGAGGCCGCAGGACGCCCAGGACAGGCCCCAGGGGTCTCCAGGAGATTCCCAGGAGGCTCCCAGGAGGCCCCAGGAGGCCGCCTATCAGAACGTGTCAAGTTAATACACATCTGGTGCCGATTCGTTGATTTTTCCTGCTTTTGTGCCCCCCCCTCCATTTGGAGAGGCCCAAGCGGCCACAGGTTAGATATCCCGCCTGGGAGCCCCAAGAGGCTTCAGGAAGCCCCAGGTGGGGTCCAGATGGCCACAGGAGGCCCAGGAGGAAGCCCCAGGAGGTCCCCAGGAGGTCCCAGGAGGCCCCAGGAGGCCCCCGCAACTCTGAGCTCTGAGACGCCGCGCTCGAGGTGGTCTGGCCCGTTTCGCCTGAGACTTCCTCGCAGCACGTTTCGCCTGAGACATCGTCGCAACTCTGGGGTCCGAGATGCCGCGCGCGAGGTGGTCCAGCCCGTTACGCTGGAGACATCCTCGCAACTCTAGGCTCCGAGATGCCGTTCGGGATGAAGAGGAGGCGGAGGAGGAGGAGGAGGAGGAGGAGGAGGAGGAGGAGGAGGAGGAGATGGAAGAGAAGGAGGAGACGGATGATGTGCATGAGGGAGCAGGCAGGAGGAGGGGGAGGCCCCAGAGAGCTCCAGGAGGCCGCAGGACGCCCAGGACAGGCCCCAGGGGCCCCCAGGAGATTCCCAGGAGGCTCCCAGGAGGCCCCAGGAGGCCGCCTATCAGAACGTGTCAAGTTAGTACACATCCGGTGTCGATTCGTTGATTTTCCTGCTCTTGTGCCCCCCCCTCCATTGGAGAGGCCCAAACGGCCACAGGTTTGATATCCACCCTGGGAGCCCGAAGAGGCTTCAGGAAGCCCCAGGTGGAGTTCAGGAGGCCACAGGAGGCCCAGGAGGAAGCCCCAGGAGGTCCCCAGGAGGCCCCAGGAGGCACCAGGAGGCCCCCGCAACTCGGAGCTCTGAGACGCCGCGCTCGAGGTGGTCCGGCCCGTTTCGCCTGAGACTTCCTCGCGGCACGTTTGCCCGAGAAATCGTCGCAACTCTGGGGTCCGAGATGCCGCGCGCGAGGTGGTCCAGCCCGTTACGCTGGAGACATCCTCGCAACTCTAGGCTCCGAGATGCCGTTCGGGATGAAGAGGAGGTCGAGGAGGAGGAGGAGGAGGAGGAGGAGGAGGAGGAGGAGAAGGAGAAGGAGATGGAAGGGAGAAGGAGGAGGCGGATGATGTGCATGAGGGAGCAGGCAGGAGGAGGAGGAGGAGGAGGAGGAGGAGGAGGAGGAGGAGGAGGAGGAGGAGGAGGAGGAGGAGGGAGAAGGAAGGGAGTTGCAGGAGAGGACCTAACGGGAAGCGAGTGCGATGTGGACTTGTCAAAACGTGTGCGAAAGATTGTCCGGCCCGTTTCGTTTGAGACATCCTTCCAATACTGAGCTCCAAGATGTCGCTCGCGAGGTGGTCCGGCCCGTTTCGATTGAGCCATCCTCGCAATGCGAGGCTCGAAGATGTTGCGCGCGAGATGGTCTGGTCCATTATGCCTGAGACGTTTCGTAGCACAGGAGCTCCAATCACAACCTCTCTCATTCCTTCTCCCGCCTCCCTCTTCCCACTTCCCGCCTGGCTCCTCTTCCCTCCTCCCTCCTCCCGCATCCCGCCTCCCGCTGCTGCGCCTTTGCCTCCGCCTCCCCATCCCCGCCGTCGTCGTTTCTGCCGCCTCAGCATCCGTCATGCGCGCACTGCCTTCCGCCCTCCCCAGACATCCGACGTCACGATTTTTCTTTTGAGACGTGCGCCGCGTACCTCTCAATATCATCCCCGAGGGAACCATCACGACATGCCCCCCCGCTTCCGCGCCCTCCCCCGCTTCCTCTCAAAGTTGCTGCTGAGTTCACAGCATGGCGGTGGAGCCTCTCACAGTGCCGACCCGACAGCTTACTCGTCGACCAGGTGCGACCTGGGACATCCTCGCAACTCTGGGCTCCGAGACAGGGTTCCCGAAACAAGATTTTTCCCCAAACAGCTTGCTGAACGGGGTGCTGTTGTGATAGAAGCTAACTCCGGCCGAGGGAAGTCGGAGCAGAGACATCCTCACACAAATTTGATGGTCCGGGCCGTTTCGCTTGAGACATCCTCACAACTCTCGTTCTGAGATGGCCGGGATTGGCCGTTTCGCCTGAGAAATCCTCAAAAAGTTGCGCTCCGGGACGCCGCGCGAGAGGTGGTCCGGGCCGTTTCGCTTGAGACATCCTCGAAACTCTGAACCCCGAGGTGCCGTGCGAGAGGTGGTCCGGGCCGTTTCGCCTGAGACATCCTCGAAACTCTGAGCTCTGAGATGCCTTGCGCGAGGTGGTCCGGCCCGTTTCGCCTGAGACATCCTCGAAACTCTGACCTCGGAGATGCCGCGCGAGAGGTGGTCCGGCCCGTTTCGCCTGAGACATCCTCGAACTTCTGAGCTCTGAGATGCCCTGCGCGAGGTGGTCCGGCCCGTCTCGCCTGAGACATCCTTGCAACTCTGAGCTCTGAGATGCCGTGCGCAAGGTGGTCCGGCCTGTTTCGCACGAGACATTCTCGCAACTCCGAGCTCCCAGATGCCGCGCAAGAGGTGGTCCAGCCTGGGGGCCCAGAAGACCACATGTTACATATCCTCCCTGGGAGCCCCAGGAGGCCTGCTCTTGTGCCCCCCCCCATTTAGGGGGGCCCCGACGGCCACATGTTAGATATCCCCCCCTGGGAGCCCCAAGAGGCTTCAGGAAGCCCCAGGTGGGGTCCAGGAGGCCACAGGAGGCCCAGGAGGAAGCCCCAGCAGGTCCCCAGGAGGCCCCAGGAGGCACCAGGAGGCCCACGCAACTCGGAGCTCTGAGACGCCGCGCTCGAGGTGGTCCGGCCCGTTTCGCCTGAGACTTCCTCGCAGCACGTTTCGCCCGAGACATCGTCGCAACTCTGGGGTCCGAGATGCCGCGCGCGAGGTGGTCCAGCCCGTTACGCTGGAGACATCCTCGCAACTCTAGGCTCCGGGATGCCCTGCGCGAGGTGGTCCAGCCCATCTCGCCTGAGACATCCTCGCAACTCTGAGCTCTGAGATGCCGTGCGCAAGGTGGTCAGGCCCGTTTCGCACAAGACATTCTCGCAACTCTGAGCACTCAGATGCTGCGCGAGAGGTGGTCCAGCCTGGGGGCCCAGAAGACCACATGTTACATATCCTCCCTGGGACCCTGCGAGCCTCAGGAGGCCCCAGAGCGGTCCAGGAGGCCGCAGGACGCCTAGGACAAGCCCCAGGGGTCCGCAGGCGCTTCCCAGGAGGCTCCCAGGAGGCCCCAGGAGGCCCCCTATCAGCACGTGTCAAGTTAATACACATCCGGTGTCGATTCGTTGATTTTCCTGCTCTTGTGCCCCCCCCTCCATTCCGGGGGGTCCCGACGGCCGCATGTTAGATATCCCCCCTGGGAGCCCCAAGAGGCTTCAGGAAGCCCCAGGTGGGGTCCAGGAGGCCACAGGAGGCCCAGGTCACCAGGAAATCCCAGGAGGCCCCCGCAACTCGGAGCTCTGAGACGCCGCGCTCGAGGTGGTCTGGCCCGTTTCGCCTGAGACTTCCTCGCAGCACGTTTCGCCTGAGACATCGTCGCAACTCTGGGGTCCGAGATGCCGCGCGCGAGGTGGTCCAGCCCGTTACGCTGGAGACATCCTCGCAACTCTAGGCTCCGAGATGCCCTGCGCGAGGTGGTCCAGCCCATCTCGCCTGAGACATCCTCGCAACTCTGAGCTCTGAGATGCCGTGCGCAAGGTGGTCTGGCCCGTTTCGCACAAGACATTCTCGCAACTCTGAGCACTCAGATGCTGCGCGAGAGGTGGTCCAGCCTGGGGGCCCAGAAGACCACATGTTACATATCCTCCCTGGGACCCTGCGAGCCTCAGGAGGCCCCAGAGCGGTCCAGGAGGCCGCAGGACGCCTAGGACAAGCCCCAGGGGTCCGCAGGAGATTCCCAGGAGGCTCCCAGGAGGCCCCCTATCAGAACGTGTCAAGTTAATACACATCCGGTGCCGATTCGTTGATTTTTCCTGCTCTTGTGCCCCCCCCCCCCCACTTTGCGGGGCCCCGACGGCCACATGTTGGATATCCCCCCCTGGGAGCCCCAAGAGGCTTCAGGAAGCCCCAGGTGGGGTCCAGGAGGCCACAGGAGGCCCAGGAGGAAGCCCCAGGAGGTCACCAGGAGGCCCCAGGAGGCCCCAGGAGGCCCACGCAACTTGGAGCTCTGAGACGCCGCGCTCGAGGTGGTCCGGCCCGTTTCGCCTGAGACTTCCTCGCAGCACGTTTCGCCCGAGACATCGTCGCAACTCTGGGGTCCGAAATGCTGCAGCGCAACGTGGTCCAGCCCGTTACGCTGGAGACATCCTCGCAATTCTTGACGCTTCGCTTGCGACGCTTCGGCTGGCGCCTCTTCAGATTTCGCGCCATTTTGGCAGCGCGTGTCAGGTTTGGCTAATTTGGTGCTCCCTGGGTTTCCCTGGGTCACCTTGCAGCTCTGCCCTGGGTTCAGCTCTCCCTGGGATCTGCCTCACCCTCGCCGCAGTTGTTGCTTGCTGCATCCGGCGCCGCCGCGGCCGCCTAGTCGCGCGCGTTAGCCGTCGGTAATTTAAGCCGGTCGCGGCCGCTGGCGCGTTCGCCTGCGGCCGTAAAAAAAAGTATCCCCACCAGCCCATCCAGAAACGATGTCCAGGCAAGTTGAAGATATCAGGAAAGTGGAGGAGCAACGAGAGGGACAGCGGATCCGTGCAAAGGATGAGGCGGAAGAGGAGGCCAGATGGATAGATGAGGGGGTGGCGAGGAACCGAGCGAAGGAGGGATGAGGAGAATGATGATGCTGGGTGGATGGTTGAATGCCGCTCGGATGCCTCTTGGAAGCCTTTTGGAAGCCTCTTCGGGCGTCTTGGGGGTCTCTTGGCGGTCAATGGGGGCTCTTGGGCGTCTTGGGTGCTTCGGGGGGGCCTCTTGAGGCCGCTTGGGATCCTCTTGGGGGGCTCTTGGGGGCCTGTTGGAGACCTCTTGGGGCCTCTCGGGGGTCTCTTGGAGCTTCATGGCGGCCTCTTGGAGCCTCTTGGAGGCCTCTTGGAACCATCCTGGGAGCCCCTTGGAGCCTCTTGGGGGCTTCTTGGGGCCTCATGGCGGCCCCTTGGGGCCTCTTGGAAGCCTTTTGTTGGGGCCTCCTGGGCGCCTCTTGGGGCCATCTTGGAGGAGATCGATCAAAGAAGAGGGTGGGGTCAATTAGCACTGCCGCCCCAAAAGGCCAAAATGGGGCCAAAACCCTAGTAAAACCAATGATTTTGGTTTCCTCGCCGAGGCCGTTTTGGACGCTCCAACTACCAGCGACCCCCCCCGTCCAGGTCCAGGGGAGGGGGTAGGGGGAGGGGTAAACCCCTCCCCAAGGGGGAAGAGGGAGGGGTGGAAGAGGATCTGTTCTAGACCACCTACGCCCAGAGGGCTGGTGGGACTCTGGGCTCCGAGATGCCGTTCGGGATGAGGAGGAGGTGGTGGAGGAGGAGGAGGAGGAGGCATGTTTTAACATGCCATGCCAGCGGGCACTGGACGGGCACGCAATCGCCCTTGGAAACCGCAATGGGTCTAAAAACCCTGTTTGGGGATACTGCACTCCGGCTATAGTTTTTTTGTTGGGAAAATGTTTTAGATTTGGGGCCTACTTGGCAAAACCGAAAACGCCCACGTTGCAGCGGGAGCACGTTTCGGAACTACCAGAGGCGCAGAAATGGGGCCAACGTTGCAGGGGGAACACCACATTTGAAAGGACCGTGCCAAGAACACACATGAAAACTGGAAATGAGGCCAGCGTTGCAGGGGGAACACGATTCGGGGGAGGGGGGGGGAGGGGGAGGGGGTAGAGGGGGGGAGGGGAATCGAGGGGGAGTGGGGGGAGGGTGGGGGACAAACTAGATGCGCTCGCGTCATATCTGACGTCCTAACCCTCCCTCCCATACCTTACGTTTGCGTCTATGTCCTTTTTTTATTCACACAACCGAACGTCTTACTAGAGCGTAGCATCACATGGTATAACATGGTGTTGAATATCAACGCGTACTCTCACATAGCATGGCGTGGCGACGCCGCAAAATGGGGGGGGCTTCTGCGATCCAAAAAACCAACGAAGCGGCACCGGATGTGGAATCGCTTCCGGTGGCTTTTTCGGGGGGGCATTTTCTATTTGTTTGGGGCAGATTTGGAAGGACAGAAAACCATGCCGTGGCATGGCACTGGGAATAACGACGCCAATGCTGCAGCGGGAGCACGGTTCGGAACGAGCGGAAACGCGGAAATGTGGCCAACGCTACAGCGGGAGCATGAGTCGGAAGACGCGTAACCTGACATAGTATGGCGTGGCGACGCCCCAATGGAGGGGGGGCTTCTGCAATTCCAAAAAATCAACGAGTCGACACCGAATGTGCATTCACTTCCGATAGTGTTTCTTCTTTCGGGGGGGGGGAAGTTTCTACATGCTGGGGCAGATCTGGACGGACCGAAAACCACGCCGTGGCAGAAGGGGGGATGGGGAGGGGGGGCCTCGCACGCCTGGCACAGGACGACAAGTGCTCGCCGCGTACGCGCAAGGCCCTGCGACGCCACGAACCAATCGAAGACCGAAGCAAGTCGGGACCCAAGGCCCGACGACCACTCCGCAATGACATTCTGGCCTGCTGAGTTCCTGCAAGGTCGCTGGCCCCAGGTTGAAGTCCGCCTGCAGGCGCCGCGACGTGCACCCAGCCGCCGCGGTGAGCTGCGCCGCCGCTCGCAGCAGGTCGAGGTCGGCCCGACGGCGTGCTCGAAGTAGGCCGAGGCGACCGCGAACTCCAGGCCCGACGGCGTCATCACTTCCACTCCCAGCAGTCGGTGAGAGAGGCCTGCGGGCACCGTCCAAGGAACCTCTCTCGCTGTCAGGTCCTTGCGCACTAGGGCGGACTCCCTCCGGCGCGCAGCTGGCCCTGGTGCCCACCGTGGTCTTCGCGGCGTGATGGATGGCAGCGTGCCCATTAGGGCCCAGGGTTCCAGCGGTGCCTGACGCGGAGGCCAAGTTGCTCGGCGGCAGAAATCTGGCCTCCTGGAGGGTCACGACGCGCGGCAAGGCACTCACCAGGCGGGCGTAGCCCTGCGCCCGATGATGGCGCCAGCCGTCGCTACTCCCCAAACTCCCCCTGCCAGCTGGCCTGGCCCGCCCCGCTTCGGCCCCCTGCCGCCGCCGAGGGCAGGTGCTGCGACGACGTGGGGCTGAACCCCGCCGCGCCCACCCTCTGCCTGGCCGCGGGGTGGCCGCGGCTGCGCTCCTGGCCGCGCCGGCGGGCTTATGCTGGGCAGCGCGCTGTCGGCCGGGGCGCGCTCGCCTCGTGGGCCCGACTGTCCTCGGGGCGGGCCCGCCTGGCCGAGTCGCCGCAGCCTCGCGAGGTGGCCCTCCTGGCCGATCCTCCTCAGGCCGCGGCTGCCGACCCGGGCGCTGCTGCCTCGAGGGTCTGGCTGGCATCGGGGCTGGCCCATCTGGCCCGGGCCCCTCAGCCCTGCGGGGTGGCCCGCCTGGCCAACCTCCGCCGCGCCCTCCCAGTCGGGCAAAGCACCGTCGCCTCGCGGGCCCGACAGGCCGAGCAGCAGGCCCACCTTGCCGCCGCACCTCGGCGCTGGGAGGGATCACTCAGGGTTGACCTCGGAGTCAAAGGCCTGGCTGCCGCGCTGCTGAGGCTCCGGCAGCGCCGCCAACGCCGCGCTCGCCGACGGGAGCAGGCCGCACAAGGGCCCTCTCAACATCCGACACACGGCGCCCGGCAGCCTCAGAGACGCACGGCAACGGGCCCGCGGCAGCCCCAAACCGCTCACCCTGACCACGCATGGCCCCGGGCTGGGCTGGCCAAGCCAGTCGGACCTTGGCCTTGTCGGCGGCTGAGGCGACGGGGGCCTCGTCGGCGCCGATCTCCAGCTCGTCATCGATGGGGCAGTTCTCCGCTCATGGCTCGCACGTCGGCGCGCTGGCCAGAGCGAGCTGCGCCGCCAAGGCCGACATCTGCCTCTCGACCTCCGACCACGCGCACTCGACGTTGCCAGCGCGACGCGCTGCCTGCAGGCTGCGGAGCTGCGTGAGGAGCCCCGGCACATGGCGGCGCTCAGCGAGCTCCGCCGCCTGGCGCAGCCGCTAGGCCTCCGCTGCTACCTGGACCTCTGCTTCCAAGCGGCGGAAGGCCTCCTCATCCGCCTCCAGCTCGGCGTCGAAGGCGGCGAGCTGCTCGACGAGTTCCTCGCGCGCCTCACGCTTGGCCTCGAGGGCCTTGCGGGCCCTGCCAAGGCGCTTCTCTGCCTCCCCGCGCATACGCGCGGAACGCGGCAGCTCGACAGCCTTGGAGACCTCCGCCGCAGCACTGGCCTCCTCCAGCTCGCCTCGCGTGCGTGCCAGCTGGGCCTCGATGTCTCCGCGACGAAGATGCCAGACACCCCCAGCGGGGGATGATCACGTAGGTCCTCGAGGCGCGCGATGGAGCCCAGGATGCCCTGGAACTCGCTGGCTGGCCCGCTGCTGCCGCTCTCTGGGCTCTTGGCCCCCCTCTTGGACGTCCCGACAGAGCTGCGGCCGCTGTTCCCTGACGCCGCGCGCGCAACCCTCCGCGCTTTGCGCTGAGCCTGGCGCCCACGGGGCTGCACGATCCAGCCGTTTTCATCGGCGGCGCCGTCTGCCTTGGGCTCACCCTTGGCCGCAGGCGCTGGCGACCTCGAACGCATCCTGGCCCACGGGGGGGCCTTCGCACCACAACCGTAGCACTGGCCCTTCGGCGCCCAGGTCCAGGTTCGCCACGAGCCCGAGCTGTTCTACCAGTGGCTCCCGCTCGGCGGCGCAGGCGGCGCCCCAGGGGAGCGCACCATGGGCACACCTCCAAGCGAGGACAAGTAGTGCACCGCTGCTCTCGGCGAACCTCTGGGCAAGAATCGGAGGTTAGCCTCGGACCAGAAGTAGCCGCTCTCCGTCCGAGGAGCAGAAACATCTTGACCACAATGGCTACGAATACATACTATGCTAGACTGCCGTGTTCCCGTGGTCTGCCGTGCGGGTCTGCCATGGTGACGTGGTTTGCGAGGCTGGTCCTCCGTGCTCCTGTGGTCTCCCACTCTGGTCGGCCATGCTGCTGTGGTCTGCCGTGTTCCTGTGGGCGCGGATCCTCCAATACCCCATTTCGGGGATGATGTCTCGGGCAAATATCTTGTGCTTGTATGAATCGATGCCGTTCAATTCTTTGTTTTTGATGTCCCGAGCGAGGGTCAGGCTGTCGCTCGTCTTGACGGGCGCTCTCGGGGTATTCCTGGAGCGTGGGTTTGGCTCTTGTGGGCCGCAGTGGCGCTTTTTAAAATGAGCCCAAAGCGATCTTACCAGCATCGCCTGCTTGACACTAGCAGAGTTGCCGTTTTGGGAAGCCTGGCTTAGGCCGTCGCGGGGCCTTTTCACGAGCGATGCATGTCTTCATACTCTCGAGGATGTCCCTAGCGAAATCGCTGTGTTAGGAGGTCCCCAGGGCGGTCTCGGAGCCATACTGGGACCCTCCTTGGGCCATTGCATCTTCGCCTTCAAACACTACTACACAAACGATGTCAAGACGATATTGGTAGCACATCATGGTTGTGAGGATATCCCAAACGAAATGGGCACGTTTAGAACCGACGTCAAACCATACAGCAATGTTGGTCTGCTGTGCTTGCTGATTCGGTAACGATGCCTCGGGCGAAAGCGTCTTTCTCAACATGAGAGGCGGTAGAGCAGTTCTGTCGACATTCGACTTGTTCGAGGATGCCTCAGGCGAAACGCCCATTCTCACAGAACAAGCAAAAAGTGAAAGTAATTACCCAAGGAGGATGTTTCGAGCGAAACGCTTGTTTCTGCACACGACTACGTTGCAAACAACTCACGTTTGGGAGAATGTCTCGGACGAAATGCTCCAACAATAATCCCGCAACAAATTACCCCGTGCAATCGGCCACGGTATATACCTAAATACTTTGATACACGTCACAGATTCAGCCAAAACGCTTCCCGTCATCCGCCGATCCCTCGGGGTGTACGGCGCATGAGACTGCTGTCCTCCCCCGACCCCCCCCGGGGCAAGGCCCGCCCGGCTGTTTTGGAGGGGGAAGGTGCATGCGAAATGTGCCGGCGGCCCTGGGCGCCTCAGAGATGGTTGGGCGGCCTGCATGGCAAGCCTCTCAAGGGCTCCTCGACTATCCCCGATGGCACCCAGTCGTCCAGATATGGCTTCAAGACAGCCCTGATGAGAGCCTCCAAGACGCCACCCGAGGGCTCCACGAGGACCTCCCGCGCGGGCCCAAGCAAGCCAAACTTGGCGCAGTCCCCCCAGGGAGGAAAAAAACACGTTTAGCAATCTCGTTCAAACGACTTGCGAGCGACCCGACGCGGGCCGCGAGGCCTCCAGGAGAGCACAACGAAGGGCCTGCCCCGGGCTGCCCAAGAGACCCCAAAGACAGCCCAAAATGACTCCGAGACGAGCCCACCCAAGACCGCCCGCGATGGCCCCAATACGGCCCAACACGGGCCCCACCCAACCCAAGGCGGCCCGAATGCGGCCCGCAATGCGCCGCAGACTGGCCAGGAGGGCCCCTGGGGGCCACGTAGACGCTGTAAGACGGCCCCAAAGAGGAGCCCTCACGAGAGCCCCCGCCCTTCAGACCGCGCTTCCTTGTAAGTACTGCGCCCTGCGAACAGTGCTTGGGCGCCTGTCTTCCGAAACATCATAAGCCTGTGGACTCATGTGCGCCGAAGAGAAGCACTATTTACGTCGAGCTCCACTTCTTCACCGCTGACTCCCACGAAGCCGCTGCTCTGTCGTCTCGACAGAATAATGCAGGCAATGCCTCCCGCGAGCTAGCCACAGACAGACAACTGCGCATGCCCATGCTGCTCCAAGGTTGTCCCAGGCGCCCGCGCCCGCGTGGCCTGAATGGCGGTTTGAAAACAAATCCGACCGGCTCGAAAGCCGAACCCACACAAGGTCCTCATCTGAGCGTCGTGCGATTTTGCCGAATGAGCAACGTGCGTCTCGTCCTGAGACTTTGAATTAATAGCTTCTGTCCAGCCATGGCGAAAACTGCGGCGTTGAAGACCCGAAATCCGATACCATGTCTTACATATGTGTGCCTGTTCTTAGTGTTGATATGGTGCATCGCAAAGCTTCTGGTCGACGTGGCTGTATGTTTCTTTGAACTTCTGGCTTGGAGGGCAACGTCTGGGGAGGGGGGAGAGGAGAAAAAGAGGATGATAGGGGGAAGCGAGGAGGCGAAGAGGTGCAGGATGATCGGGGGCAGAGAACGCGTGCATTCGTTTCACATGGTACTGTCTGCCCCGCACCTTCCTCTTCCTCCCGAACCGCATTGAAAACGCACGCGCAAATCATAGAGGGCAGCGTCCGTGTATTTCCCAGTCTCCCCTGGCCTTCGGCGGGCGCTTGCAGTTCTCGAAAAACTTGACGAACTCGGCCTCGCAGACCTTGCCGTCCTTATCGGCGTCGAAGAGCTCAAACAGCTGCTCCTTGCTGAGCTTCTCCTCCCGCTGGTGGAACCTCATGATGGCGAGAGCACGGCCCTCGACCACAGCGAGCTCGGCCAGCTCCTTCCTCTTGGCAATGTCGCGCATCTTGGCCGCAGTGGCCGTCACCTTGCTCACCCTCGCGTCCCAGGTCTTCATCTTCGCCTCCAGCACCCGGAGCTCGCCAGTCGCCCACGCTTTGATGTCGTCCTCGATGCCCTCCGCCAGGCTCTTCATGGCCCCCCTCGTCTTCTCGACGTCCTCCTTCGCCTCCGCGACCAGCTTGTCCAAGTCGTCTGCCTCTCCCGCCATGCCCGAGGCCTCCGTCTTCGAAGCCTTGCCGAATGCCGCCGCTGCCGCCGAGTCCGCCTTCTTGACGAGCTCCTCCGAAGCAAGGATCGCCTCCAGCGCTTTGGCGATCTGCTCTCTGGCCTCTTTCTTCATCCCCTCGAGCACTGCCTCCTTCTCCAGTCGCTCCTTCCTCCGCTCCTCGTCCTTTTCCTTCTCGCGGGCACAGCCGATCATCACCTTGAGCCTCTGGAAATCCGCCGACCGACCCTGTCGGCGTGTGTGAATGGCACGCTGTTCGAGTCGTCGTCTCCCCCAGCCGTCGCCTCCGTCGCCCCCTTTCCCTGCGCCCTCCTCTTCAAGCTTGTCAGAGCGAGAAAGATCTAGCCATGTCGCAATAGAATCGAAGGGGACCCCCTTCCCTTCGATCCCTTCCCCGGCCCCGGGGGGGCGGGCCCAGTGGGCCAGAGGGGGGTTGCCCGGGGGGGTCGCCACGCAGATGCGCTTTACCCCCCTTGGGGCCCTGGGGCCTCCAAAAGTAACAAGACAGGCCAAGAGTCTCCCAAGAGGCCACCAAGACGGTCCAAGAGGGCCCCAAATCGCCAAACGATCGGTCCAAGACGCCCTCACGCCTTACAGACTGCCCAGGAGGCCTCCAGGACGTCATAAAACGCCTCAAGAGCACTCCCGAGAGGGCCCCAAGAGGCAACATTCATTAATGTGCCGCTGGTTGCTTTAAGATTTGGGCGTTCCCGCCTTTTCCACTTCTCGCCGCTCCCAATCGGCGCCGCAGGCCCGCAAAATCTCCCCTAAGACGGCCCAGGGGGCTTCCAAAAAGAGTCCAAAACAGCACGAGATGACCCCAAAACAACCCCGAACGTCTCCAAGACGGCCCCTGATGCCCCCAAGACGGCTCCAACAGCCCCCAGTGGACATTTCGAGCCATCGGCCCCAAGAGGCCCCCAGGAGGCCCCAAGAGGCCCCCCAGAGGCCCAGGAGGCCCACGACCGGGCGTTGGCAAAACTGGGTTTAGTGGGACCTGGTTGAATAATGTGCACTGGGGGGCGCCCCCCCCGCCCCGTTCCATTAACCGGAACTGCCGTCGCCCGAAAAACACCAGCTACAACAGACCTGGTTTAGTGATTCTGGCCAATTTAGGTGCTCCAGGGCCCTGCTACTAACCGGGTCCCCTTATCTGGGGCCCTGCCTATACCCGACACGAGAGAGGTTCCCAGGAAGCCCGAAGAAGCCCCCAAGAGGCTCCCACAATTCCTCCCCAGAGGCCCCCGAGAGACTTTCAACGAGACCCCAAAAACCATCCCTGAGGACTCTGGCCCACGTCAGCGTCGTCGTCGTTGCCGCTGCCGCCGACGTTGGCGTCGTCGTCGTCGTCGTCGTCGTCGTCGTCGTCGCGGTCGTCGTCGTCGTCGTCGCCGTCTCCCTTCAGGGTCGGCGGCGCTGACCGTAAGGCATCGGCAATCATCCTTCTTCACGCCTTTCTCTGCGCCGAGGAGGGCGAACATCTGCTTGAGGGCCGCGTCGCTCAGCGTGAATTTGAAGGTGGTCCTCGCGTAAGACTTGACCTCGCCCTTGCTCATGAAGCCATCCTTTGCCTTGTTGAACTTGGCAAAAGTGGCGGACATGGCCTCCATCATCTTCGTTGCCCTGGCCTTCTTCGCCATCTTGGCCAACGTGGCCTCCGCGCGGCGGAAGCCCGGGAATCGCCCCGAGGGCCTGGGCCCCCAATGCGATATGACAGCTCGCCCCTGAGGCGCAGAGGTGCCCTCCTCCTCCTCCTCCCTCCAACTCCTCCTCCTCCCTCCTCCTCCTCCTCCTCCTCCTCCTCCTCCTCCTCCTCCTCCTCCTCCTCCTCCTCCTCCTCCTCCTCCTCCTCCTCCTCCTCCTCCTCCTCCTCCTCCTCCTCCTCCTCCTCCTCCTCCTTCTCCTTCCCCCTCAGCGTCCCCCTCCTGTTCCTGCTGCCCTCATCCTCTCTTTCTCCAACTCATTATCATTATCCTTGTCCTCCTTCTCCTCATTTTTCTCACTCTTCCTCCTTCTCATGTCCTCCTCTCCTCCTCCTCTCCTCCTCTCCTCCTCCTCCTCCCCTCCTCCCTCTCACTGTCCTCCTCCTCATCCTTGTCCTCCTCCTCCTCCTCCTCCTCCTCCTCCTCCTCCTCCCCCGTCGTCCTTCAGCACGACTGCAGGATCTTGCGTGCGTTCTTGAGCGATTGCGCGAGATGAAAGAAAACGGCTCGGGGCATCAGTGCCTGGCGGGCGCCGAGACCGGTGCGGGAGTTCCGACGACCCCCCCTTGAAACCTTCCTGAGGAGGGTTTTAGGAAGGTTTTTGGAAGGTTTTCCCGGGGGGTGGGCGAGGAAGGTTCCAGGAAGGTTGGTTTGTAAAACCTTCGAAAAAACCTTACAACAAAAAAACCTTCCAGACACCTTCCAAACACCTTCCAAAAACCTTCCCCAAAAAAACCTTTCAAGCATCTCCCAAAAACCTTCCAAACACCTTCCTGACAGAAACGAAACCGCCCAGTGAATTCCAGAAACCTTCCAAAAACCTTTCGCGAAAACCTTCCAAAAACATTCCAAAACAACCTTCCCAAAAAACCTGCCGAAAACCTTCCAAAAACCTTCAACTAAAACCGTCATAAAACCGTCATAAAACCTTTTTAAAACAAGAGAAACTTCCAAACACCTTTCTAAAACCTCCCTCCGGAAGGTTTCAGGAGGGATTGGCCCAAAAGCCTCCCAAAAACCTCCCAGAGGAAGGTTTTAGGACGGTTTTTCTTTGTTGAGAAAATTCCAGGAATCCTGGAACCTTCCTGAGCAAGGTTTTAGATAAGTTCCAGGAAGGCTTTTCCCAAACACCTTCCTGGAACCTGCCTATAACCTTCCTCAGGAAGGTTTCTGGAAGGTTTTTTGGAACAACCTTCGTGGACCCTCCCTAAAAGCTCCCCCATGATTTTTTTTATAAAAAATCAAGACCTGTTGGGAAAAACCTTCTTGAAACCTTCCTAAAACCTTTGTCAGGAAGTGGTTTGGAAGATGTCTGGAAAAACCTTCCTGCTACCTTCCTAAAACCTCCGCCAGGAAGGTTGTTTGGAAGGTTTTGGGGAACCCTTCCTGGGACCTCCCAAAAACTTCCCCCAGGAAGGTTTTTTGTTGTAAGGTTTTTTGGGAAAAAGAACCGTCCTGAAACTGCCCTAAAACCTTATTCAAAAAGGTTGCTGGAAGTTGATATATATATATATATATGTATATATATATATATATATATATATATATATATATATATATATATGTATACATATATATATATATACACATATAACCTTCATGAAACCTTCCCGAGACCTTCCTCGGGAAGGCTGGCAGGTTGTTGGCAGGTTTTTTGGAGCAACCTTCCTGGCATCGTTCTAAAACCTTCCTCAGGAAGGTTGTTGGACATTTTTTTGAATAAAAAACCTTCCCGAAACCTTCCTTAGGAAGGTTGTTGGAAAACACCTTCCTGAAACCTTCCTAAAACCTTCCTCATGAAGGTTTGTTGGAAGGTTTTTCTGGGAAAAAAACCCTGACACCTTCCTAAAACCTTCCGCGGGAAGGTTTTTGACAGGTTTTTGGGACAGGCCTTCCTGGAACCTGCCTAGCACCTCCCCCAGGGAGGTGCTTGGATGGTTTTTGGAAGGTCGTTGGGAAAAAACCTTCCTGACACCTTCCTAACACCTTCCCCAGCAAGGTTTTTGGAAGGAAGACCTTCCTGACACCTTCCCAAAACCTTACTCAGGAAAATGCTTGGAAGGGTTTTTCGGAAACCTTCCTGGAACCTTCTTGAAACCTGCCTCAGGAAGGTTTCCGGAAGGTTGTTGGGAAAACCCCCATGAGACCATCGTAAAACCTTCCTCAGGAAGGTTTTTGGAAGGTGTTTGGAAAACGACCTTCCTGAAACCCTTCTAAAACCTCCCCCTGGGAAGTTTTTGGAAGGTTGTTGTAAGGGTTTTGGAGAAACCTTCCTGGAACCTTCCTAGAACCTTCCCCAGGAAGGTTTGGTTTCAGGAAGGATTGCGCAAGGTGTTTGGGGAAAACCTCCCTGGAACCTTCCCAAAACCTTCCTCAGAGAGGTTTTTGGAAACGACCTTCCTGAAACCTGCCTAAAGCCTTCCTCAGGAAGGTTTGTTGTAGAAGGCTTTGGGGGGGGGGGGGGGGGGAAAAAAACCTTCTGAAACCTTCCTAAAACCTTCCTCAGCAAGGTTTTTGGAAGGTGTTTGGAACAAACCTTCCTGGAACCTTCCGAAAACCTTCCTCGGGAAGGTTGTTGGAAGGTTTTTGGAGAACCTTCCTGAATCCTTCCTAAAACCTCCCTCAAGAGGATGTTTGGAAGGTTGTTGGAAAAAAACCTCCCTGAAACCTTCCTAAAACCTTCTCCAGGCAGGTTTTGTGGAAGGTTGTTGTAAGGTGTCTGGAAAAACGTGTCTGAAACCATCCTAAAACCTTCCTCATGAAGGTTTTTTTTCAAAAGTTTTTTGGGGACGCAGAAACCTCCCTGAAACCTTCCTAAAACCTTCCACGGGCAGGTTTGTCTTGGAAGGTGTTTGGAAGGTGTCCGGGAAAAACCTTATTGCAACCTTCCTAAAACCTTCCAGGTGTTACGAAGATGGAAAGAAGGTGTTCTTAAGAGTTGTCCCAAGAACCTTGCAAACACTTTGCAAAACCCACCCTGAGGGAGGTTTTAGGAAGGTAGCAGGAAGGTCTGTTTCCAAACACCTTCCGAAAACCTCCCTTAGGAAGGTTCAGGAAGGTTCCAGACAGGCTTGCTCCAAAAACCAATCCAAACACCTGCCAACAACCTTCCTGAGGAAGGTTCTGGGAAGGCTTTTTTCCAAACGCACTCCGGATGCATTCGAAACACCTGCCTGGTGCCTTCCTGAGAGAAGCTTTAGGTAGGTCCCAGGAAAGTGTTCCATAAACCTTCCGAAGACCTGCCTAAAACATACCGGCAACTGTTCAAGCCCCCCCCCCCCGAGGAAGGTTGTAGGAAGGTTTTAGGCAGGTTGTTTCCATTAGCCTTCAAAAAACCTTTTGGGAACCTCCCTGAGGAAGGTTTTAGGAAGGTTTCAAAAAGGGCTTATCCAAAAAAAACGTCCTAAAACCATTCAAAAACCTTCCTGGGGATTGGTTTTGGGAAGGTGCCAAGAAGGTTTTCCACCAAAAGGAACAAAAGCATACAGGAACTTTCCAAGAACCTTCCAGAGGAAGGTTTTGGAAAAGTCCCGGGGAAGATTTGAGAAGGTTCCAGGAAGGTCGTTCCCACAACCTTCCGAAAACCTTACAACAACAAAAAAAATCCGGAGGGAGGTTTCAAGGAGGTTCTTCCTGAAACCTTCCTAAAACCTTCCGCATGAAGGTTTTTGGCGGGTTTTTGGCGGAAGCCTCCCTGGAACCTTCCTAAAACCTCCCTCAGGAAGGTTGTTGGAAGCTCCTTGGGAAAAACCTTCCTGGACCCCCCCTAAAACCTTCCCCAGGAAGGTGTTTGGAGAGTTGTCGGAAGGTTTTGGGACAAACCCTCTTGAAACCTTCCTCAGGAAGGTTTTTGGAAGGTTTTCAAACAAAAACCTTCCTGAAGCCTTCCTTAGCCCTTCCTCGGGATGGTTTTTTTGGAGTGAAAACCTTCCTGAAACCTTCCTAAAACCCTCCTCGGGAAGGTTTCCGGACGGTTTTTGGAACGTTTTTGGAAACGGTCCTTCCTGAAACCTTCCTGGGGGAAGTTTTTGGAAGAAACAACTGACCTGACACCTTCCTAAAACCTTCCGCATCCTGAAACCTTCCTGAAACCTCCCCCAAGAAGGTTTCGGGAAGGTTTTTGGAAACTTGTTCTTGGGGAGGGGGGGGAGGCCATCCTGAAACCTTTCTGAAACCGTCCTCAGGGAAGTTTCTGGGCGGTTTTCGGAAGGTTCTTGGACAAACCTTGCCGGAACCTTCCTAAAACCGTCCTCGAGAGGGTTTTTGGGAAGTTTGTTATGTTGAGAAAAAAAACACCCCCTTGAAACCTTCTTAAAACCGTCCCCAGAAAAGGTTTTGTTCGAAAAGGTTTTTGGACAACAACCTTCCTGAAACCTCCCCCAGGAAGGTCGTTGGAAGTCTTGTGGAAACAACCGCCCTGAAACCATCCTATAAAACCTCCCTCAGGAAGGTTGCGGAAGGTGTTTGGAAGGTTTTTGGAGCACCCCCCTGACACCTTCCTAAAGTCTTCCTCAGGAAGGTTTCCCGGCGGTGTTTGGAAGGCGTTGGGAAAACCATCCCGCAACCTTCCTGCAACCTCCCACAGAAAATTGCTCGGGACTCGTTGGGAAAACCTTCCTGAAACCGATTCCTTGGGAAGGTTGTTCGAAGGTTTTTTGGGGGAAAAAACTTACCTTCCTAAAACTTGCCGCAGGAGGGTTTTTGAAAGGTTGTTGGAAAAAAAACCTGCCTGGAACCTTCCTACAAGATGTTGGAAGGTTCCTTGAGCGTCTTTGTTTGGAGAAACCTCCCTGAAACCTTCCTCAGGAAGGTCCTTGGCAGGTGTTTGGGGAAAGCCTCCCTGGGACCTTCCTAAAACCTTCCTCGGGGCCTTCCTGGGAACTTCCTGCAACTTTCCCCAGAAAAGGTTTTTGTTCTGGAAAGTTGTATGGGAAAACCTTCCTGCAACCTATTATAAAACCATCCATGGGAAGGTTGTTCGAAGGTTTTTTGGGGAACGAACCTTGCTGAACCTTCCTAAAACTTGCCGCAGGAAGGTGTTTGAAATGCTTTTGGACAAATAACCTTCCTGGAATATTCCTAAAACCTTCCTCAGGAAGGTTGTTGTATTTTTTGTTGTTTATCCTCAACCATCCTGTGGTGTTGGGTCTCGTTTTGAAGAGACGGTGCCCCGCGTTCCCCTCTCCTCTCCTCTCCTCCTCCCCCCCCCTCCTCCTCCCTCCTCACCCTCTTCCCTGCGCTTCACCCGCCCAGTGCAGCGCTTCGTAGCTCCATAGGGAGCTCCGCCGAAGGCCCCAACGCTGCCGCCCGCATGCGTCACCCACACCCAATTCGGCACACCCCTCACACGCATTGTGGCCCCATAAGGAGCTCCGCCGAAGGCCCCAGTGCTGCCGCCCGCATGCGTCACCCAGACCTAATTCGGCACACCCGTCACACGCTTCGTGGCCCCATAGGAGCTCCGCCGAAGGCCCAAGTGCTGCCGCCCGCATGCGTCACCCACACCCAATTCGGCACACCCTTCACACGCTTCGTGGCCCCATAGGAGCTCCGCCGAAGGCCCCAGTGCTGCCGCCCGCATGCGTCACCCACACCCAATTCGGCACACCCCTCACACGCTTCGCGCCCCCATAGGAGCTCCGCCGAAGGCCCCAGTGCTGCCGCCCGCATGCGCCACCCACACCCAATTCGGCCCCCCCTTCACACGTTTCGTGGCCCCATAAGGAGCTCCGCCGAAGGTCCCAATGCTGCCGCCCGCATGCGTCACCCACGCCCAATTCGGCACACCCCTCACACGCTTCGTGGCCCCATAGGAACTCCGCCGAAGGCCCCAGCGCTGCCGCCCGCTTGCGTCACCCGCACCCAATTCGGCACACCCCTCACACCGTTCGTGGCCCCATAAGGAGCTCCGCCGAAGGCCCCAGTGCTGCCGCCCGCATGCTTCGCCCACACCCAATTCGGCACACCCTCACGTGTTTCGTGGCCCCATAGGAGCTCCGCCGAAGGCCCCAGCGCTGCCGCCCGCATGCGTCACCCACACCCAATTCGGCACACCCCTAACACGTTTCGTGGCCCCATAGGAGCTCCGCCGAAGGCCCCGGTGCTGCCGCCCGCATGCGTCACCCACACCCAATTCGGCACACCCCTCACACGCTTCGTGGCCCCATAGGGAGCTCCGCCGAAGGCCCCAGTGCTGCCGCCCGCATGCGTCCCGCACATTCAATTTCGGCACACCCCTCACACGCTTCGTGGCCCCATGGGGAGCTCCGCCGAAGGCCCCAGCGCTGCCGCCCGCATGCGTCACGCACACCCAATTCGGCACACCCCTCACACGTTTCGTGGCCCCATGGGAGCTCCGCCGAAGGCCCGCAGTGCTGCCGCCGGCATGCGTCACGCACACCCAATTCGGCACACCCCTCACACGTTTCGTGGCCCCATAGGGAGCTCCGCCGAAGGCCCCAGCGCTGCCGCCCGCATGCGTCACGCACACCCAATTCGGCACACCCCTCACACGTTTCGTGGCCCCATAGGGAGCTCCGCCGAAGGGCCCCAGCGCTGCCGCCCGCATGCGTCACGCACACCCAATTCGGCACACCCCTCACACGTTTCGTGGCCCCATAGGGAGCCCACCGAAGGCCCCAGTGCTGCCGCCCGCATGCGTCACGCACACCCAATTCGGCACACCCTCACACGTTTCGTGGCCCCATAAGGAGCTCCGCCGAAGGCCCCAGCTGCCGGCCGCCCGCATGCGTCACGCACACCCAATTCGGCACACCCCTCACACGTTTCGTGGCCCCATAGGGCGCCGCCGAAGGCCCCAGTGCTGCCCGCCCGCATGCGTCCACGCACAACCCAATTCGGCACACCCCTCACACGCGTCGTGGCCCCATAGGGAGCTCCACCGAAGGCCCAGTGCCTGCCGCCCGCATGCGTCACGCACCCAATTCGGCACACCCCTCACCCGTCACGAACGCTGCCGCCCTTCGTGGCCGGCACATAGGAGACCGCCGAGGAGGCTCCACCGAAGGCCCAGTGCTGCCGCCCGCATGCGTCACGCAAACCCAATTCGGCACACCCCTCACACGTTTCGTGGCCCCATAGGGAGCTCCACCGAAGGCCCCCAGTGCTGCCGCCCGCATGCGTCACGCCATTCGGCACATGGCATAGGAGCTCCACCGAAGGCAGTGCTGCCGCCCGCACACCACAATTCGGCACACCCCTCACACGTTTCGTGGCCCCATAGGGAGCGCCGCCGAAGGCCCCAGTGCTGCCGCCCGCATGCGTCACCCACGCTCAATTCGGCACACCCCTCACACGTTTCGTGGCCCCATAAGGAGCGCCGCCGAAGGCCCCAGTGCTGCCGCCCGCATGCGTCACGCACACCCAATTCGGCACACCCCTCACACGTCTCGTGGCCCCATAGGGAACTCCGCCGAAGGCCCCAGTGCTGCCGCCCGCATGCGTCACGCACGCTCAATTCGGCACACCCCTCACACGTTTCGTGGCCCCATAAGGAGCGCCGCCGAAGGCCCCAGTGCTGCCGCCCGCATGCGTCGCGCACACCCAATTCGGCACACCCCTCACACGTTTCGTGGGCGCCACGGGAGCTCCACCGAAGGTCCCGGTGGGTGTGCCCGCATGCGTCCCGCACATTCATGTCGGCACACCCCTCACACGCTTCGTGGCCCCATGGGGAGCTCCACCGAAGGCATCAATGCTGCCGCCCGCATGCGTCCCGCACACCGATTTCGGCCACCTCTGACGCGCTTCGTGGCCCCATAGGGAGCTCCGCCGAAGGTCCCAGTGGGTGTGCCCGCATGCTTCCCGCACACCCATTTCGGCATGCTCTTCACACGTTTCGTGGCCCCATAGGGAGCTCCACCGAAGGCCCCAATGGGTGTGCCCGCATGCGTCCCGCGCACCCACTTCGGCACACCCCTCGCGCGTTTCGTGACCCCTCACACGTTTCGTGGCCCCATAGGGATATCCACCGAAGGCCCCACTGGGTGTGGCCGCGTGCGTCCCGCACACCCATTTCGGCACACCCCTCGCACGTTTCGTGGCCCCGTAGGGGGCTCCACCGAAGGTCCCAGTGGGCGTGCCCGCACGCGTCCCGCACACCCATTTCGGCACACCCCTCACGGCCCCATAGGGCGCTCCACCGAGGTCCTGATGGGTGTGCCCGCAAGCGCCCCGCGCACCCATTTCGGCACACCCCTCACACGCTTCGTGGTCCCATGGGGAGCGCCACCGAAGAAGATATTCACAATTGCGGTATCCACAATTGCATATGGTTGGGTCCTTCGCCGGGATAGTTATACATATATATATATATATATCTATATATATGTATATATATATCCTTCCTGAAGCGTTCCTCAGGAAGGTTTCCGGATGGTTGTTGGAAGGTTTTGTTGAGAACCTTCCTGAAACCTTCCCAGAGCCTTCCTCGGGAAGGTTGTCGGAAGTTTATATATATATATATATACAAGACTTGAAGCTCGCTGCGCTTCGCTTGAAAGTCTTGGCATAGTGCACGGTGGGGGTGAGGCGTGGGCCGAAGGCGGCCGTTGGGCTGCGCAAGGAAGTGTGCGCAGGGCCGAGAACTGGACGAACATCGCAAGACGCGCCGGCACGAGGACGACGGGGGCGCGCGCGCACGCGCGCGCGCGGGTGGGCGCGCGCGTGCGAGGGTACAGAAGGGCGGGTGCCATCACTAACGACAGGAAGAATTAGCCCGGAAGCTGTCCTAAGTTTCTCCTTCAATGCGTGTTACACTTTTTGTCTCTGTCGTTTCAGGGCGCCGTGATTGCCTCTGAAGGTGTCCGGAGGGATGCTCTGGGAACGCGCATGCGAGAGATGAGGAGTGAGGGTTGCGGCGAGGGTCATTTATCGGTCCTCTGGCGCACAAAAAGTGGCCACGACGGTACTGGCAAGCGAGCGCGGTGCGGGCTCGCTGAGCAGGCGATCCTACTGGCGGGGGGGGAGTAGAGGGAGTGGTTGCCGGGCAAGTATCGCACCGGCACGAGCGCCGAGAAAAAGGAAGGCTAGCAGGGGCCAGCGGATGCGCGTGGAAGCGGCGTGCTGCAGACCGCACGTCAGTTCTTCGCTTTCTTGGCGGGCTTCTTCGTGACGGCACCGCCGACGGCGGCGGCCGCCGGGCTGTCCGAGATGAAGAGTGCAACTGCGTGGCGGAAAAGGCAGACGTGTCCAAGCATCGATGGCATTGCGTGAAAGTCAAGGTTGAGCGCTTCGGTGGCATTTGGCGGCCGTCACGCGATAAGGCTTGAGCCTGCAGCAGCGGCCGGCATGGCAGGAGGGACCATGGAGAGTGCGGGGGAGCGGTGTGGGGAGGTGGGAGGGAATGGGCAGGGGTGGTAAGAAGGGAAAGAGGAGAGCCGGTAGGCTCTGAAGACGGTCTCGGAAGGATACGGACCACCATTTGAGTATGAAGGCTAGATGAACATGTTGGGGCGCTTGTGGTATTTTGGAGGTGGAAGTCCGTCTGGGATTCGCGGTGCGAGGTAGCGTTCGGGAGAGGCGGTTAGGAAGAGCAGGAAGAGAGCTGGTAGGCTTTTGTGGGAGATCGGGGGCGGTTCGGAGTGGCACTGGGGCCTCTTGCAATATGTAGGGGGGCTTTGGGGGGCCTTTACGGGGCTTCGGGGCGTTCCAGGGGACCTCTTGGGGCCTCCTGGGAGCCTTTTGGGGGCCTCTTGGGGGCTTTGGGGGGTGTTTTCAGAGCCTTCTGGAATCATTGCAGGTGTTCTTGGGGGCCTTTGGGGGCCTCTTGGGGCCTGTTGGGGACCTTTTGGGCCTTTTTGGGGGTTGCTTGGATGCCGTATTGAGGCCGCGGAGGCTGATAGGAGGCGATCAAGTTAGAAGGCGGAAATTATCAATTTCCTATAGGTTTTTGATCGATCTCAGCCTCTCGGGGGGCTGTTCGGGGGGCGCTTGAAGCCCTTGTGGGCTCGTTGGCTGCCTATGGGGCCGTCTTGAGGTTATCTTGAGCCGTCTTGGAGCGTTTTTGGGCCGTCTCGGCAATTGCTCGAAGCCATCAAGGGGGTCTGGGGGGCCGAAGTCGAGGTCCGGGAGGCCCCCGTGGCGGTCCAGGAGGCTCCAGTGGGCCGCCAAATCCTATTGGGGGGGGGTGGGACCCTTCGGTGTCAGTTTCCTGGTGTGAGATTATTAAGATAGGAACATACATATATATATATATATATATATATGTCTATATATATACTATATATATATATATATATATATATATATATATACATACATTAAGGAAGAGCCTGCCAGCAAGTTTTTGTTGGAGCGTTTCTGTTTGGAGAAAGCCCCCTGAAACCTTCCTCAGGAACGTCTTTGGCAGGTTTTTGGGGAAAGCCTTCCTGGAACCTTCCTAAAACCTGCCTCAAGGGGGTTCTTGGAAGCTCGCTGGGAAAAACCTTCCTGGAACCTTCCTAAAACCTTCCTCGGGAAGGTTTTTGGATAGTTTCCGGAAGGTTTTTGGAACAACCTTCTTGAAACCTTTCTCAGGAAGGTTTTTGGATGGTTTTCGAACAAAAGCCTTCCTGAAGCCTTCCTCAGCCCTTCCTCGGGAAGGTTATTGGCATGTTTTTGCGCGTTTTTTTGAGAAAAAACAATAACCTTCCTGAAACCTTCCTGAAACCTTCCCCAGGAAGGTTTCCGGGCTGTTTTTGAAACGGTTTTGGGAAGAAACCTTCCTGAAACCTCCCTGAAACCTTCCTGGGGGAAGTTTTTGGAAGGAAAAAAACCTACCTGACGCCTTCCTAAAACCCCCCGCATCCTGAAACCTTCCTAAAACCTTCCCCAAGAAGGTCGCTGGAAGGTTTTTGGTAAGTTTTTTGTTGGGGGGGGGCCTTCCTGAAACCTTTTCTAAAAACGTCCTCAAGGAGGTTTCCGGGCGGTTTTCGGAAGGTTCTTGGACAAACCTTGCCGGGACCTTGCCGGGACCTTCCTTTGGGGGTTTGATGGGAAAAAAAACAACCTCCTTGAAACCTTCTTAAAACCGTCCCCAGAAAGGTTTTGTTCGAAAGGTTTTTGGAAATCAGCCTTCCTGAAACCTTCCCCAGGAAGGTTGTTGAAAATCTTGTGACAGGAAAAAAACACCCTGAAACCTTCCTCAAACCTCCCTCAGGAAGGTTGCGGAAGGTGTTTGGAAGGTTTTTGGAGCACCCCCCTGACACCTTCCTAAAGTCTTCCTCAGGAAGTTTTCCCGGCGGTGTTTGGAAGGTTTTGGGGAAAACAAACATCCTGAAACCTTCCTGCAACTTCCCCCATGAAAATTGCTCGGGAAAGCTTGTTGGGAAAACCTTCCTGAAACCTATTCCTTGGGAAGGTTGTTCGAAGGTTTTTTGGGAGGGAGAAAACACCTTCCTGAACCTTCCTAAAACTTGCCGCAGGAAGGTTTTTGAAAGGTTGTTGGGAAAAACATTCCTGGAACCTTCCTGCAAGTTGTTGGAAGGTTCCTTGAGCGTTTTTGTTTGGAGAAACCTCCCTGAAACCTTCCTCAGGAAGGTCCTTGGCAGGTGTTTGGGGAAAGCCTCCCTGGGACCTTCCTAGAACCTTCCTCGGGAAGGTTTTTGGAAGCTCGTTGGGAAAAAACCTTCCTGGAACTTTCCTAAAACCTTCCGCAGGAAGGTGTCTTCGGGAGTTTTCGGAAAGTTTTTGGAAGAGAAACCTTCTTGAAACCTTCCCCAGGAAGGTTGTTGTAAAGTTTTTGAACAAAAACCTTCCTGAAGCCTCCCTGAGCCCTTCCTCAAGAAAAGTGTTTGGAATGTTGCTGGCCGGTTTTTTGAGAGAAAAAAAAAAAACCTTCCTGAAACCTTCCTCAGGAAGGTTTCCGGACGTTTGTTTGAAAGTTTGTTGACAAAAAACCTTCCTGAAACCTCCCTGAAACCTTCCTGGGGCTGGTTTTAGGAATAAAAAAACCTACCTGACACCTTCCTAAAACCTTCCGCGTCCTGAAACCTCCCTAAAACCTTCCTCAGGAGGGTGTCTGGAAGGTTTTTGGGAAGTTTTTTCTTTTGGGGGGGGGGGAATCCTGAAACCACTCTAAAACCGCCCCCAGGAAGGTTCCCGGGCGGTGTTCGAAGGTTTCTGGACAAACCTTGCCAGAGCCTTCCTCAAACCGTCCACGAGAAGGTGTTTGGAAGGTTTTTTCATTAAAAAACCCTCCTTGTTCCCTTCTTACAAACCTTACCCAGAATGCTTTTGTTAGAGAGGCTTTTGGAAGACAGCCTTCCTGAAACCTTCCTCCAGAAAAGTTTTCGGGACGTTTCTGGACAAATCTTGCCGGAGCCTTCCTCAAACCGTCCACGAGAAGGTGCCTGGAAGGTTTTTTCTCAAAAAAACCATTGAAACATTCTTGCAAACCTTCCGCATAACGGTTTTGTTTGAAAGGTTTTTGGGAAACAGCCTTCCGGAAACCTTCCCCAGGAAGGTGTTTGGAAGTCTTGTAGAAAAAAGCGCCCTGAAACCTTGCTAAAACCTCCCTCAGGAAGGTCGCGGGGAGTTTTTGCAAGGTTTTTGGACCCCCCCCTGAAACCTTCCTAAACTATCACCCAGGACGGTTTCCGGACGGTGTTTGGAAGTCTTTGGGAAAAACCATCCTGGAACCTTCCTGCAACTTTCCCCGGAAAGGTTTTTGGAAAGTTTGTTCGGGGAGACCTTCCTGAAACCTTTCTAAAACCTTCCTTAGGAAGGTTGTTCGAAGTTGAAAAAAACAAAAATAGAAATAAACTAAAACAACCTTCCTGCACCTTTCTAAAACTTTCCCCAGCAGGAAGGCTTTTAACATGTTTTTGAAACAAAGACCTTCCTGGAACCTTCTTAAAAACTTCCTCAATAAGGTTGTTGTAAGGTCTTTTTGGGGACAACCCCCCTGAAATCTTCTGAAACCTTCCTCAGGAAGGTTTCCGGAAGGTTTTTGGAAGCTTTTGTTGGAAAACCTTCCTGCAACCCTCCCATAACCTCCCTCAGGAAGGTTTTCGGACGGTTTCTATATACATGTGTGTATATATATATATATATACATATATATATATATATAGATAGATATAACCTTCCTGGAACCTTCCCAAAACCTTCCTCCGGAAGGTTGATTGGGCGGTTGTTTAAAACGTTTTTGTTTGGAGAAACCTCCCCGAGACCTTCCCGAGACCTTCCCCGGGAAGGTCTTTGGAGGGTTTTTGGGAAAAAACCTTCTGGAACCTTCCTAAAACTGCCCCCAGGGAAGTTTTTAGAGGCGTTGGAACTTTTCGTTTTGAAGAGCCTCCCTGCAACCTTCCTAAAACCTTCCCCAGAAAGGTTTCCAGACGGTGTTTGGAAGGCTTTTGGAAAGCAGACGACTCTGAAACCTGTCTGAAACCGTCCTCGGGAAGGTGATTCGGATGTTGTATATATATATATGTACATATATACACGTATGTATGTATGTATGTATGTATGTATGTATATATATATACATATATAACATTCCTGAAACCTTAAGAAAACTTGGGCTGAAGTTTTTTGGAGACGCATAATGGCCGTTATGTGCCTGGGGGGGTGGGTGGGTTCGCTGGCACGTAGCATAACACAGTCGCGCGTGGCCGCTCGAATGTATTTTATGTTGCGAGCATTGCACCTGTTGCTATTGTTGTTGGAGCTAATGTAACAAACGGGCCCAGCAGCTTCGAGAGCCGCAAATATTACTACTACTACTACTACTACTACCACTACTACTACTACTACTACTACTACTACTACTACTACTACTACTACCACTACTACTACTACTACTACTACTACTACTACGACTACTACTACTACTACTACTACTACTACTACTACTACTACTACGACTACTACTACTACTCCTACTCCTACTACTACTACTACTACTACTACTACTATTTCTTCGACTTACTGCTACTACTACTACGACTACGACTACGACTACGACTACGACTACGACTACGACTACGACTACTACGGCTACTACGGCTACTACTACTACTACTACTACTACTACTACTACTACTACTACTCCGACTACTACTACTACTACTACTACTACTCCTACTACTACTACTACTACGACTACGACTACGACTACGACTACGACTACTACTACTACTACTGCTATTGCTACTACTACTACTACTACTACTACTACTACTACCACCGCTACTACTACTACTACTACTACTACTACTACTACTACTACTACTACTACTACTACTAATACTACTGCTACTACTGCTACTATTACTACTGCTGCTGCTACACTAACAACAACAACTACTACTACTTATACTGCTACTGCTACTGCTTCTACGACTACTACTACTTCTACTACTACTACCACCACTACTACTACTACACCACACTACACTACTACGAACGACTACTAGGGCACTACGGCTACT
>CAUYUJ010018996.1:0-15000 GCA_963575745.1 Prorocentrum cordatum | reverse complement strand
GCGCTCAGTCCACGGGGCCACGAAGCGCGCGACAGGCGCTCCCCTATGGGGTCACGAAACGCTGCGCTGGGCGCAGGAAGCGCGCGCGAGATTCGCCGCTGGCCTTCTCTGGGCGGTCTGGTTGTTTGGTCCCGCGCCGCGAACGACCCGCGCGCGTCGCTGGGCCCCCCTGTCGGAGCGACCAGCGCGCGCCCTTGGAACTCCATGCTACGCTCTGCTTAGCGCCTCGCTCGCCTGTCGTCGCCCTGCCCGGCAGCCAGGGCATTGCCCGCAATCGGCCAGCAAGCTGGCTCTCTTTACTCCTTGCAACGGACGACCCGCGCGTGTCGCTGGGACCCTCTTCGGGGCGACCGGCGCGCGTCGCGGGAGCTCCGCGCCGCGCTGCGCCCGCGGCCGTCGGCGTCGGAGCGCGCGGGCGCAGAGGGAAAGGGCAACCCTGGACGGTCTAGCTTTCCTCGCCACCCCCCATCAATCTTATCGCGGAATAAGGGAACCTCGCCGAAGGCCCTATATGGGGGCCCCGCCGAAGGCCCCAGCGGCAGCGCCCGCGCGCCGCCGCCATTCTACCGCGGCGCACCACTCGCGCGGTTGGCGCCCCCATGTGGAGCTCCACCGAGAACGATATTCACAGATGCGGTACTCGCGGCTGCAAATTGTCGGACCCTTCGCCAGGCTAAGTTGCTCCTGAGTTGCGATGGTGGTCGATGTATAGCTCTGGAAGGTGGTGCTCCAGAGTTGTGGCGTGGTGATACATGGCGTCCAGTCGCTGGCTATACCTACGCAGTCATTTCGGTGCTTTCAGTCGGCTCGTGTTCGGCTATGGTGTTGGCGCATGTTAGGTCGCATGTTGCCGACGTTCGCCTGACCTGCGCGGCGTCGTCGTTTCCTTGCGCGCTCGCGCTGGGTAGGGCGATGCTGCCGATGCGCGGTGATGTCGCGGTCTCCAAATGAGCGTTGTATCCGGCAAGTATGATTGCTGGTGGTCGTTTGGCTGCGAAGGTATTGGAAATGCCCCGCTACTCGGCTGGGCGTCTGGGATGTGGTTGGACATGCGGGGCGCGTGCTACGTAGATGACATCGCTGACCCGTGGTGCTCTTAGCTTGATGATGAGAAATCGGCGCGCTACGCGGGGGTAGTCGGACGCGCGTGTATTTGAAGTATAACTGCTTCATTGGACGTAGTTGCGCATGGTCGCGATGTGCTAACAAGGAAGCTGCAGTCCAGTCGGGACGGGTGTTGAGGTATTGTTAATTCTAAGTGCGTATCAGCTGTCTTGAGGTCACTGCTCGCCGTGGCTTCCTGCGCTCCCATGGTGTAGGCGTTGTGCAGTAGCGCCCGTGCTAGTAGGTGTTGCCATCGAGACATGCGATGTAGCGTCCGTCTGTCATATGTCAGTCCTTTGTGAATTGCGTATAGGTTGGCTCTCTAGGCCATGCATGTGGCGAGTCTGATGTTGTTGGCGCATTTGCCTGCGCGTTGTGGTCGGACGTCACTTGCCGCGTGCGTGCTGCGTGCTTGTGAGTGGGATGTGTTGTTGCTCTGTATGGGCGGCGTAATGTAGCCCATTTTCCTGGATGATTGGGCATGCGCAGTGGTCGCTAAGTTTGTCTGCTTTGTGAATGGCCCAGTCGATGCCTGGGTGGTCTTGAAATAGCTCACGCATCACGTTGTCTGGTTGTGGAATCATGTGAATGGTGCTATGCAGTTATGTGGGCCTGCGCTGCTGCGTGATGCGTTGCAAGTGCGCCTGCCAGTTCGTTCCATGAGTGGTCGTCGCGTCCGCGCACGCAGCGCAGTTCGATATAGTGCGTTGTGCCTGCTCGGTGGGCAACAACTTGCGCAAGTCTCGCGTTTGGGTCGCTAGAGACATGCTGGGTGAATTGGTGCATTGCGTCGGTTGGGCCGGCGCGGATTCGCCTTGCAATGTGAGGTGGGTGTTGCGCGGCGCACATGGTTGGCCAGGTGGCGGCTGCTAGTTTTATGTTTGCGCTGTCGAATCGAGCGCAATCGATGTCGGCATGCGTGCCATTGATGATGATCCCAGAATACTGCCCCGCGTTGCTGGGTCGGTTACCGTCGCAGCGAAATGCTGCGAAGGCCAATGCTGAAGTGTCATGTGCTGTTCATGGGAAACCGACTGGGTCAACGAGACGGGTCGCGATAGTTTTCGGGCAGTTGCAAGTAGTTCGGGAGAGATGCTTGCGCGGCAGGAAGAAGCCCAGGGCTTGCGAGCTCGACGTAGTTGGACGCGAGTGGGGGTCTGCAGTCGGTCGAAAGAAATGCATAGGAATAAATTGTTTGACGCAGTGCGCGCTGAAGCTGGATGCGCAAAGCGTGGCGCCAGTGGGCGCTGGCTGCTCTGGGCGGATTGTCGCGCCTCGCCCACTCGGCGGCGTGGGAGACGGCGGCGCTGGGTCAGCGCGGGTCAAGCGCCGCAGAAAATTGGGCCGAGCCGCGCCCCAGCTATTTGGAATTGTTTGCCGATCTGGAAGGGCTGGCACACGTCGGCTTGAGCTGCGAGCGATGTATCTGGGCGCGTTTTGCGGCGCACTTCTTCGCGGCGAGTGAAACGCCTGCGGTCGGTCGTCGGCGGTGGCCCGAATCGCCCCTGCAGATTCAGTCTCCGTCGGGTTGGCGTGGTGCCTCATATTGTGATGCCGTGTCCCTTTACTGGCTGCGGGTTGCTGAAACAGCACGGTGTATCTCCTGGCGTCGCGTCGCGCGTGAGCGCTGTGCTTCTTTGCTCTGGTGTTCTTGGGTGAGAAGACACTGCAGGGTGCACCTTCGTTGGTGCATGCGGAGCGCGGGCGTGTTGCGGTGCCCTTGGGGTGGGCCGCCCTGTTGGCGTGGCGGATGCTTCCTGAGTTGAGTCGGTAGTCTGCGGCGCTGCGTGTTGAGCCATGCTGTTGCGCCGTGCTTAGTGGCGTCGTTCTGCGTTGAAGGTTGGTCGGCGATCTCTGTCCTGGCCGTTGCCGCCGCGCCTGCGATGTCGCTTAGTTCTTAATATAACCACTGTGCGTCTTCTTCATCTTGAGCTCGCTGTGAAAGATGGCGTTGTTGGTATTGTCGTTCTGCGTCGAAGATTGCTTGCTCGTAGTCCACCATTTGATACTCACATTCGTTGTCGTGGTCGGAAACTGCTGGCAATTGACAGGGTTGCTGCGACTGCCAAAGTGGCTATTGTAACTATTCATGTCCGCGGGTGTGCCATTGTTCCGGACGTGATTGTGTTTCTTCGTGTTGCTCCAGCTTGTACTACTTGCTTAGTCTGTTGGCTACAGTGTCTTGTTCGTACCTCGGCTGCGCTGAGTCGGCATCGATGGCGCTGGCTGGCTGCGTGGAGGTGCTCCGCGACGTCATTGAAAACGATGGTGGCTGCTCTCTCTGCATGATAAACGGCCGGCATATTTGTCTCGTTTTTGTTGTAGCCTGTGCCGTTGTAGCTGCTTCTCGAGCCGCTCATACTTCCTGGTAGAATATGCATGGCGCCCTGGCCCTTTGCGATTCGTGCTTGATGCGTTGCCCCCGCAGTCAATGGAGGCGGCGTTAGTGCCACCCCAGGCCGTTCGATTCCCTAGTGAGCTCTTGCTCCAAGGACTGAATGTTCTTCGAAGGCATGCTTATGTTGGATTCTTGCGTTGAGGCAAGCTCTGCTTGTTGCGTCTGGTTGTGAAGGTGGAGCTGTTGAATGGTTGCTGCATTTGCTTCTCCGCAGTGCGCTCGGCTTGGACGATGTCCTGGGCGTGTCTATTGTGGTCGGTATGTCGTTGTGCTGCTTGCAGTTGTTGTTGGGCGCGGGGCTCTAGGCATGCCTCAACCATGGTTGTTTGCGCCTCTTCATCTTGTTTGGCATATCTTTGGCGTGCCAATGCGCGGCTGTCGAGGGCTCGGCGGTAGCCGTGCCTCACCCGGGTCTCTTTGCTATTTCGGCTTGGTCGTGAAATGCGCATGTCTCCGGTCGGCTGCGTCGCTTCGTAATGCAGTTGGTTCGGTGACGGGGAGTTGTTGCTCAACTTGTTGCATTGCTTGGACTTGCTCGCGTGCTTCGTGACAGTCGTAAGAAGGATAACCGTTTGCTGCTTGTAGATGACTGGTGTCTTCGACGCGAATGTAAGGTTGCTGCAAGGTGTGTCGTTTGGTCGGTGCTCGTTGGCTGCCTGTAACTATCGCATGATCGCGTCGCTTGCTTGCACGCCGTCAAGTGCTGTTTTAGGATGGAGCTGAGTGTCAACGTTTAGTCTTGTATGCCGTTGCTGGTCGGTGTCGTTTCGACTTGGAATTGGATCTCCTGTGTTCAGGGCGAGGTCGCGCGAGTGGCATGTGGGCTGGGCGCGTGATGTCTGTGGTTGGCAAACTGTTTTTGATTCAAGGTTGGTGTAGATCTGCGTGAGTCGGATGTTGCCGTCGTGTCGTTGCTGCGATTGCTTTAGTGTAGCTTAGGAGGTCCCGGCGCAGGCCGCGCAGTCGCCCTTCAGCTGCCACATGTACTGTAGTTGATCATGTAGTGGTGCGTTGGGTCGAAGAGTTGTTTCTTGATGACTGCTACGTCGTGACGTAAGTTGTTGCGACTGCGAGGGTTTGTGATGCCAGCTTCCTGCTGCTAGTTGTTGTGGATGTGGTCCATGCTCCTAGTTCCAATGGTGTAGCACCTGGTCTGCTCTTGTTTGCTAGACGTCGTCGTAGTATGTTTCGGGTATGCTGCCTATGACATTCGTAGTTTTTTTTCTGCCGGCGTATGCCGCGCGGCCAGGATTGTTGCCGAAGCTGGGTTGTGGTGGTGGCTCGTTTTGTCGGCGTTGTGCTCTGTCTTGCTTCTGTTGGGCCGTCTGTCTGGGAGAGGTCGCTCGTCGTTGGCTGTACTTGCGTTGGCGTTGGGTCCATGTGAGTGTCTCGGGTGCTGTGTAATCGTGCATGGTTCCCTGCTGGTGGATGTGAATCGTGTGGGGTGGATAGTAGGTCGGTGCTGGCTGTGCGTGGCTGGTGTATCCGTTGTGTCCCACTGTGTGCCACGCGGAGCTCTTACCATTCCCGCGGCGCTGCAATTGCCGCTGTTCCCCTGTGCATTTTGCCTTGCACTAGGATGCAGTTTTAGTAGGTGTTGTGCACATTGTACTTGGTCGTGCGTCGATTGGTTTAGTAGCCTTCTTGCCGAGGCTACTCTTAGTAATAAGATGGTTGCTGCTCCCATTTCCCGCTCCCTGCGATGCCAGGCTGGGGGTGGAGACGCACTCGGAGTCGTGGTCGTCGGTATGTGCGCGTGCAGCGCCGTTGCCGAAGACGTGAACCCGCTGTGCTAGCGCGGCGCACGTAAGTAGATGGAAAGCCGATCCAAAACATAATGAGTGAGCGGTGAGTGTGTAAATGGGAATACGGCAAAGGATTGAATATTTAGGGTGATTTACGGCTTCCTCCTCCTCCTCTTTTTTCTCATCCTCCTCCTCCTCACCTCTCCTCATTCCCTGGGCACGCGATGGGTGCTGGGGCCAATTTGTGCTGGCGGACCTTCGCAAAAGTGATGGCAATCTCCGCCTCGCGGGTGTGCTCTGAGTTTTTGCTGAATGCCTTGGTGATCCCGGCGGCGATGTCTACCGAGCCCTCCTTCGGAGGGACCTTCATCTTCTGGCTGTTCTCCCTGAGGAAATCGGCAACCGACTTCACCTTTTCCTTGGCGTTGTTGCCCATCTCCTCAACGGCCTGGGGCGCCCTCTCCACCTCCAACTTCTCCTCCTCCTCCTCCTCGTCCTCGTTGTTCTCCTCTTCCTCGCCCTCGTTATCCTCGCCCTCATCCCCTGTCGCCTCTGCCTCTGCCTCGCCCCTGCCCACCCCCTCCCCTTCCGCCTCCCCCCCCCTGCCCTCCGCCCCCCTCTGCGGTTCCCCCCCCCCTTCCCCCCCTGCCGCAGCGGGCGGCAACGTGCCAGACAAGTGCTGGCCATCCATTTCCTGTGACAGGCGCTGCGCGCGGCTTAGAGGCGGCGGGGAGGCGCCACAGAGCGCGGCAGAGGCGAGCGCGGCTGCGCCGAAGGCGGAGGGGTGGAGGAGGATCGGGGGAGTGATTGGAGGGAGGGCGATGGCGATCCGAAGCCTTGGCCGTCTTCTCCACAAGGGCCGTGCTCGTCTCGGCCGCCTCCTTCAGCGGCTCGCTCTTCTCCTTCATCTCCTGGATCATGGTCTCCGACTGCGCCCCCAGCGCCTCGAGCTTCTCCTCCTTCACCTCCTCCTCCCATCCACCTCGTCCTCCATTCCATCTTCTCCTCGTCCTCCTCCTCCTCCTCCTCCTCCTCCTTCGTTCCTCGTTTCAACCTGCCCCTTCTTCCTCCTAACTTCCTTCCTCCAACTTCCTCCCTCCTCTCATCGATGCGGGGGCCCTTTCCTAGACGGGAGGCTCCGCAACGTGGGCGCCTCGAGCTCCTTCAGGAGCTTCTCAGCAGTCTCCCTCGCCTCCTCGGAGCGCGAAGAAGTGCGAGGGGCGGGGGAATGGGGGCGAAAACGAAGAGGATACGGAAGGGAGGAAGAGCCGGAGGAGTCCGACGCGGGGGGCCAGGGGCAGGTGCAGAAGCAATAACGAATGAGGGAGGATAGTATTGATGACGACGATGACGACGACGACGACGATGATGATGATGATGATGATGAGTGTGATGATGATGAGTGTGATGATGATGATGATGATGATGATGATGATGATGATGATGATGATGATGATGATGATAGTGCTGAAGATTACCAATTTGAGGATGATAACAATGATGCTGCTGATGATGGTGATGGTGATGCTGATGATCCACGCGCCTGAATGGGACATGAACTACCTGCTCGCACTGCCACTCGGTATGATGAGAATGATGGTGATGATGGTGATGCGGATGCTGACGTTTATGACGTTTATGATGATGATGATGGTGGTGGTGATGATGATGATGATACTGGTGATGATGCCGATGCTGATGCCGATGCCGACGATGATGATGATGCTGATGATGATGCTGCTGATGATGATGATGCTGGTGACGGCGACGATGATGATGATGATGGTGATGGTGGTGGGGATTATGGGTATGATGCTGCTGACGATAAGGACGATGCTGATGACGAAGATGATGGCAATGATGTTAAGGATGATGATGAGGAGGAGGAGGAGGAATGAGATGATGACGACGCGTATGACAAACAAAAATGCTGTTGTGGATGATGGCCACAATAATGACGCTGGAAAATGGCAACGGTGAGTAGGGTGCGTTAGATCGTGAGGAACGGGGAGCACGATGCAGATGGAGGGAAGACGGAGGGCTGGGAGCGGCTGGTGGGTGGAGGAGGCTGGTGATGTACAGGTGCAGGATGTGGGTGATGATGAGGAGCACGAGAGAGCTATGCGAGGGGAGCGACAAGACGGATGGCGAGGAGTGTGGGTTCGAGCAGGAGCATGGCAATTACTTGGCCTCGCAGTGAGAACTGGCATGCGCGCGCACCTGGCACCCAGATACTGGCGACGGTGACGAATAGACCTAGGATGGTGGTGGGTGGGGACGACGATGAAGAATCATACGCTGAGGAAGGTAAGCGAAATGACGAGGACGATCACCTTGATGATAAGAGCAGGATGGTATGCAGTTCTATCAATATGTTAGCCAGCCTGGATTGTAGAACAACTGCTTTCAATCTATGCGGTGCAATAATGTGGTGCACTCTAGATGGTGTAATACATGTGGTGCAACCATACAGACAGATGCAACACAAAGCACTGCAAAACACTGCGACGCTATGATCAGCTACGCAACACAATGCACCTCAAAGCAATGCACAGCGATGCACCCTAATGCAACGCATTGCAAGGCAAAGCAATGCGAAGCAGCGCACAGCAACGCAATGCAACCCAGCGCAGAGCAATGCAAAGTGATGCCAAACGATGAAATGCAATGCAAAGAAATGCAAAACGATGTAAAACGATGCAATGACACGTAAAACAATGCAAGGTGACGTAATGCTCAGCAATGCAAATTCATGCGAAGCAATGCAAATACGCACATGGCACTGCAAAACCATACAAAGCAACGCAACGTGAGACAGCGCAATGCCCAGCAATGCAAAAACCAGGCGAGCCAATGCAACGCAACACAAGGCGACACGAGGCAACGCAAAGCAAAATAACGCGAAACAAAATGCACAACTGTGCGAAGCAATGCAATGCAATGCAAAACCACGTGATGCACCGCAGTGCAAAAGAACGCGGCAACGGGTGGCGACAGGCCGGGCGGCGGCGAGACGGGCGGCCACAGGCCGGCCGGACCGCCGTCGGGGCCCGATGCAAGCGGCGGCGACGGACGGCGGCGACGGGTGGTCACGAGCTGGCCAGACCCGCAAGCAGGCCAAGTTCCTTAGGAAAGAAGCGAGGACCCGCAAGTGCAAGCACTGCTCGGGGAGAAACGTTTAGGGACATGATGAAGGCGAGAGAAGAAGCGATGATGGTGCTGATTACTAGCCGGCCGCTCTGCGGTTGATCGGGAGTTTCTGTATATAGAAGAAGGTGCGTGCGCTTGTTGGCGAGGGTGATGAGGTTCCTCCTCCTCCTCCTCCTCCTCCTCCTCCTCCTCCTCCTCCTCCTCCTCCATCCTTCTCTTGCCTCCGTCTGTCCTCCTCCACCCCGCAGCTCCATCATCTCTCTCCTCCTCCTCCTCCTCCTCCTCCTCCTCCTCCTCCTCCTCCTCCTCCTCCTCCTCCTCATTCCTCCTCTGGGCACCTCCCCCGGGGCGCGGATCCACCGGATCTGTCCGGATCTGTCCGGAAACGGTGCCGGAGGCCGCTCTGGGCTCCTCTGGGCACCTCCCCCGGGGCCGGTTTTGTGAGGATGTCTCAAGCGAGGGCGCCGGTTTGGGATTCGTCGGATCCACCGGATCCACCGGATCTGTCCGGAAACGGTGCCGGAGGCCGCGCTGGGCTCCTCTGGGCACCTCCCCCGGGGCCGGTTTTGTGAGGATGTCTAAAGCGAGGGCGCCGGTTTGGGATTCGTCGGCGGATCCACCAGATCCACCGGATCTGTCCGGAAACGGTGCCGGAGGCCGCTCTGGGCTCCTCTGGGCACCTCCCCCGGGGCCGGTTTTGTGAGGATGTCTCAAGCGAGGGCGCCGGTTTGGGATTCGTCACCGGATCAGGGACCAGCGGATCAAGGGTATCTGTCCGGAAACGGTGCCGGAGGCCGCTCTGGGCTCCTCTGGGCACCGCCCCCGGGGCCGGTTTTGTGAGGATGTCTCAAGCGAGGGCGCCGGTTTGGGATTCGTCACCGGATCCAGCGGATCCAGCGGATCACCGGATCTGTCCGGAAACGGTGCCGGAGGCCGCTCTGGGCTCCTCTGGGCACCTCCCCCGGGGCCGGTTTTGTGAGGATGTCTCAAGCGAGGGCGCTGGTTTGGGATTCGTCGGCGGATCCACGGATCCACCGGATCCAGCGGATCTGTCCGGAAACGGTGCCGGAGGCCGCTCTGGGCTCCTCTGGGCACCTCCCCCGGGGCCGGGTTTGTGAGGATGTCTCAAGCGAGGGCGCCGGTTTGGGATTCGTCACCGGATCCAGCGGATCCAGCGGATCCAGCGGATCTGTCCGGAAACGGTGCCGGAGGCCGCTCTGGGCTCCTCGGGGCACCTCCCCCGGGGCCGGTTTTGTGAGGATGTCTCAAGCGAGGGCGCCGGTTTGGGATTCGTCACCGGATCCAGCGGATCCAGCGGATCCAGCGGATCTGTCCGGAAACGGTGCCGGAGGCCGCTCTGGGGTCCTCTGGGAACCTCCCCCGGGGCCGGTTTTGTGAGGATGTCTCAAGCGAGGGCGCCGGTTTGGGATTCGTCGGCGGATCCACCGGATCCACCGGATCGGTCCGGAAACGGTGCCGGAGGCCGCTCTGGGCTCCTCTGGGCACCTCCCCCGGGGCCGGTTTTGTGAGGATGTCTCAAGCGAGGGCGCCGGGTTGGGATTCGTCACCGGATCCAGCGGATCCAGCGGATCCACCGGATCTGTCCGGAAACGGTGCCGGAGGCCGCTCTCTGCGCGCGGCGGGGGTACTTATAAGTACTTATGCTAGTTATAAGTAACTTATGAACTTACGGCCTACTTATAAGTAACTTATAAGTAACTTATAAGTAGCCCGTAAGTAGCCCGTAAGTAGCCCGTAAGTAGCCCGTAAGTAGTCCGTAAGTAGCCGCGTAAGTAGCCCGTAAGTAGCCCGTGGGTTCTAAATTTCAATGGTTTTGGTTCCAAACTGTTTGCGATTTTGCTAACATGCTTTCTGTGAGTTCCATGTTCGGAGGTCGATTTTTTCAGCATGCAATCTGGATTCGTAAATTTCCATGTTCGGAACAAGATTTTCGCAGGTTGTAATTACATTCGTGCGCATGATGTTAACCTGATTAAATTTCTGTTTCTGTTGTTCGCGCCTATAATTTCAATGCTAACTTAAACGAAATTCTTGACACTTCGCGTATCCCCACCAGCCCATCCATAGTGAAACAGCGCGGGCTCTACTGTTGAATTGGGGAGATCTCTGGTAGCGAAGGGTGCGGGTGCTGCTGCTGGTGCTGTTGCTGCTGCTGCTGGCACTGCTGCTGCTGCTGGTGCTACTGCTGGTGTTGCTGATTCTCGTGCTGCTGGCGCTGCTGCTGGTGCTGGTGCTGGTGGTGCTGCTGCTGCTGGGCAGGTGTTGCTGGCGCTGCTGCTGGTGTCATTGCCGCTGGTGGTGCTGTGGGTGCTGGTGGTGCTGCTGCTTCTGGTAGTTTTGCTGCGGGTGCTGCGGGTGTTGCTGGTTCTCGTGATGCTGCTGGCGCTGCTGTGGTGCTGCTGATGGTGCTGGTGTTGCTGTTGGTGGTGGTGGTGGTGCTGCTGCTGCTGCTGGTGCTGCTGGTGCTGGCTGATGCTGGCGATGGTTATCGTGCTGCTGGTGCTGCTGGTGCTGCTGCTAATGCATTTGCTGCTAATGGTGGTGATGTTGGTGCTGCTGATAGTGCTAGTGCTGTTGCTGCTGCTGCTGCTAGGTGCTGCTGCTGGTGCTGCTGCTGACGGTGGTGGCGGTGTTGCTGGTGCTACCGCTGCTGCCAAGTGCTCTTGCTGGTGGTTGTAGTGATGCTGCTATTGATGCAGGTGCTGACGGTGGTAGTGAAATCAGGCAGCGTAACAACCGCCTAGGAAGCGTTTCCTCGGAGGTATTGGGATCTTCGGGCCATGTGGTGCTCGTTTGGAAGGTCTTGGGGGGGATCTTAAATTCTTTTTGGTGGCATAGGGGACCTCTTGGAGCAGTGGCCACCATTGTTCAAAAAGAGGGGGGCTTAATTCCACCCACCCACCCCTAGGAGCTTCCAAAAAAGGCGCTCTCGCGCTCTTGGACGCCATTGGGGCCCTCTTGGGGCCCCTTGGGCCATCTCGGGGTCATCTTGACGCCTCAAGAGCCCATCGGAAGCGAAAAAGCAAACACACAAAAAAACATGTGTTTTGCTTTGGTGTTGGTGCAAATTTGGCCTCTGTGGGTTTGAACGCGGGGGGTTGGAGGGCACTTGAAACCGTATTGGTTCGTGTCGGATGCTATCTCGAGCCACCTTGGAGTATATTTGGCCATATTGGAAGCTCGGGCTCTCTGAGGCCGTCTTGGAGCCATCTCGAGCCATCAAGGACGTTCTAACTCCTCGCAGGTAAGCCCGCCCAGACGCAGGGAAGGCAAACCTCTCGAGCAGGGAACGGAATGAGGTTGGAAAAGGAAACGGGCTGATTGGATTCACACTTCGATGTTGTGTGCGCCGATGATAACATAATTGCTCGGGAACCGAATATACCATACGGATTTGAAGATTTTCTGGGCTCGTCGTTTTTGGTGGTGCGGTTGGGGATCTCACGAGGCACAGAGCGTGAGAGCGCATCGACTTACATCAAACCGCATGCAAACATATAATGCAGCGGCCATATAACTGTAACAGCCCCGTCGGCGCCTGATCGCCAAATTCCGTGGGCCAGCAACTCGTTAGACAAGACTGGGGTTGGCTTTTCAGCCCGCTTATATTTAGCATATCGGCCGTCTGCTCTTCTAAACTCCCACATGGAGATGCACGTCCAGTAAGTGCCGTCAACGCAGAAATGATACCAGATTTCCCCGCACTGTCGGCGCCTGTCGCCACCAAGCAGGACGACATCCAAATTGCTAAACTTCGCGCCCGATTCGGCAACGAAAGTGCCAGATATCTCGATATTGACTGCGCGCGGAAACATTTCCCCCACTGGCATGCGCAACGCCTTCGGCAGCGCACTCCAGTTGCCGCTTACGTGCGTCGAGAATTGTTTAAGGTCTGCAAAATGTTGGCAGCACAGCTCCTCCATGAGACCCCTGGTGTAGTATATGCCTCTCGACTGGCGGTTCATTGCGAACTTTTCGGGTCCTTATGCCTTCGCTCGGTGACGAACGTGTCGAAAAGGCAACCGAAATCTCGGTACTGCGGACCGAGATGAGCAGCCTGGTGGTGCTTGAATTGCCAGGGCCCACGCCCGTGCACGTCGCGAAACTTATGCAAGTGCTTCATGATGCAATCATGCAGCTGGACCGCGGACACCTGTTTGCGCGATGCGCATTGCAGCATCTCTCTGCTCTCACAACAGAGCGAAACTGATTCCGCTGCACCGTGGAGGGCGGCAAGGCTCTCCTCCTTTGCAACCACGTTGGAGAAGTACCTCTGTACGACTGGTGTCGCTGACAGCTGCTCGCTCGCAGTGGCGGCCAGCTTGTTGGTCTCGAAGATTTCAGCCGTTCTCTTGTACTCCCGAGGCCACGTCCACTGCTGCATGTACGCGTGCAGGTCTGTGTAATCCACCAGGCCCTTTTTGTTCCTCCCCGCAGCCGCCTTGGCCTTGTGCATAAATTCATCGAGATCGTACTCGAAAAGCCCAGTGATGAAATATATGTGCGGCCAATCGTACATGGTGGTGCTGATTGGCTTCATGGCGGCATCAGCAGTGAGGTAGTGGGGCCCGTAGTGGAACCCTTTCCTGGTCTCCAACTCTGCGTAAGCAGTCTTACCCAAAACAGTTTTTGCAACCGTCAGTTCTCCCAGCAAGTTTCGCACAGAAGCGTCCGAGTGCGGCTCCCAAAGGTGGCACTCCAAATTGTCCAACGGGAGGTGCCCGAATCTACCGTCCTTGGCGATGTTTCGGCACAAAGGGCATGGCACGATGCCTCGGTGGCCCATGCTACCGAGGGCTTCCTTGATAGCTTTGAAGTCAGCCAATGTCCCGTAATGGCGCGCAAAGAGCCTGGTGAAATCATTGGTATCGTTTTCGCTCTCGCGCAAATCCAAGCAAATGCCTGTCTTCGTCAGGTGATGAGACTCGTCATTGAAAAACATGTGTTTCAGTACATGCTTGACTTACTGCGACATGCCGCTGTCCATGGTCTCGACAATGAGCGACGGAGTACATGTAACAATGAACCACATTTCCTCCCGATGAACAAGATTTTCAAACTCAGCGAACGTCCAGTAGAAGCTCTGCACTTTGCGTGGGTCCTTCTTGGATGCAAGGGGGTTCGTGGGGCTGACCTCGTCGAAGTATATGATGAGCCTCCACGGCGTACTCGGGGAGCTGGGGAACTTCGCCAACTTTGCCTTCATATTTTGCCTGAACGGAGCGCACTCCCGAACGGTACGATCCAAGAGGGCAAACGGGTGATTGACAAATGCAATTCCAACAGTCCCGTCCTCTAGAGTGAGCTCCATCGGCTGCACCTCAGGGCCGTATGGCGTTGGCTCACTAGTGAAAGCATGGCGGGCTCGGAGCTGCGAGCGCGAGCTGCTCGCGCTGGGGAGCCCGTCCGCCCTCACCCTTTTCAGACTCGCCTCAAGCCCCCGCTGCGAAACGTAAGAATCGCGATGCAGCTCATTAAGGTCAGCGCCCGCGCGCTTCATGAGCCAGGGGTGCACGCGCGCAAGGGCGCGCTGGTCGCTCGGGCCAGGGCGAGGACGGTGGCGCGTGCGCCTCTTGATCGGCGCGCGGTGCGTGGGGCGATCGCTTCATACGACACGCGTGCATACATGCGCGGAACTGAATTTGGTTATAGAATGGCCTTCGGCCCATTCCGCCACCGTGCCTGGATTCGTGGACATTTGATGGCGTTGGAGGCGCTTGGGCCGTCGCGGGGCGGTGGTGGACCGAAAGCTCGACAATCTCACATTCTGGACCGAGGGAGGCATGTCGGCAGTATGCCTCAAGTGGCATCGAATAAATACAACTTGAGGCATGTCCGTTGTGTGCCTCAAGTAGTTCCGATCGGGTACCATCTGAGGCGCGTCGTCAGTATGCCTAACGTGTATGTCGGCAATATGCCTCAAGTGGTACCGAATGTGTGTATGGGTCTCGTGTTAAGCCTTTCGGAGGTTTCTGGGAGGCAGTGTTGAAGCCTCTTGGGGGGCGTTTTTGGGGCATCTGCAAGGTCGTTTGGGGGCCTTGGGGGCTGCTTGGGGCGTCTTGGGGGCCTTGGGGCACCCTGGGGCCCCTGGGGGCGACTTGAATGTTTGAATTGTTCGTCGCCCTCTTGGGCCCCTCTTGGTGCCGTCTTGGAGCCCTAGGGCTCCAAGAGCTCTTGGGTTGTATTTGGAACCATAAAGGGCAATCTTGGGGCCGTATTGGGCCGTCGTCGGGCCGTCTTGGGGGCCCCTTGGGGCCTCTTGGGGCTTGGGCCGTCTCAGAGCGTCGGGAAGCCGAAAAGGCGAGAAAGCAAAAACACAACATCGAAAACCACAAGGGGCAATCAACAAATTTAGCCACTCGGGGCCCTCTTGGGAAGCCTCTTGGAGGCGGGCCGTCTGCGGGCGGCCTCTGGGCCCGTCTTGGGGCCATTTTGGGCGTCGTGGAGCGCTCGTTTGGCGTCTCGGGGCCTGGGCCGTCTTCGGGGCCTCTTTGGTGCCTCCTTGGCCCGTCTCGGGGCCCGCTTGGGCTCGAAACAATCACGCGGGAAATTGCAAGAAGCCCCAGGTGAACCGCGGGAAGG
>CAUYUJ010018995.1:159042-190018 GCA_963575745.1 Prorocentrum cordatum | reverse complement strand
CTCCTCTTCCTCCTCCTCCTCCTCCTCCCCCTCCTCCGCCTCCGACTCCTCCTCCTCCTCCTCATATTCGTATTAGTCTTCGCTGTTTTATCCTCAACATGCTTATTCTTATTAGGTCTTACCATTCTTTTTACGAGTAGTATTATAAGTATGTGTAAAATGATTGTTCGGTTCGCATTTTCTGAGTATTATCATTATTATTACTATTAGTTTTATCCGTCGTATTATCAGTCGTATGATTATTACTCGTATTACCATTATTAATATTATTATTCGTCGCAGTAGTAGTAGTAGTACTAGTAGTAGTCGTAGTAGTAGTAGTAGTAGTAGTAGTAGTAGTAGTAGTAGTAGTAGTAATAGTAGTAGTAGTAGTAGTAGTAGTAGTAGTAGTAGTAATAATAGTAGTAGTAGTAGTAGTAGTAGTAGTAGTAGCAGTAGTAGTAGTAGTAGTAATAGTCGCATTCGTATTATTAGTGCTATTAGTGGTGTTAGTAGTACTGCGATGATGGTTATTCTTATTTTTACGATGCTTACCCTCACTACTACTATTATCATTAGTATTAGTATTGCTAGTACGATTGTGATTGTTATTAGTACTCTCAGTATGCTTTTTGCTAATAACAGTAATAGTATTAGTAGTATCGTTCCTCCTCCTCATCATCATCATCCTCATCCCCCTCTTCCCCCTCATCCCCCTCCTCCCCCCTAGTCCTCCTCCTCCTCCTCCTCCTCCTCTTTCTCCTCCCCCTCCTTTTCCTGTGCGGGCCATCCGCAGCTCCCGCCCCAAGCGCCAGCGCGTCGACCCGGACGGCACGGCGGCTCCTGCCCACGCCGAGGGCGCCGCCTCGCAGCCACCGCAGGCTGCTGAGGCGCGCGGGCCCGCAGATGGAGGAGGTGCTGCGGGCGAGGCCGCCTTTGACGAGGCTGCCAAGACTATCTACGACGAGGCCGTCGCCGAGGCGAGGGCCGACGCCGTCGCGAAGGCCAAGGGTGGCGGCAAAGGCGCTGCTGGCTCTCCTGGTGCTGCTGGTGGACCTGCTGCAGCCGCACCTAGCCTTTGACATGGCAGGCGGCGCGGCCCAGCCGCCCTCTTCCCGCCCGAGTTCGACCCCTACATGTACGACGGCCGCCCTGGGAGCCCATCCCCAGGGACCTCCGCCGACGTCGGCGGAATCATCGATTTGTTCGCCAACCTCTCTGAGTGGGGCCCTGTGGCCCGTGGTTTCATGTGTGGACAAGCCTCCATGTACGACATCGTCACGTTTGCCAAGACGCATGCGTTGGGAGATAAGCTGGACCAGGCCAAGCGCAATTTGGGCGAGGACGGGTGGAAAATGATAACCATCCCTACAGTCCCCACTGGCCGCTCTCCTTCGGGCAACACTGGCGGCGAGTGGGCGATGGCGAAGAAGACGCTGTCCACCACCTCGTTCGAGCCCCTGCGAATGTCCGAGCTGAAGCGCACTGGCAAGGACTGTTTCAGGGGGTTCTCTCCCCTCCTCTGGCATACGCGTGCTGGTAACATAGTTGCCATAGCTTGCTATTCTGCTCCCTGCCCATGAGTTCAGTGGCCCGAACAAGCACATGTTGATCAGGCCGGGCGCCTTCCTCAAGCAGTTGATGGACCCATGGGTTCTGATTGGAGGCTGGAATGCCGCCCCAGCTGAGTGGGCCGAGACGTCATGGATATCCAAGCTGGGCGGCCAGATCTGCGTGCCTGATAGTGGCGTGGTCACTTGCAGTCGGGGAGCTGGCAGCCTGATCGACTGTGTCATTGCCAAGGGCGGGCTCTCTCACAGCATTCGCGTTTCCATTGTCGCTGAGGTCCAGTGGAAGACGCACGCGGGCATCGCAGTCAGGAGTAAGTCGGGCAAGAAATCTTGGTGGCACCGCTCTCTGGCCACGGCTCGGGAGCTGCCCTCTGGGCCGAGGCCGTCGCGGGCACCTGGCCCTGACGGCAAGAGGCAGAAGGAGTTAGCGTTCGCCAGGGGGCGTCGCAGGCGAAACCTCGAGGAGCACCTACAGGAAGCCTGCGATGAACTGACCCAACCGCCTACGCTGGACACGCCCTGCTCTTCGACCCCTTTCTGAATCCCCGTTGAGCGCTGGCAGGAGGCCAAGTGCAATGCATACTGTCACCAGCCTGATGGCATGCCCCATTTCTGCCTGGACAGGGACCTTGACATTCGGAGTACGATCTCCAGTCAATGCGGTCGTTGGGTTCAGGCGTTTGAAGATGCTACTATCGCTCACCATTCGATCCCCAGCGAGAGTGCCAAGCAATACCAAGGGCGAGCTCGTGGATACGCTGTGGAGCGGCAGCAAACACGTGCCACCCCCGATAACACGTGCCACCCCCGATCGCCCCCACATGCGCGGCCCGCTCCTTGAATGGTGGAACATCTGCACGGCACTTCTCACACGTGTGTCTGTACTCCGTCGTCGTGCTGATCGTGAGCTGCCCGACCTCGTCAATTGCCATGCGAAGATCCACGAGCTCATGGACGTGGGGTTGGACACAGAGCTCCAGAAGCAGCTCGGTGAGGACCATGAGTTCGTGCTCTGGGTCGCCGCGGTCAGCCAGATCGACGCCGTCTCCCAGGACGAGCTGGACGAAGTGATCCACCGCGCGGAGGCCTTCAAGTGCCATGCTATAGGCCTCGCGATGGCCAAGGCGCGCTAAGGTTTCCAGTCGTGGGCCACCAAGATGTGGAAGCAGTCTCCTGGCGTGTTACATCGTTTTGTGAAAGGTGTCCAAGGCAGACTGGACGAGATTGTTTCGGACTCTTGTGTGTATGCCACGTCTGATGAGATGATGGACAAGCGTCCTGATGATTGGGCAGCGATATGGTCGGATCCTAGAATGTCTCCTTCCAAGGTCGCCACTGGCCTTAAGTACGTTCTCTCCAGGGCTGCCAACGACGACCTGGAGCCGCTGTCCATGTCCAGGATGGATTCCGCGATCAGGGCCATGAATGCCCAGAAGGCCTAGGGCGTGGACAACATGGGGCCAGTCGAGGTCCAGAGGCTGCCTGACGCCGCCAAGTTCGAGCTGCTCGATCTCATGGTCAACACCGAGCGCTGCGGCATGTGGCCCGGGCAGCTCTTCATGGCGGTGTCTGCGGTCGCCCCTAAGCCAAGGGGGAGCGATCGGATCTTGGGCCTGCTGCCCTTTCTAGCTAAGCTCTGGAGTAAGATGAGGAGCGCCGATTCTCTGTCGTGGGTGCTTGATGCTGACGAACATTGGGACACGGCCATACGAGGGTCGTCGGCGCTGCAAGCTGCTCTCATCCGCTCCCTGATGGACGAGACCAGAGGAGATGCAGATCTCTACGCCGACTATTTTATTGGACCTGGAGTAGTTTTACGATAGCATCTCCATCGCGTTGATGTGCGCGCCCGGGATTCAGCAGGGATTCCCCGCCATCATCTTGGCGCTGGAGCTCCAGCTGTTCCCGGCACCGGGGCACTTGAAGGATAGAGCGTGGCCAGGCAATGCCACCCAGCCAGAGAACGAGTTTTATGGCAGGCTCACTTCATGGAGGTCGTCGGGCTAAAGCTTTACTTGGGCCTATTCTTGCTCGGGCTCGCTCTCGATATGGGTCGAGCATCCTCCTGCGCACTTTCGTGGGCGACACGGTGGTCCGAGCTGAAGGCACTGAGAAGCGAGTTGGCGAGATTCTGATTGATGCTGGGTCTTCTCTTGGAGCGGAGTTCAAGGCGGCGGGTTTGACGATGGGCCCCAAGACGAACGTTGTTGCGTCCTCTTCGAAGTTGGCTGCACATATTGCGCCTGGTCTTCAGCGTGCCGGTGCCCCCGCCGAAGCTGTTCGACATGCTGTCGACTTGGGGGCGGGCACCTCGGCGGGGAGGTGCCGCTCGAGGCACGAGGCCAGGGGCCGCTTCACCAACGCCAAGAAGCGCTCCCAGGCCATCAAGCGCACGCGTCGGCACGCCCGCCTGCGCGCCAACACCCGCTCCCTGTGGTCTATGCGTGCGAAGCCGCAGGGCTCCTATTCGCACCAGACCTTCGGAGTCCCAGGCTACGAGTTGGCGCTGCTACGGAGGCAGGCCGCTCAGTCTGCATTTGGGACTGGACCAAGCAAGTGCTTGACGACGTCACTTGCGGCTGTGTGCGATCGGCGGGACCCTGCTAAGAGTATCCGTCGTGAGCAGATATTGGCTGGGCTCAAGATATGGCGCGAATGCCTGACCTTCATCATCGAGTGGCAAGGACTTGGGAGTGCGTCCGTTCACGTCTCCGTTTTGCGGGCTCTCGGCGATGGAGGGTTGTCAAGGGGCCCATCGCGTCGACGATCGCCACCCTGCTGGACGTCGGCTGGGGCCCGCGCAGCCCCATGGAGTGGATTTCAGACCAGGATTTGCCGTGGCGTGTTCCTTCGTTTGTGGATGCCGAGTTCGACTATTTCCACGGCGACTTCACAAACATCCTAGACGACACTGAGGACTCCGTGGGCCGCCAGCTCTGGGCCACGGCCTCGTTGCACGATGCTGGCGCTGTCCTCCGCGACGGCGCTGACGGGTACTGGGTCTGCCGCGAGTTCCGCGGGCTCGAACAGCCCGACGGCGATATTGACCACTGGGCGCTGAACGCCGTGGTCGTGGCTGGCGGGCAGTGGCCCCGTGAGCGCCAGCGCGCCGCGGGCTATGCCCTCTCACCCACGTGTCAGCGCTGTCTCGAAGAGCCTGAGGACCTGTTCCATCGGGTTTGGAGCTGCGAGGCCAACAGAGGCCACGCAGATTTTGATGATAGCGTGCACCTCATCGAGCTGGCTCGTGTGAGCAGTACAATTGCCCCAGTTTCTGGTTGCGTGGAGTCCCTGGCCGAGCTGAAACGGTCTCCAGGTTCGAAACCGCCCACCCGCCTGTCTTTTGGTTCCCTTGATGCCGCCCCCCGCCATGCCGAAGGTTACGTCACCTTGTTCGGGGATGGGTCGGGTGGGAGGTTCTCGGACGACCCTCGGCGTCGACGGGTCGGCACTGGGCTCATCGGCTTGGCTCCTTCTGGCGAGTTTTGGGAGCCTGTCTGGGGGCATTGGTTGTTCGATCGAGGGCCGAAGGCAAACTGTGCCTGGAGCGGAGACACCGGCGCTGGCGGAGGCTTTGGAGGCCACGGTCGGGGGCCTCCGTTGTGATACTGATCATCGCCCTCTGCTGGACTCCTGGGCCACAGGTCTCGGCCCGTGCCTGGCGCCTGAGAGCGGTCAAAACCTCGACCTTTGGGTCAGGATCCAGAAGGCGGGGGAGGCTCGTGGCCCTGGCGCTGTTGAGCCGATTTGGGCCCCGTCTCATCAAAGAAATAGGACCTCTCTCCGTCAGGACGCGTTTCTAGCTTTCGGCACTGAGTGTACCGGCGCCCTGGCGGCTGAAGCGGCTGAGCGGGCCTGGGCTGAATTCGTGATTGCCCCCCTCCCCCTCGCGGACCGTCGCGACGCGGGGGCCGCCCTTGTGCGGAGGGGAGCGGGGCGTGCCCTGGCTGCGAGTATCCAGGCCGACCCATGGACCTCCGAGCGTCCCGACCGTGAGGGGGCCCCTCCCCTCCCCAAGCTAGTGCAGGCTTTGCAGTCGTCCGAGCACTGTTGGGGTCGCGCTGGTGCCAAGTAGTTCTGCCGCAGGTGTGACCTGTTCTCGAATCAGGATTCGATGTTTCAGATGTGTGCTGCGCGTTGTGGTTCGCAGAGCTCCTCCGACTTTTCGCCGCTTCGGGGTCCCCAGGTAGTTGGGGGAAAGGAGCTCCACGGGTCTCAAACGCTGCAGTATTGGAGAATGTATAAGCTCACGTTCTGCTCGGTCTGCGGCAAGAATTGTACCACAGACCCCGGCAACAGACTGAGATGTGCGAGCCGTCCCCGAAGGGACGGCAAAATCTTGCCAAAATTCGAGCTGGCAAGTTTCCCCACCCGTCTGGGCCTCCAAAAGCTGTCTGGCATGCTGAGTCTCAGGGGCTCCTGAATTCACCCCGTATGCAGAAGCCATCGTGCAGTTTCTGTTCGTACTGTGTTTGATATTCGTGTGGCCTCGCCTTTCCGAATCCTAGACTTCTGCTGCCTTCATCCTGAACGGTCCTGAAACATCCTTCTCCTCTTCCCCCTCCTCCACCCCCCCCCCTCCTCCTCCTCCTCCTCGTCGTCCTCCTCCTCTCGTCCTCCTCGTCCTCCTCGTCCTCCTCGTCCTCCTCGTCCTCCTCGTCCTCCTCGTCCTCCTCGTCCTCCTCGTCCTCCTCGTCCTCCTCGTCCTCCTCGTCCTCCCTCCTCCTCCTCCTCCTCCTCCTCCTCCTCCTCCTCCTCCTCCTCCTCCTCTCCTCCTCCTCCTCCTCCTCCTCCTCCTCGTCCTCCTCCTCCCTCCTCCTCCTCTCCTCCTCGTCCTCCTCGTCCTCCTCCCTCCTCCTCCTCCTCCTCCTCCTCCTCCTCCTCCTCCTTCCTCCTCCTCCTCCCCTTCTCCTCCCCTCCTCCTCCTCCTCCTCCTCCTCCTCCTCCTCCTCCTCCTCGTTCTTCTCCTCCTCCTCCTCCTTCTCCTCCTCCTCCTCCTCCTCGTTCTCCTCCTCCTCCTCCTGCGACACAGATTGACGAACAGCTGGGTTAGTGTGACCTACCCCAAACTACTCCCACGCCGCGTGCGGGAGCGAGCCCACTTGCGGCCAGGTCCGAAGGACCAACGAAGGACGCGCGCGCCTGCCCCCTGAGGCGGGGTGCATGACAGGCGTGCAACGCAACGCGCGCGCCCCGCACGAACGGAACGGCCACGCACGCAGACCCAGTCAGAACCTGCCTTGGGCAGCCATCCTGGGAGAGCAACAGTCATGGCTCAGAAACTTCGGGCACAAAATCCGACAGGGAGACGGAGACCCAGGAGCCCCTGAGCAGAAGCTTGCCCTTCGCAAGGCCCTTCAGAATCCTGGATCCCCAAATCGAGGGGAGCCCCACACTCCCGACCGAGCTTGATGGCCCGAGTCGAGGAGAGAGCACCACAGCCCAGACAGATGACTCCATTCAGGTCATGCGAAGACCGCCTCCTGAGCCTATGGCACGCCGGGACAACCACCCTACCAGAGGGCCTAGGCTCGGGAGGCGGCGGCGGCGGGGCGGCGGTGGCTACAGCAGCACGGGAGGCCTCGCGCTTGGCCCGCGCCTGGCGGAGCTCGCTGCTGCCCAACCGCTCCGTGTTCATGGCGGCCTGGCTTCATGACCTGCCTATCTGGATGCCCATAGCACGGACCGCCACGCAGAAACCTTGGTGCCGGACACGATACGCCTTATCAGCACGCCACGCACCAGCTATCTTCTTCGCCCACAGATCGGCCAACGCGTTTCCAGCCAGGATCCTGGGCGAGATGGCGGCGCGCATACTTGGGGTGGGGTGGGCTTTGGAAAACTGCACACCCAGAGGACCCAACCCACCCCAATCATCTATCTTCTACCAGACGGCAGCCCAAATGTCAGCATGCGCGCTGGCATGGGCAGTAGTCGCCACTGGTCCTCGGAGGATCCCAGCGACGACGAAACTAGAGTCACTGTGCACTGTGATCGTGGGCACGGCTACTTGCAGAGTGCGAAGGACTGCGACAAGCTCAGCGCGATCGACGCACTGAATCGGTCCCTCCACCCCACCTCCAAAAATGGCCAGCGGCCTGAAATCACGCAGACGGCGCGGTGGTGGTGGGTCGGGGCAGAGAACCACCACTGCCCACGCAGTGACCGCATCGTTGGGAATCTGTTCGTCTTGCAGCGAGCCATATACAAAAAGATCGCCAGCGAGGTAGTGCCTCTCACCCAGAAAAATTTGCTCAGGCGCGACCTCGGCCGAGGCTGGGGATCGGTCCCAGGGCGCCAAACAACGGCTGCCGAACAGAGACACAAGAGCTGTGGGATCTCGAGGGAGGGCATGTTTCAGGGCACCCTGTGGCTGAGTGCCAGCCGAGACGAGACTGTCGCAGGCCACATGCCTGTGATACAGGGCTCCCGCCTCCTCCGTACAGATCTGACAAAGCGGAGATGAAACGAAATCTGCAACGCAAAACCTCTCCTGCGTCCACCGGGTACCGACCAACCACCGACCGAAGACACGACTACTGTTCCGGCGCACGGGGCGAAGAGCGGCCGGGCAGCTCGAGGATTGGCTCTACGGGAACGCCTTTCTCGAGCTCGGGGGTCTCGAGCGTAGCAGCTACTTGCTTCCACTGCCACAGCTCACGGGCTCGACAAATTAGCTGCTTCAGACCGTGCACGGAAAGGGACCCAATTAGGGTCAACATCAAGGCTCCAGGGAAGCAACCACTGGCTGAAACTTTGGCAAACAACACCCAACCGCTCAAGCGTGGCCAGTGGGGCCGAAAAAGCATCCGCGACCCTCTGCCACGGGCTGCCACGTTTGCCCTTGGACTGCTGCTGAACGTGGGCAACGCCTTGACTGATGACATGCTCCTCCTCCTCCTCCTCCTCCTCCTCCTCCTCCTCCTCCTCCTCCTCCTCCTCCTCCTCCTCTTCCTCCTCCTCCTCCTCCTCCAGCTCCTCAAGAGCTGAGCCGTTCCCCTCCTCGCCCACGGCGTCGAAAGCCACCGACCCCTTGCCGGGCTCCTCGGCCTCGAGGAGCGTCGGCAAGGGCTCGAAGTCGACCAGGCCCAGCTCCTCCGCGGTGGCGCTCGGCGCCTCTGCGGATCTCAGTCCGGGCGTGTTTCGGCGGCAAGCCGAGTGCTTTTCCCTCCCCTTGCCCCCGCGCGGCCGCCCTCGTCATGTTCCCTCGCTTGCACGCTGGCCAATGAGCCATTCTGTTGCCCCGAAATGCCACACGCTGGAGCGGACTGCCTCTGCCTCGCCGCCGACGAAAAAGAGTGTTTGGGCGGCAAGCCCAGGGGGAAGTGAGAAGGGGCAGGCCTTCATGAGACAACGCAAAGATCTCTTTCTGACTTATTGCTCTCCGGAGGCCAGGCCAGAGCGTACGGGTGAGCGCCCGGTTTGCAGCGATCGCACCTATAGGATTCTCCTCCGGCTCGGGCCGAGGCGACGCGAGGCGAGGCCTTCTCAGAAGGCGGCGGGGCTTCTCAGAAGCCCTCTGGCCTTCTGCTCAGAAGGCCCGAGGCATTCCGAGCCTTCTGAGAAGGCCCGCCCCCTTTCACTTCTCCCCAGGCTCGTCGCCGAATTTTTCCTTGACTTCGGCCTCAGGGGCCTGTCATCGGGCCCCGGGACCATCAAACACTGGGGGCGCAAGACTACCCCCGGGGGAAGGGGTCCCGAGCCTTGGGGCCGCGGATTGGTCAAATCACATCCGAGGACGTGTGGGCCCGCTCGGAGCAGGACGAGCTGAGACCACGGCAGCTCCAAGCCAGCTCCGGGACTCCTCCCGGGCTCCAGACGCACCAGTTTCCCGAGCCGCGTCCAGCCGTGGCGACGAGGTCCCCCCCCGAAGGCCGGCTAAGATCCGACGCTGCGAAAAATTTGAGCATCGGCTCCCAACTTCGCGCTTCGCGCTGCGCGAAGCGCGAAGCGCGAATAACTTCGCGCTCTCGCGCCGCCCTCCCAAAGGGAGAATAGGAGGACGAGGAGGAGGGGGAGAAGGAACGAGGACCGCGAAGCGCGAAGCGCGAATAACTTCGCGCCCTCGGGGGAGCCCTTGTGAAAGATCACGGCTGGAAGCCAACATACCCCATCTTTCTGCTGCCTGCTTCGACCCCGATCGATCCGTGATTGCCCCAGGACCCAAGGGCAAAATCGCCCGTCGTGCAAAAATGAAACGCCTCCTTCTCTTCCTCCTGCTTCTCCTTCTCGCCCCGAGTCGCCCGAGATCGCCCCAGGACGCTCAAGATGGCCTCCAGACGGCTCACGAGGACCCCAATACGTCCCAAGAGGGCTCCGGGCGGCTCCGAGAGCCGTCCCAAGAGGGCTCCGAGAAACCAAAACCATTGATTCACAATTGGTTTTTGGAAGATTTTAGCGTTCTCGGCTTGTGGGACTTTCGACGCTCCAAGACGGCGCAAGATCTCAGGGTACCGTTGTCTCAGCTCGCCGTAATCGATCCTTGATGGTCCCCGGGCCCGAAGCAAGGAAAAAAACATCCGATGCGAAAAAATCTGCAACGCGCGGATATCAGGAGCCTCCTCCTCTTCCTCCACCTCCTCCTGCTCCTCCTCCTCCTCCTCCTCCTCCTGCCCCTCCTTCCCCATCCCCTCTCCTTAGAAATACTTCGCCCCTGTCGCACCCCGAGACGTGTCAGTAGGGCGGGCCGGGCGTTTCGCGTGAGACTTCCTCCCCATTCATGATCCTGTTTTTTACAAATTACAACAGTTTGACGGATGGAGGGCGGGTGGCTTTCAAAATGTGGCTCTCGCTTTGTCGCCGCGCACATTCGAATTAAGAGTTTGCAAGAGCTTCAGCGATGAGGGCGGATGCTGTTCAGAATGCGGCTCTCGCCCTAGCGCCGTGCACACTCGTCTTAAGAGTGTGCAAGAGTTTCATGGATGGAGGACGGGTGGTTTTCAAAACATGTGACTTTGGCCCCGGCGCCACGCACATTCGTTTTTAAAGTTTGCAAGAGCTTCGCGGATGGAGGGCGGTTCTTTTCACAATGTGGCTCTCGCCTTAGCGCCGCGCGCATTCGTCTCACTAGTTTCTACCAACTTCAAGGATTCTCGTGGTTGACGTCCCAGAAACGGGGTTTTGGCACGATCTTGGATTGTCAGGGCGCAACAGTCATGCTGATTCGCGGAGTTGAAGTCTCAGGAAGGATGTGCTGGCACGATTCAGCACCGTCAGGACTCACCAGTAACGCTGACTCGCGGCGTTCCCAAGAATGGTGTGTTGGCACGGTGGGTGGTTTTGAGAAGCTTGTCTTCCCACGGCGCAGTGAAAACCAATCCTTGCAGGGACCCGTGCAGAGGGAACTTGGAGGGAGGGCTTATTGAATCGCTTCGCTCATTCCGCCGGCCCGTATTGTGCCATCGCGGGTTCTTGGGGGGTCTTGGGAGCCCTTGGAAGCGTCGTGGGAGCTTCTTGGGAACTTTGGGAGGCCTCGTGGATGGCTCTGCAGGGACCTGTGCAGAGGGAACTTGGAGGGAGGGCTGATTGCAACAGCGTCGATGCGTCTTGGGCTTGTGCTCCTCCTCCTCCTCCTGGCCGCCACTGCGACGCCGGGATCTCAGGGCACCGTCGTCTCCGCCCGCCCTCCTCCGAGCCGCGCCCTCTTTCCCTCCCCCGAGTGCCGCCTCGAGCTCGGGCAGCGGCTCCCGGTCCATGGCCCGGTCGGCCTCCTCCGCGGCGGGCTCTGGCGTGGTCGTCGTGGAGCGAGGCGGGGCCTCGGCTGGTGCTTCTTCTTCATCTTCTTCTTCTTCTTCTTCTTATTATTATTATTATTATTGTTATTATTATTATTATTATTATTATTATTATTATTATTATTATTATTCGTCTTCTTCTTCTTCGTCTTCTTCTTCTGCTCCTTTTTCCCAGCGCAACTGCTGGGGATGAGGAGGAGGGGCAGGAGCCCAGACGTCCCCGGCGTCTCGACGAGATCGAGGCGGAGGGCTTTCCTCGATCTCGGCTTCTCGGGGCCCTGCCTGGGCCTCGGGAGAGTTCCCAAACATGATGGGCCCACGAACCCGGAAAGGGATATAGACATGTGCAGCATGGTCACGTTTTCACGATATCCAACTGGGCGACACCTCACGAAACATCCCACGAGACACCCCGCGAAACATCCCAGGAGACACCTCACGAAACAACCCACGAGACACCTCACGAAACATTCCACGAGACACCCCGTGAAACATTCCACGAGACACCCCACGAACAGGCAACCACTCAACCAGACACCCCACGAAACATTCCACGGGGGTGCGCCTGGGTGTGGTCGTGCTGGGGGTGGTCGAGCGTGGTCGTGCTGGGGTGGGGTCGTGGGTGTGGTCGTGCTGGGGTGTGGTCGTGCTGGGGGTGGTCGTGCTGGGGTGTGGTCGTGCTGGGGGGTGGTCGTGCTGGGGGTGGTCGTGCTGGGGCGTGGTCGTGCTGGGGCGTGTCGTGCTGGGGTGTGGTCGTGCTGGGGTATGTCGTGCTGGGGTGGGGTCGTGCTGGGGTGGGGTCGTGCTGGGGTGGTCGTGCGTGGTCGTGCTGGGTGATGGTCGTGCTTGCTGGGGTGGGGTCGTGCTGTGTCGTGTGGTGGGTCGTGCTGGGGTGGGGTCGTGCTGGGGTGTGGTCGTGCTGGGTGTGGTCGTGTGCTGGGTGTGTGGTGCTGGGGTGTGTCTGGGGTGGGGTCTTGCTTGGGGGGGTCCTGTGGGGGGGTCTGTGCGTGCTGTGTCGTGCTGTGGGTACGTGCTGGGATGTGGTCGTTCTGGGGTGTGGTCGTGCTGGGGTGTGGTCGTGCTGGGGTGTGGTCGTGCTGGGGTGGTCGTGCTGGGGTGTGGTCGTGCTGGGGTGGGGTCGTGCTGGGGTGGTCCGCGCCCTGTGATTTATCGATCGGGTCGTGCTGGGGTGTGTCGTGCTGGTGCTGGGGTGTGGTCGTGCTGGGGTGTGGTCGTGCTGGGGTGTGGTCGTGCTGGGGTGTGGTCGTGCTGGGGTGTGGTCGTGCTGGGGCGTGGTCGTGCTGGGGGTGGCGGGGTCGTGCTGGGCTGTTGGTGTGCTGGGGCGTGGTCGTGCTGGGGCGAGGTCGTGCTGGGGTGTGGTCGTGCTTGCTTTAGGTAAGGTCGTGCTGGAGGTTGGTCGTGCGGGGGTGTGGTCTTTCTGGGGTGGGTCGTGCTGGGGTTGTGGTATGGGGGGTGGGGTTTTCGTGCTGGGGTGTGGTCGTGCTGGGTGTGGTCGTGCTAGGGTGGGGTCGTGCTGGGTGGGGTCGTGCTGGGGAGTGGTCGTGCTGGGTGTGGTCGTGCTGGGGTGTGGTCGTGCTGGGGCGTGGTCGTGCTGGGGTGGGGTCGTGCTGGGGTGGGGTCGTGCTGGGGTGGGTTCGTGCTGGGGTGCTCCGCACCCTGTGATTTATCGATCGGGTCGTGCTGGGGTGTGGTCGTGCTGGGGTGTGGTCGTGCTGGGGGGGGGTCGTGCTTGGGTGGGGTCGTGCTGGGGTGTGGTCGTCTGGGGTGTGATCGTGCTGGGGTGTGCGTGGGGTGTGGTCGTGCTGGGGTGGTGGTCGTGCTGGGGTGTGGTCGTGCTGGGGTGTGGTCGTGCTGGGGCGTGGTCGTGCTGGGGCGTGGTCGTGCTGGGGTGGGGTCGTGCTGGGGTGTGGTCGTGCTGGGGTGGTCCGCACCCTGTGATTTATCGATCGGGTCGTGCTGGGGTGTGGTCGTGCTGGTGCTGGGGTGTGGTCGTGCTGGGGTGTGGTCGTGCTGGGGTGTGGTCGTGCTGGGGTGTGGTCGTGCTGGGGTGTGGTCGTGCGAATCTATAGGCACATACGTAACAAAACAAGCGTTTCGCTCGAGACATCCTCGGCAAACTCTGCGGAGCAAGCGTTTCGCTCGAGACATCCTCAACGCACGAAAAAGTGGCCCGCACCCTGTGATTTATCGATCGGGATTTCAAAAACAAGCGTTTCGCCTGAGACATCCTCAAATTTTAATTCGCCGGCCTCCTTCGACCTCGATATTTATAAGGGAAAAAATTCGCCGGCCTCCTTCAAATTGGGCACCGGGGACATGTTTACATACTAAAAGAGAACCCTGGGCCCGCGCCCTTTCCGGGAAAAACAGCTCGGGTCGAGAGTGCGGGCCCGTGTCTCGACGAAGCCGAAACGCCATATGCGCGGGAGGGGGCAATCGCGCACCGCCCATACCGTACCCGACTGCCCTCTTCAAGAACGGCAGGCGCATCCATCGGGCTGTCTTCCCCGAGGGCAGGGCCTTGGGGAACGTGGAGGTGCCGAGATCCGCGCGGGGCACGTTGAAGGAAGTCGATTGGACGCCGTCCCAGTCGCCGTCCAGGTAGTTGTTCAGCTGGTCCTCACTCATGTCCTTGCAGGAAAACATGATGGACCCACGAACCCGGAAAGGGATATAGACATGTAGAGCATGGACACGTTTGCACGATACACAACTAGGCAACACCTCACGAAATATCCCACGAGACACCTCACGAAACATCCCACGAGACACCTCACGAAACATTCCACGATACACCTCACGAAACATTCCACGAGACATCCCGCGAAACATTCCACGATACACCCCACGAAACATTCCACGACGACAGGCAACCACTCAACCAAGGCGGCGTGGTCGTGCTGGGGAGTGGTCGTGCTGGGGGGTGGTCGTGCTGGGGGGTGGTCGTGATGGGGGGTGGTCGTGCTGGGGGGTGGTCGTGCTGGGGGGTGGTCGTGCTGGGGCGCGGTCGTGCTGGGGCGTGGTCGTTGCTGGGGCGTGGTCGTGCTTCGGGTGGGGTCGTGCTGGGTGTGCGGTGTGCTGGGGTGTGGTCGGTGTGAGGTTTCGTGGTCTTGCTGAGGTGGGGGTAGTACAGGTGCTGGGCGGGGTCTGCTGTCTTGTGGTAGTGATGGGGTTGTGGTCGTGCTGGGGTGGGGTCGTGCTGGGGTGGGGGTTCGTGCTGGGGTGTGGTCGTGCTGGGGCGTGGTCGTGCTGGGCTGTGGTCGTGCTAGGGCGCGGTCGTGCTGGGGTGGGGTCGTGCTGGGGTGGGGTCGTGCTGGGGTGTGGTCGTGCTGGGGTGCGGTCGTGCTGGGGCGTGGTCGTGCTGGGGCGGGGTCGTGCTGGGGTGGGGTCGTGCTGGGGTGTGGTCGTGCTGGGGTGGTCCGCACCCTGTGATTTATCGATCGGGTCGTGCTGCGGTGTGGTCGTGCTGGGGTGCGGTCGTGCTGGGGTGTGGTCGTGCTGGAGTGTGGTCGTGCTGGGTGTTGTGGTCGTGTGGGGGCTGTGGTCTGTGCTGGGGGTGTGGTCGGTGTGGGGCGTGTTGTACTGGGCGTGGTTCGTGCTGGGCTTGTGTCGTGCTGAGTTATTTCGGTGCCGCACCCTTGATTTATCGATCGGGATTTCAAAAACAAGGTTTCGCCAGAGACCATCCTCAATTTTTAATCCGCTGGCTCCTTCGACCTCGATATTTATCAGGGGAAAAAATTCGCCGCGGCCTCCTTCAAGTTGCACCGGGGGACTGGTTTACCCACTATAAGAGAACCCTGGGCCCGCGCCCTTTCCGGGACATGATGGACCACGAACCCGGAAAGGAGATATTGACATTGGAGGCATGGGCACGTTTTCTAGACGATACCCCAACTGGGCTACACCTCACGAAACATTCCGCGAGACACCTCACGAAACATTCCAGGAGACACCCCGCGAAACATTCCACGAGACACCCCACGAAACATTCCACGAGACACCCCTCGAAACATTCCACGAGACACCCCACGAAACATTCCACGAGACACCCCACGAAACATTCCACGAGACACCCCACGAAACATTCCACGGGGGTGCGACTGGGTGTGGTCGTGCTGGGGTGTGGTCGTGCTGGGGTGTGGTCGTGCTGGGGGGGTGGTCGTGCTGGGGGGTGGTCATGCTGGGGCGTGATCGTGCTGGGGCATGGTCGTGCTGGGGCGTGGTCGTGCTGGGGTGTGGTCGTGCTGTGGTGAGGTCGTGCTGGGGTGTGGTCGTGCTGGGGGGTGGTCGTGCTGGGGGGTGGTCGTGCTGGGGGGGTGGTCGTGCTGGGAGGTGGTCGTGCTGGGGAGTGGTCGTGCTGGGGCGTGGTCGTGCTGGGGCGTGATCGTGCTGGGGAATGTGGTCGTGCTGTGGTGAGGTCGTGCTGGGGTGTGGTCGTGCTGGGGTGTGGGTGCTGGGGTGGGGCCGTGCTGGGGTGGGGTCGTGCTGGGGTGGGGTCCTGCTGGGGTGTGGTCGTGCTGGGGTGTGGTCGTGCTGGGGTGGGGTCGTGCTGGGGTGGGGTCGTGCTGGGGTGTGGTCGTTCTGGGGTGTGATCGTGCGGGGGTGTGGTCGTGCTAGGGTGGGGTCGTGCTGGGGTGGGGTCGTGCTGGGGTGTGGTCGTGCTGGGGTGTGGTCGTGCTGGGGTGTGGTCGTGCTGGGGGGTGGTCGTGCTGGGGGGTGGTCGTGCTGGGGGGGTGGTCGTGCTGGGAGGTGGTCGTGCTGGGGAGTGGTCGTGCTGGGGCGTGGTCGTGCTGGGGCGTGATCGTGCTGGGGTGTGGTCGTGCTGTGGTGAGGTCGTGCTGGGGTGTGGTCGTGCTGGGGTGTGGTCTTGCTGGGGTGGGGCCGGGCTGGGGTGGGGTCGTGCTGGGGTGGGGTCCTGCTGGGGTGTGGTCGTGCTGGGGTGTGGTCGTGCTGGGGTGGGGTCGTGCTGGGGTGGGGTCGTGCTGGGGTGTGGTCGTGCTGGGGTGTGGTCGTGCTGGGGTGGGGTCGTGCTGGGGTGGGGTCGTGCTGGGGTGTGGTCGTGCTGGGGAGTGGTCGTGCTGGGGTGTGGTCGTGCTGGGGGGTGGTCGTGCTGGGGGGTGGTCGTGCTGGGGGGGTGGTCGTGCTGGGAGGTGGTCCTCAGAATTCAGGTCCCCAGGAGAGGACAATCTATAACACAAAACAAGCGTTTCGCTCGAGACATCCTCACCATTTTCTGAAAAACAAGCGTTTCGCTCGAGACATCCTCAAATTTTAATTCGCCGGCAATTCGCCGGCCTCCTTCGACCTCGTTATTTATCAGGGAAAAAATTCGCCGGCAATTCGCCGGCCTCCTTCAAGCAGGCACCGGGGGACTATGTTTACATACTAAAAGAGAACCCTGGGCTTAAGCCCTTTCCGGGAAAAAAGGAAAGACGGTAATCACAGTCGCCTAAGAAAGACTGGGCGCACTCTTCCTCAATCCTTGAGGGTCCTACAGGGTGTCCCTGAGCTTCTGTGGGTCCCTGGGGTCATCAGGGGATGATGCATTTCTGTGGGGCACCTGCTGGCAGGCCGATTTCTTCCTTGACATGCCTACTGTCAACATGAATCGCGTTCGGAGGTCCGCGCGGACTTTGCGGATCGGCGCTGGACCACCCCCGGCTCCCCTCTTGGAGCCCTCTTGGGGCCGTCTTGGGCCTCTCTTCGCCCGTCTTGGGCGCGTCTTGGGCCGTCTTGGGGCCCTCCAGAGCCGTCTTGAGGCCCTCTTGGAGGCCTCTTGGGCTGTCTTGGGGTGTCCGCGGGGGGCCTGTGAGCCGTCGTGGAGCGTCGGAAAGCTGAAAAGGCGGGAAAGGCAAAATGTATCCAAAACATGCGTAAAGTTAACGATTTTGGCCTCTTGGGGCCCTCTGGGGGTGCCTCTTGGAGGCCTCTTGGAGCGTCTTGGGGGGCCTCTTTGGCCGTCTTGGGCTTATCTTGGGCATCTTGGGCCCTCTTGGCGCCCTCGTGGGCCTCTTGGAGCCTGCTGGGCCTGTCGTGGAGCGCTCTTGGGGCACTCTTGGGCCGCCTGGGCTGCTCAAGGGAGGGTCCAGGCCCCCCCCGTCCCCCCAGTCCCCCCATGGGGGGTCGGGGCACCTGTCCTGGGGCCCCCGGCCTCGCCCCCAGGGATATGTGTGTATATATATATATATATATACTAGTGTGGACCCGTGGATTAAATCCACGGAGTTGCGCGGATCGAAATTTGGTTGCGAGTGCTGGGTTGTGCGACGCTGCCAGCTACTGCCGTAGATCCCGTGAAGCTTGTTCTGGTGCTGTTCCCCCACTGAGCGCCGCCAATGCACCGAAGCGGGGGCCGAAGTGTTCGAGCTTCGCAAGAGGCAAAAGTTCAAGAGACCAAGCCAGAGCAGCGTTGGAAGATATGCGTCGGGATCGCGGCGGACGCGGGAGCGGGTCGGGTCAAACGCGGCGCCGTCTCGGGCCGCGTCGGAAGCGTCGGAACGGCGTCGCGGCAAAATAGGGAGCGCAGACGGGCAGCGCCAGGGCCACGGGAGTGTAAAACATTGTTCTTTTGCGCCTGCGAAGGGCCTCTCGCCTCTCGTCCGCCCCTCTCTCTTGGAGGCAGTTTTGAAGCCTCTAGGGGGCCGTTTGGGAGCTCTATGGGGGCTCTTTTGGGCCTCTTGGGGGCTCCTCGGGGCCCTCTTGGGCCGTGTATGGCGCCTCTTGGGCCGTCTTGGGGCCGTCTTGGGCCACCTTGGGCGCCACTTGGGCCGTCTTGGGGCCATCTTGGGCTCTCTTGGGCTCCTTTTGGGCACCTCTTGGGGTCCTCTTGGGCCGTCTTGGGCGCCCCTTGGGCCATCCTGGGGCCGTCTGAGCCATCTTTGGGCCCTCTTGGGGGCCGTCTTGGGCAATCTTGGAGGCCTCTGGGGCTGTCTTGGACGCTTCGTAAAGGAAAATGTCGAATCTGTTGAAATGTGCATTTTACGAAGGGAATGTGGCCATTTTTGCTTGATGGAGCCCTCCTGGGGGAGCCCTCGGACCCCCCCAGAGCCGTCCGGGGGCGTCTTTGGGGCGTATGGGGCCGTCTGGAGAACATCTTGGGCCGCCTGAAAGCCGTCTTGGGTCGTCTCGGGGCCTCCGTAAGCCGTCTTGGGTTTTTCTGGGGAGCTCCGACGCCGTTTCGGACCCCTCCGGGGGCCTTCCGGTGCCGTTTTGGAGCCCCCGGGAGGCTCGGGGAGCCGGGGGCCCACGCAAACCCACAAGGCCTAATTCGAATTTATTTGAATGGGTATATACATATACATATACATATACATATGCATATACCTATACCTATACCTATACCTATACCTATACCTATACATTTACATATACCTATACCTATACCTATACCTATACCTATACCTATACCTATACCTATACCTATACCTATACATATACAAATACATATACATATACATATACATATACATATACACATACATTTACATTTACATATACATGTATATATACAATTACATATACATATGTACACTTCTTTGCCACGCGATTCAAGTCAACCCAGCAATTCTAACCATGCTTTGCGCAAGGGTTTGGTACGTCGTCAGGGTAATTAATGTACGCCCTCCGCGTAAATGCCGCGCATTCGCCTGGAGGGCGATGTTGATTTGTGGTGATTCTAGTGGGCTTCGTGGAGACTGCATTATGCGGAGTTCTCGGAGCTCTGGGCCACTTCCCAGGGATCAAATCTTCGCCCTGGATCGCCTTTTGACGGCCCTGGGGCCCCGCGAAGGCCCCAAAACGCCGAGAACTACGAACATGATGGACCCACGAACCCGGAAAGGGATATTGACATGTGCAGCATGGTCACGTTTTCACGATACCCAACTGGGCGACACCCCACGAAACATCCCACGAGACACCCCGCGAAACATCCCACGAGACACCTCACGAAACATTCCACGAGACACCTCACGAAACATTCCACGAGACACCCCGTGAAACATTCCACGAGACACCCCGTGAACAGGCAACCACTCAACCAGACACACCACGAAACATTCCACGGGGGTGCGACTGGGTGTGGTCGTGCTTGGGTGTGGTCGTGCTGGGGTGTGGTCGTGCTGGGGAGTGGTCGTGCTGGGGAGTAGTCGTGCTGGGGGGTGGTCGTGTTGGGGGGTAGTCGTGCTGGGGGTGTGGTCGTGCTGGGGGGTGGTCGTGCTGGGGCGTGGTCGTGCTGGGGCGTGGTCGTGCTGGGGCGTGGTCGTGCTGGGGTGTGGTCGTGCTGTGGTGAGGTCGTGCTGGGGTGTGGTCGTGCTGGGGTGTGGTCTTGCTGGGGAGTGGTCGTGCTGGGTCGGGTCGTGCTGGGGTGTGGTCGTGCTGGGGTATGGTCGTGCTGGGGTGGGGTCGTGCTGGGGTGGGGTCGTGCTGGGGTCTGGTCGTGCTGGGGTGTGGTCGTGCTGGGGTATGGTCGTGCTAGGGTGGGGTCGTGCATTTCGCTCGAGACATCTTTCCGAAATTCAGCGAAATCCTAGAATAACAAACGAATTAGTCGAGACATCCTCGAAATTCCTGCGTGCGGGACGCGGCACGCGCGAGACATCCTCGGAATTCCTGCGCGAGGAGCGCTTTTCCGTGTCGCGGTCGGCTCTGCAAAACCAGCGTTTCGCTCGAGACATCCTCAACAAATTCTGAAACCAAGCGTTTCGCTCGAGACATCCCCAACTCTGCAAAACAAGCGTTTCGCTCGAGACATCCTCGACAAATTCTGAAAAACAAGCGTTTCGCTCGAGACATCCTTAAATTTTAATTCGCCGGCAATTCGCCGGCCTCCTTCAACCTCGTTATTTATCAGGGAAAAAATTCGCGGGCAATTCGCCGGCCTCCTTCAAGCAGGCACCGGGGGACTAGTTTACAAACTAAAAGAGAACCCTGGGCCGGCGCCCTTTCCGGGAAAAACCCTTCGTCGTAATCTGTTCAATGCGTTGGAATTCTGGGGAGAGGGGTGACCGGGAAACAAATAATGACATGAACTTTAAAGCTTTCGGAGGTCCGTGCGTATTTCTCGGATCGGAGCAAAACCCCCCTCCCTGGCGCGCAGAGCGCGCCAGGGGCGGCGCTGAAGGCTTCGCCAGGAGGCCCCAGCGCCGATCCGAGGAATCCGCGCCGACGGTGGCCGCCTGCCTCAACTGGACGTCGCGCGCGGCGGCACCGACAGCGCGCCCGGAGTCAGAATAGACAGGAGCTGCTGTCGGTCTTGGCCCCCATCCCTTCCGCATCCAGACATCCGGCGCTCCCACGTTTTCCATGCGTGGGTCGCCGGGGGGTCTGGACGATGGAGGCGGAGAAGACCTCAGAGACGGAGAAGAAAGGAGGAGGAGGAGGAGGAGGAGGAGGGGGAGGAGGAGGAGAAGGAGGAGTGCCCCGGACCAGCTCTTCGTCCCCGGTCCGTTTTTGGCGGCCCCCGGGCTCGCGGAGGGCCCCCAGGGGGCCGAGGATGGCCCAGACCTGCCGCTCCAGTTGTCCAGCCTGCAAGAAACACAGAAGCCGCAGTTGATGGGCGCGTTTTCCACCACCACCACCATAAGCTGGAGGGGGGAAGGAGGAGGACGAGGAGGAGGACGACGAAGAAGAGGAGGAGGAGGAGGAGAAGCAGTCCTTAGAAGAAGGAGCAGCGGCATGAGCATCAACTGTTGGCGCTCTGCGCGGATTTCTCGGATTCGCGCTGGACCCCCCTCCGTGGCGCGCGGAGCGCGCCAGGGGCGGCGCCGGAGGTGCGGAGATCGCCGCCGCGACCGGGCTTGAGGGCAACAGTCCGCGGATCCAAGAAAGCACGACGCGCGAGCGCCACAAAGTTTTATGATTTATGTGTTTTGTTCTTGCATTCTGGGTCCTGCGATGTTCCCGTCTATAGGATGGAAATAGCGCGTGATGGCTCCTTCGATACACTCGTGCATTTCCTTAACCTTTTGACCCCCTGTGTGTGATCCTTGCATCATCTGAGTTTGCAAGTCACGCTCTCTGGGCCGCTAAGGCCGGACCAGCGCGGCCAAGGAACCAAGAAAAATCCACGCGCGTGAGCTGCCAAAAGTTTATTCTATGTAGGGTTTTCTTTCTGTCGAGTCCTGTCCCCTGGTCGGCGCGGACGCCTGCCCCCCGGTCACGGCGCCGGGCCCGCGGGGACACCGACCAGGGCAGGTCGGGGCAAGGCCTCTCGCAGCCGAACCTGGTCCTGGAGGTACAAGGGACTCCTGCCGGTACGGCGAGCCCGAGCGTGTGGAAAGTGAAAAGTGAGATAGGTGGAGGGTTCGGCCGAAGGGCTTTGGCGAACATCCTTACGCTCTCCTCCCTCCTATATATGCTCCTCCCTACCCCGTCGCCTCCTCGCGGCCCTCCCTTCTCTCACTTCCTATCGCCTCCGCCTTCCGACCTTCTAGCTCCTTCCCACCTTTCGCCCTCGCGCCCTCCCTCCCTCCCTTCCTCCCTCCCTCCCTCCCTCACTCCATCTCCTCCTCCCTCCACTCCTCCTCCCTCCCTCCTCCTCATCTCAATCCATCCTCCTGACCTCCTCCTCTCCTCCTCTGCCCTCCGTCCTCGTCCTCCTCCTCCTCCTCCTCCTCCTCCCTCCATCCCCCACCTCCATACCATCCCCCACCTCCCTCTCGCCTCCTCACTCCTCCTCCTCCTTTCTCTCCTCATTCTCCTCCTCCTCCTCCTCCTCCTCCTCCTCCTCTTCCCTCTTCCTCTTCCCTCTTCCTCTTCCTCGTCCTCGTCCTCGTCCCCGTCCTCCTCCTCTTCCTCGTCCTTCTCCTCCTCCTCCTCTGGTCGCCTACGGCCCCGGGGGAAACCGCGCAGGAGAAGGCCCTCTCAGAAGGCGGCGGGGCTTCTCAGAAGGCTTCTGGCCTTCTGGGGCGTTCTATGTCTTCGGGGGAAGCTCAGAAAGCTTCTCGGAAGGATGGGGGACTTCCGAGCCTCCTGAGAAGGCTCGCCCCCCGTCGCTTCCCCTACAGGCGAGCCGCCGATCCTGGCGGAGGTGGGCGAGGTTCAGTGCTCGATGTTCGAGGTGTAGGCCGGCTGTCAATGTTCGAGGTTCGGTGTTCCAGGTGGTCGGTGTTTGATGTTCGAGGTCCGAGGTCCGAGGTTCGGTGTTCGGTGTTCGGTGTTCGAGGTTTCCTTACGTTACCGTCGGTTCTCGGGAGCTTTCCAGCCTCGGGGTGCCCTCGAGCGGCTGCGCCTCGCCAGAAGCCTTCCGGAGGTGCCCGGATCGCCCCGAACGGCAGCCGGAGAGACGACCTGGCCCGAACGCAAACAGGCGGTGCTGCCCTCGGAGGGCCAGTGGAGACAACGGCGGGCCTCCTGGTGGTTTTTGTTTCCGTCCTGTCATGGCGCTCCTGCAGGGGCTTCTCGCCGCCACGACTGGGTCCGCCTCGGAAGACGTGTCCGCACGGTCCCCGGGAGGGCTCCCGGGGCGGAGCCCCAGACAGGCTCGCGTCGTGGGAAATCGAAGCAAGACGTTTGCTCATCATTTCTCGGCCTCCGGGGGCCCTCGCCGGGCCTCGGGGCCGCCAGAAGCGACTCGGGGTGAAAAGCCGGCATCGGGCAAGGGGTCGAGACCTCTGCGGGCCCACTGCACCATCGTGCATGTCGGGAGTCCGGGCATGGGTCCTCGGGCAAGGGGTCGAGACCTCTACGGGCCCACTGCACCATCGTGCACGTCGGGAGTCCGGGCATGGGTCGGGACGGTCCCCGGCAGGAGTCCGGGGACCGATCTCGCGGGCGGAGTTGGGACGGGCGGGAGGGCCGCCGTCGTCTCGGTGGGCCCTCCTCCGATCCCGTCTGCTGCCCGCGAGATCGGGAGAAGCGAAGACTGGTCCCAGACCTCCTCGCGCTGGGGAAAGCAATGCGGCGGGCGATGCTTGATTCTGTGCGACAGTGCGGGCGCGGCCGAAAGAAACCCTCGCAAGGAACCCAACCCGCGCGCAGGGTGCACCTGAGGGGAAACCCAGAGCACCCTGAACGCATCAGCTGCTCCAACGGCTGCGGGAAGTCACCGCGCAGCGCGCTGAGCGAAGAAACCCAGGAAACCCTGACGAAAAGCATATGGTTTCTTGATGCGCGCCCCCACTGTATGTTCGGCCTCTTGGAGCCCAGGTCAGGCCCCGGGGCCGCCAGAACACGAGTCCAGGCGAAAAGCCAGTCCCTTGGGAATGGGTCGACACCTCCGTGGGCCCACGCTGTGAACATGATGGACCCACGAACCCGGAAAGGGATAAAGACATGTGCAGCATGGTCACGTTTTCACGATACCCAACTGGGCGACATCTCACGAAACATCCCACGAGACACCCCGCGAAACATCCCACGAGACACCTCACGAAACAATCCACGAGACACCTCACGAAACATTCCACGAGACACCCTTTGAAACATTCCACGAGACACCCCACGAACAGGCAACCACTCAACCAGACACGCCACGAAACATTCCACGGGGGTGCGACTGGGTGTGGTCGTGCTGGGGTGTGGTCGTGCTGGGGTGTGGTCGTGCTGGGGAGTGGTCGTGCTGGGGTGTGGTCGTGCGGGGGGGTGGTCGTGCTGGGGGGTGGTCGTGCTGGGGGGGTGGTCGTGCTGGGGCGTGGTCGTGCTGGGGCGTGGTCGTGCTGGGGCGTGGTCTGATGGGGGCGTGGTCGTGCTGGGGTGTGGGTTCGTGCTGTGGTGAGGTCGTGCATGTGTGTGTCGTGCTTGAGTGCCGCGCCGCGTCGGGGTAGGGTCGTGCTGGGTCGGGTCGTGCTGGGGTGTGGCGTGCTGGGGGTATGGTCGTGCTGGGGTGGGTTGTCGTGATGGGTGTGAGGAGTCGTGCGGGGTCTGGCAGTACATGGGGTGTGTCGTGCGGGCGGGAGGCTGGGGGTGGGATGTCGTGCTAGGGTGGGGTCGTGCATTTCGCTCGAGACATCCTGCCAAAAATTCCAGGAAATCGTACAAAAACAAACGAATTAGTCGAGACATCATCGAAATTCCTTCGCGCGGGGCGCTTTTCCGCGTCGCGGTCGGCTCTGCAAAACAAGCGTTTCGCTCGAGACATCCTCGGCAAACTCTGCGGAGCAAGCGTTTCGCTCGAGACATCCTCAACACACGAAAAAGTGCCCGCACCCTGTGATTTATCGATCGGGATTTCAAAAACAAGCGTTTCGCTCGAGACATCCTCAAATTTTAATTCGCCGGCCTCCTTCGACCTCGATATTTATCAGGGAAAAAATTCGCCGGCCTCCTTCAAGTTGGCACCGGGGGATTAGGTTTACCAACTAAAAGAGAACCCTGGGCCGGAGCCCTTTCCGGGAAAAATGTATGACGGCGGAGGTTTGGGCACTCGGCTCAAGCGTGATAAGTGAGACTCAAACTCTTTGTTCGCGCGCTTTTTGTTTTCGCGCTTGGGGAAAGGGGGGGTACCCATGCGAGTCGAAAGCCGACCCGGGTGAGCTGGCCCGAAGGCGCTGCACGGCGCAGTTGGGGTCCGAGCATATGGAGCGGAGCGCCTTGGCCCAGCTGGGCTTGCTCCAGCTGAACGTAGCGTCGCCACAGAGGAGGCCCAGTCCAGCCCGAGGCCCGCCGGATGGATCCCACTGGCTCCAGCTGGACCCACTCCGGCTGGGCTATGGCGCCGTCCGACAAAGACGACCCTGCGCAAGAGTGACCTTTGGTGCGCGGCTCCACCTCCTTCTCCTCCTCCTCCTTCTCCTCCTCCTCTTCCTCCTCCTCCTCCTCCTCCTCCTCCTCCTCCTCGTCGTCTTCATCCTCCTTCCCTTCCTCGTTCACCGCCTCCTCCTCCTCCTCCTGCTCCTCTTCCTCCTCCTTCCTCCTCCTCCTCACCTCCTCCCCCCCTACCTCCTCTCCTCGTCACTCATCCGCGGGCGCAGCGTGGGGGGGGGGGGGGGGCGGGGCAGATCCGAGCGCGCAGGCCGCCACCCTGAGATCCGACGGCGCATATAAAGCGGCGTGCAAGACTGCGGCCCACATCCCCGACCCCCATTGATGGCCCTGGTTTCCACCACCACCACCATAAGTTGGAGGGGGAGGGGGTCGTCCTCCTCCACCACCTCCTTCTCCTCCTCGTCCTCCTCCTCGTCCTCTACCTCCTTCCCCCCTCCAGCTTATGGTGGTGGTGGTGGAAAACAGGCCCATCACCCATCTTTCTGCCTCGTCTTCCGAGCTGCATCGGCCTGCGAGGGTCAGGCCCGCGCCTGGGCAGAGCCGCCGGCCGTGACAGAACGGCGGCGCCGAGATCTCGGGGAGCGCCGAGGGGGCCCTCTGCGGGCCCGCGCCGGGCGAGGCCACCCCGGCGAAGGCTCGGCTCAGGTCGGGCATGCCCCCCTACAGGGGGGGGTTGGATGACGAACTAGAAGCACCCCCAAAACATTCGAAGAAAGTGTAACTAATTATATGTTTTTTATATAAAAAATAAATAATAATATATAAACATGATGGACCCACGAACCCGGAAAGGGATATAGACATGTGGAGCATGGACACGTTTTCATGATACCCAACTGGGCAACACCTCACGAAACATCCCACGAGACACCTCACGAAACAGCCCACGAGACACCTCACGAAACATTCCACGAGACACCTCACGAAACATTTCACGAGACACCCCGCGAAACATTCCACGAGACACCCCACGAAACATTCCACGACGACAGGCAACCACTCAACCAAGGCGGTGTGGTCGTGCTGGGGAGTGGTCGTGCTGGGGTGTGGTCGTGCTGGGGGGTGGTCGTGCTGGGGGGTGGTCGTGCTGGGGGGGTAGTCGTGCTGGGGGGTGGTCGTGCTGGGGCGTGGTCGTGCTGGGGCGTGGTCGTGCTGGGGCGTGGTCGTGCTGGGGCGTGGTCGTGCTGGGGTGTGGTCGTGCTGGGGTGTGGTCGTGCTGTGGTAAGGTCGTGCTGGGGTGCGGTCGTGCTGGGGTGTGGTCTTGCTGGGGTGGGGTCGAGCTGGGGTGTGATCGTGCTGGGGTGGGGTCGTGCTGGGGTGTGGTCGTGCTGGGGTGTGGTCGTGCTAGGGTGGGGTCGTGCTGGGGTGGGGTCGTGCTGGGGAGTGGTCGTGCTGGGGTGTGGTCGTGCTGGGGTGTGGTCATGCTGGGGCGTGGTCGTGCTGGGGTGGGGTCGTGCTGGGGTGGGGTCGTGCTGGGGTGGGTTCGTGCTGGGGTGGTCGTGCTGGGGGGGTCGTCGTGCTGGGGGGTGGTCGTGCTGGGGCGTGGTCGTGCTGGGGCGTGGTCGTGCTGGGGCGTGGTCGTGCTGGGGCGTGGTCGTGCTGTGGTGAGGTCGTGCTGGGGTGTGGTCGTGCTGGGGTGTGGTCTTGCTGGGGTAGGGTCGTGCTGGGGTCGGGTCGTGCTGGGGTGTGGTCGTGCTGGGGTATGGTCGTGCTGGGGTGGGGTCGTGCTGGGGTGGGGTCGTGCTGGGGTCTGGTCGTGCTGGGGTGTGGTCGTGCTGGGGTATGGTCGTGCTAGGGTGGGGTCGTGCATTTCGCTCGAGACATCCTGCCAAAATTCCAGGAAATCGTACAAAAACATACGAATTAGTCGAGACATCATCGAAATTCCTTCGCGCGGGGCGCTTTTCCGCGTCGCGGTCGGCTCTGCAAAACAGCGTTTCGCTCGAGACATCCTCGGCAAACTCTGCGGAGCAAGCGTTTCGCTCGAGACATCCTCAACTCTGCAAAACCAGCGTTTCGCTCGAGACATCCTCAAGAAATTCTGAAAAACAAGCGTTTCGCTCGAGACATCCTCAAATTTTAATTCGCCGGCCTCCTTCAACCTCGTTATTTATCAGGGAAAAAATTCGCCGGCAATTCGCCGGCCTCCTTCAAGCAGGCACCGGGGGATTAGGTTTACCTAGTAAAAGAGAACCCTGGGCTTAAGCCCTTTCCGGGAAAAAGTCCCCGTGTTATTTGTTTGACAGTTCTGGAATACTTCTCCGGCAGAGGGACGGGCCCGCCTTCCGGCTCGGCTCGTGCGCGCCGCCGCTCCTGCACCTGCTTGAACGTGGCCGTGGCCCTGAGGCCCGGGTAGAAGTCCGGGTGCGCGGCGAGGCCCTCGGCGAGGCCGTAGGCCACGGCGGTGTAGCACCGCGTGTCCGGCCGCGCATCGGCGCACTCCCCGCTCGACTCCGCCTCCGAGGGGGTCTCCTCGCGGGCCGGGGCGCGTCGCCATGGGCATGAGCGCGCTGGGAAGAAACGTCGGGACGGGACGTTTCGGACTACTTTTGGGGGCCTCCGGGGGCCCCCACCAGGCCTCGGGACCGTCGAAAGGCGACTCGGGAGGAAAAGGGGGCCCTGGGGAAAGGCTCGGGGTTTCCGGGGACGGCCTACTCCTATTGAGACATCGCGTGTCTGGGTCCGTACCCGCGGCCTCGCGGGCCGAGCCCCTGGGCCGCGACGCGGCGGAGACCCGGCGTTCTGTTGGCGGCTGCCCCGCGCGGCGTATACCCGAAGGATGGCGCCCCCGGACTCCAGACCGCGAGGGCACGGACACGGAAAACTGCGTGTTCGCCGCTCGCGATCTCCTTCGGCACGGCATAGGGCGTCTGCTCGGGCTCGGGCCGCCCCTCGCAGGGCTTCGGGCAGTCGGACTTGCCCTGCGCGTGCAGCACCGCCTGGATCTCGTAGCTGGAGGAGCGGCGGCTGAGGTTGGGGTACCAGTCGGGGTGCCTCTTCGGCGGTGGACACACCTCCCCTTACCAGACCTCCCCTCGGTGAAAACGGCCTGGGACCGAAACCGACGGACCTGGACCCGCAAAAAGGACGGCCGCGACGCCCCCTCGCGATCCGAAAACGGCCAGTCCCTGAATCGGCGTGTCAGGGCAGGAGGTCTGTCCACCCCCGACCTCTCCAGGCCCTTTGCCTTCAGCCAGGCGATGGACTTGTGGCACCACTCGCCCTCGGCCGCGTCGTGGCAGCCCGCGGTGGGCACGGCGAGGAGGTGCGACCTGCTCGGCACCTGCCTGCCGCCGTCCTGCGGCTGGAGGCGCCCAGGGCTAGGTCGGGCCTGTCCCCCGGCAGGGAAATTGTGGACGAAAAATAAAACATACTCAACAAATACTCAAAAGATGCCCAAATATACTCAAACATGATGGACCCACGAACCCGGAAAGGGATATAGACATGTGGAGCATGGACACGTTTTCATGATACCCAACTGGGCAACACCTCACGAAACATCCCACGAGACACCTCACGAAACAGCCCACGAGACACCTCACGAAACATTCCACGAGACACCTCACGAAACACACGAGACACCCGGCGAAACATTCCACGAGACACCCCACGAAACATTCCACGACGACAGGCAACCACTCAACCAAGGCGGTGTGGTCGTGCTGGGGAGTGGTCGTGCTGGGGTGTGGTCGTGCTGGGGGGTGGTCGTGCTGGGGGGTGGTCGTGCTGGGGGGGTGGTCGTGCTGGGTGGGGTGGTCGTGGTCTGCTGGGCGTGGTCGTGCTGGGGCGTGGTCGTGCTGGGGCGTGGTCGTGCTGGGGCGTGGTCGTGCTGGGGTGTGGTCGTGCTGTGGTAAGGTCGTGCTGGGGTGCGGTCGTGCTGGGGTGTGGTCTTGCTGGGGTGGGGTCGTGCTGGGGTGTGGTCGTGCTGGGGTGTGGTCGTGCTGGGGTGTGGTCGTGCTAGGGTGGGGTCGTGCTGGGGTGGGGTCGTGCTGGGGAGTGGTCGTGCTGGGGTGTGGTCGTGCTGGGGTGTGGTCGTGCTGGGGCGTGGTCGTGCTGGGGTGGGGTCGTGCTGGGGTTGGGGTCTGGGGTGGGGTCGTGCTGGGGTGGGGTCGTGCTGGGGACATCCTCAACAAATTATGAAAAACAAGCGTTTCGCTCGAGACATCCTGTCAAAATCCCAAGAAATCCAAATACCCGCGCGCGGGACGCGGCACGCGCGAGACATCCTTGGAATTCCTGCGCGAGGGGCGCTTTTCCGTGTCGCGGTCGGCTCTGCAAAACCAGCGTTTCGCTCGAGACATCCTCAACAAATTCTGAAACCAAGCGTTTCGCTCGAGACATCCCCAACTCTGCAAAACCAGCGTTTCGCTCGAGACATCCTCAAGAAATTCTGAAAAACAAGCGTTTCGCTCGAGACATCCTCAAATTTTAATTCGCCGGCAATTCTCCTTCGACCTCGTTATTTATCAGGGAAAAAATTCGCCGGCAATTCGCCGGCCTCCTTCAAGCAGGCACCGGGGGACTAGGTTTACCCACTAAAAGAGAACCCTGGGCTTAAGCCCTTTCCGGGAAAAACACTCCCCACACTGTTGTTTTGAACTATTTTTGAGAATATTCCCCCTGTGGAGGGACAGGCCCGACTTAAGGCCAGGGGGTCTGAACTCGATGTGGCCCCAGAAAAGCTGCCGGCCCCGTCGGCGTGTGACGGGCTTTTCCGTTCTCGTCGTCGTCGTCTGACTACATACCAAACAACCCCAACCCAGCCCGAAGACCCGAATCTCGAGTTGGGGGGGGGTACGGGCTTCATATGTGTTTTCTCGATGTTCCCCGACCCCCCCCAACTGGAAATGGAGGGCAAATCGGGGCCTTCGGGTTGGGTTGGGGTGGTTTGGTGGGCGGTGATCGTCGTCGTCGTCGTCGTCGTCGTCGTCGTCGTCGTCGTCGTCGTCGTCGTCGTCGTCGTCGTCGTCGTCGTCGTCGTCCGCCTCCAGGGTCGGTCGGTAAAGGAGGGGCGATGGAGCCAAATCCCCTCAGGATCGGTCCCCGGACCCCTCCCGGGATCCATCCGGACACGTCTGCCACGGGCCTCTGAAGGCCCGAAAACGGCCCCCCTCGAGGCCGAGGGAGGCAGAACGCCGCCTCGAACGGAGCACCTCGGACCTCGCCCGCCCCCCCCCCTGCTCGCCGGAACCGCCCCGAGATCCAACGGCGCGACCAAAATTCAGCCGTCGGGCAAAGTCATGGCCGGAACCCCCGACCGCATCTCTCTGCGCCCCTCTTCAGAGCCTGGGCGAGAGCGCCCGGCTCCAAAGATAGAGCAAGGAAGAACGCCAGAGCCATAAACTCGTGGCGCTCCGCGCGGACTTCTTGGATCTGCGCTGGACCCCCCTCCCTGGCGCGCGGAGCGCGCCAGGGGCGGCGCCAGAGGCGCCGCCCGCTGGGGGGGGGGGGCCGTGCGAGGATCCAAGACATCCGCGCGGAGCGCCGGAGAAGTTTATGTCTATGCCGTCTCCTCCTTCTGCGGCGAACAACGGAGGCGCCAGGATCACAGGGCGGGGCCACCTCGGAGCCCCGGCCCGCTCCCAGCCTCCAGCTCGATCACCTCGCTCGCCTCCAGGGCGCCCTGCTCCGAGAGGCACGGCCGCGGGCACCCGGACTTGCCCAGGCGGCTCAGCAGGTCCTGCACCTCCCGGAAGGTGCTGCTGCGGCCGTAGTCGGGGTACCTGGGGAGCTCTGACCCCAGGCTCAGGTCGGGCACGTCCCCCTACAGGTGGATTTTGGACGAGAAACCAAAAATAGTCAACAAATATCCCAACATGGTCAAAGCTAGACCAAAGATCGTCCCCTGACTATTCTTAGACTATTTTTGAATACTCCTTCCTCCCGTAGAATGACAGGCCCGACTTAACCCCAGACCCCCGACGTTGTGTTTTTTTCACAACGTCGACCCCCAGAGGTCTG
>CAUYUJ010018995.1:136542-154042 GCA_963575745.1 Prorocentrum cordatum | reverse complement strand
TCGTGCCCCTCCCACCCCTCCAGGGAGGCCCCGCCAGAGCGAGCAGGGCATTTGCAAATCATACTAGTTATCAAGTGTCGTGCCCCTCCCATCCCTGTAAGAAGGCCCCGTCTGGGCGAGGAGGGTATCCCAAAACCGTACTATTTACAAGGCTTCGTGCCCCTCCCGCCTCCCACCCCTCCAGGCAGGCCCCGCCTGAGCGAGGAGGGTATCCCAACACCATACTACTTACAACGTGTGTTGCCCCTCCCACCCCTCCAGGGAGGCCCCGCCTGAGCGAGGAGGGTATCCCCAAACCATACTACTTACAAGGTGTCGCGCCCTCCCACCAATGCTGCTTCCCTTCCTCGCCTCCGTCGGCCTTTCCATTACAAAATATGGACATCATACGCCTTCATTTGTTGGCACTGATTTGATGCCCTCGTGATTCCGCCAACCCCGTAACATCCGTGTGGGGGGCTACGTTAACATAGTTTCCAACATGTATGACTGTACGTTAGAAGTTGTGCAACAACATATATGTTCAAAAGGGGCCGATGATTGGCCTATGGTTGGTTGATCTGCTTCACCACTTTGCGCTTCTTTTGCCTAGGAAGATGGAGGATGGCCCGTTTTCAAACCAGGGTCTCGCCTGAGTGGCAGGTGCCCACTGGGCGTTCGTACTTCAAGGGGGCTGCCCGCAATGGAAATGAATACTTGTAGGGACCTGTGGCGAGGGGGCATTGGACTGGACGGTGTGTTGCAGCATCGTTGAGGTATCCTGGATTTACTCTGGTCCTCCTCTTCATCCTCTTCCTTCTTTGTCCTCACTGTTCCCATCATTCCCTTCCGCGTCATTATCCTCCTCCTCCTCCTCCACCTCCTCCTCCTCCTCTTCTTCCTCCTCCGCCTCAGACGTAGCATCGGAAGGAGTTCGACCACCCTAGTCCTCTCTAGGCTCGGCTTGCTGCTGGAACTGCGATCTCGCAGCTCGAGCACACTGATGTAAAGACTCCTCGTCGATGCCATTGAACCGACGAACCGAATTGTACAGATAAAACGCGATAATAATCCGCTCGAGCGCTCTCAGTCTCTGGGGCTCCGACATCTCACGAGCGAGACCGAGGCGACGATCGAGGAACACTTCAATAGGCTCCTGGGGCCACCATACAGAGAGCACCGCCCCCCACAGAAACGGGCACGACATGTAATGAACCTGCGCGTCCAGCGCATCCGTGCAGCCGAATTTGCAACGGCAGCCGGTCTGCGTCATCCTCCGCTCCGTCGTCCACCCACCCACCGGAGTTTTTATGACCGAACTTTGCCACGCAGGAGGGAAGCTAGCCAAGCACTCTCGAAGCGCGGGCCAGCTCACCCCAGCACGAGCCCGACGGGATGGGGTCCGAGACGCCCACTTGGCCAGGCGCCTCCAAATGGTGGGGGCAAAATCTTCCACGAAAAGAGAGCTGGCCAAGGATCTGGCGAGAGTGCGTTGCACAGGGGCACGTGGGTCCACCCGCTGCGCCTCGTCGAGAGCTCGGAGGGCCACCGCGGCCGCCGACCTCAGGGGGGGCCACTCCAGAGAACCCTCGGTCCGCTCTCGCCAGCTCCTGGACGCACGGAGGTCACTGCCAGTGCGCAGGCGACCAGACATCAACCAACCACGTAGTCAACGGGAGGGCCGACTCGGCGACTTTCTGAAGCCTGGACCAAAGCGGTCTCCAGTTCGTGACCGTGCACCTGGCAGTTCGAATCATAGCGGCCACCGACTGAGCCTGAAGGGGCAAAGGCCTCAACTTCGACCAACGACGCAATGCAAGCAATTGGTCCAGCGGCACCGAGAACGGCGGAAGATGCAATATCTTATGCAATGCCCAAGACTCCCACTTCGCCATAGCTCTAGGCAGCGGGCTCAGTTGCGCCAAATAACTGAATTTCGACACAGCACGCGAATTCTACATGCACAGAGCTACCGACGGTGGCGCCGTGGTCTCTGCGATACCCCTGACGACACCCACCCACTCCCGAAACGCCCTCGCCCAGACATGTTTCGCCGCCGCAGGACCAGACCAGACGCCTAAATATTCAGCAGCATCTACAATCGGGATCGAACGCCATCGCGGGACTAGCTTGGCCAATCGCTCCTGGACTTGCGATTGAAGGGAGGGGGAGAAGGCCTCAGAGACGGGGGCGAGGCGACATTTGGGGATCTTGAGGGCGAGGCCAGCTAGAAAATCCGCAGCGTAAAAAAAAAAACACCTGAGAGCCTAGATAGGGCCTGTAATTCAGCCACCGTCGCACCGATATCATCCGCGCAGACTCCGATTTCGCACCCTGGATGTTTACGAAGCCTGGAACGCATGTCCCTCAAGAAAGGAACCACCGCTAGGGCCCATAACGTACCTGAGGCAGGGTCTCCTTGCATCGCGCCAGACATGATCGTGCAACATGTCCACAACTGTCCTAGAACCGCCGTCCGAGACATCGCGAAGGCATAGGTGGCTTGGGCAAACTGCAAGAGTCCTAGCGGGTAGCCACATCGCTCGAGCACAGCCCAGAGGAAGGAGTGGAGGAGGGAGGGGAAGGCACTACCGAAGTCGAGGAAGAGGAGACAGGGGAGACGTGAACTGGCTTCTGGGTGCATGGTGGCTATACGCGCGGAAGTGTCGAGCAATGTTATATTGTTCAAGAAATTTCTCTTCACTAGAAATCCACGCTGGTCAGGGTGAGCCTGCTGCGCAACCTGTCTCTTCACCTGCTCGTTACACGCCGAGGTCAAAATTTTCACATCTGAGTTCTTCAGCGCCAAGGGTCTCGTGTTCTGTGGCTCACGCAGCACAAAGGACGCGCCCTGCTCCCGTCTACCCCTGGGGGCGAAGACCAGGAGGAGGTCGTTCAAAGAAGTGGGGGGTGGATAGCCACTCAATAGCTCTATCAAGAGCCCGTGCAAATTGTCCTGCGACATCGGACTCTGCTGCCACGCAGCATAGGGTAGTCCATCTGGCCCAGGGGCCGTCGGTCTAGCCAGTTTAATTACACTGGCAATCGAAGGGACTGCGGGCGGGGCCACATCCGAAAAATCGAACCGCTTCACATGCTCGTCGAGAGAGGCATTGAGATGGCGTCGCGAGACAGGGCGGGGCGCAAAGACGGGGCCCCAATGGTTCCGAAGAGACGTGACCATGGCCGAGGGGGAAGTGACCGCCGAACCGTCAGGAGCGAGAAGGCCCTGGAGGGGAAGAATATTGCTTGCCCTTCGGAGCCCATAGTTTCCCCCTGCGCCTCTCCGCCCGTGCGTAGGCAAGCGAGCGCTTCTTCTCAGCCCAGCAGGGTGAATCTTTCGCCTGGGTCTCCGACCTGCGAACTCTGTCCTCGGAGATCTCCTGCTGCAACGCTTCATATTTCCTACGAAAGTCCATGGGCCACACAAGAGACGCTACCTGCTCCGACGAGACCGACAACAACTCAGCTGGAAGGGGGCCTGACGCTAACAACGTGCGGGCAAGCCTGGCATCATTGAAATGGACTGCACGTGCAATGGAACGAAAAAGGACTAGCTTCGCCTCCAGCGGTGGCGTGCGCATGCTCACAAGCTTGTTACGAGTCAGACGGGCAGCCTCCCTCAGCAATCTCTTGTACTCCGCCCACCTGGGAACCGCCTGCAGCATATGTATGTCCGAGTGGCTCATCAACAGGTCTAAGAAGTGCTTGAACTCTGGCTGCTTGCATATAAAAGCAGGAACAGGCTGGTCCTCCTCTGGCCTCATGTCCCTGGGGGCGAAGCTGATCTGCACCGGCGAGTGATTCGATGTGCCTTCAGCGATCAACTCTTCTGGCGGATAGGCGACTGTTGCTGCAATCGACCATTGAATCAGTACCCAAGGTGGCGTACTTATGAATACTTTGTCAAGTTGTGTTAATCGTTGACCGTCTTTGATGAAGTGCGCGGGAAGCTCTCGGTCAAGTTCTGTCATCCCCTCAAAGGCAGCCGCCCATATATCACCATGCTCTCTTTGACGAGGAGGGTGAACCAGGCCTTTGTCAATCTCTGGGACATGAAGGTGCATCGCGGCCGTCTCCGTGTAGTTGAAGTCACCCACAGCGAGGGCGGTCGTTCTGTACGGGCTTTGGGAAGCCACAGAAGACCCCGCTGCAATCCTGGCCGAGATCGTGTCCACCTGCGCCCTCGACAGCCCGAAGTTGTGGATGTTGTGCACTATGGACATGGTGTCAGCACGACGCTCGTTAGCTCGCGCCTAGATCATGACGCGGTGGGCCCTGCCATGGACCAGGATCTCGTGTTTCAATCTTCCGACTCGAATCGCCTCCTCCGCCTCCATCTGGGACATCTGCGCTATGATAATCGCCACACCTCCCGAGTCATGCTGCGGCACCGATCCAAGCACCGCTCCAGGAATACGATGAATATAACAATGATGCTTGAGCTCCTCCAACGTGCCGTGCACTTCCTGAAGACATATGATCGCCTGCCGTCTACACATCAGAGCGAGTTTCTTGAACTTCTTCCGCCGCACCTCTGGCTTCTGATGAAGGAGGACTCTGCCGTTCCACGACGTAATCTGAATCTGCGCTGCAGGGAAGGCACGATAGTTCTCGTGCCTGGTGTCCAGCGTGCTGCTAAATGCTCCACTTGATTTCTTGCTCCGAATGGAAACGAGAATTCAACGCCGCCAACAAAGCCGTCTTGTCCACACCGTGTTGTTGGTCAACGTTGTAGTTCCATCGCAGTGATGAAGGTTGATATTTCTGAAGTCCTGTCTGTATCTGCACGCAGGGAACCCCATCCAAAAATACGATACCTTTGGACCTGTCATGTCGGTGCCGAAGTCCTGGGAAGGCGTCGCGTAGAAGCTGAGCCACAATTTTTGTCTGGATTTCTGTCCTGACTTGTTTCGCTGATTTGTCACATCTAACAAAGACTCTAGAAGTTCCATTTTCGATGGTCTTCGCATCAAAGGTTCTCCATTCACCATCTTTCCTGAGAGCCCTGCGCGCGTGTGCAGCCCGTCTGGAGGCCGCGCCGACATCGCCCGAGAACTGAATGACGTACCTTCTGGATGGTGAGGGACCCACAACTTTCCATTTATCTGCCTCGATGTTGGCCTCCTCCAGCCACGGGGTGATGGCACGCTTGAGCTCCTCCACTGCCACATTTGCAGTGGTGTTTGCACAAAGAACGGTGGTGTCGGGATCGCGATCGCATTCAACCATTGAGTCAAAATCTTTGATAGGTACGGTGCTCTCTGCCACATAAAGAGCTTCTCTGATCTGCTTGAGCTGCACTTCGAAGTCTTTCTGGGTTTGCTCCGTGACCTGCTGCCTGGCTCGTAGCTCCTCCAGCTCCGAGCGCAGTTGGAAATTCGTCTTTTCTTGCCGAGCCGCCACAGCCTTGACCAGAGACTCCGTGTGGGACGAGACCGAAGCAACGATGCCCCCCTTGAGGTCGGAAATCTGCTCTGTGATGGACTTCTGCATGGCGGACTTGAACTGGGCAAGCATCGCAGCGACGTCGGAGGGGTCCCCCTCGAAGTCGCGCAAATCCTCCACATCCTCCTGCTTGCCCGAGTCCCCGTTGCAGCCACCAGGCGGGAGCGGGGTGGACTGGGTGCCCTGCGGGGTGGCCGGGGCAGGGACGTCTCTGCCTGGACCACGTTGGTGCCGTCCCCCACCAGCAGCACCTTTGCCACGCCAGGGGTCTGCGTCCCCAGCCAGCGGATCGCCACCAGCAGGATCAGCAGATGCACGGCCCCGTCCCGAGGCGCGCTGCAGCCGCGCTGCTGCCGCCTCTGCCCCCGCAAGACGGGCTGGCGACCGCGAGGGGGAGCGCTCTCCTCTGCCGCCATCGCCACCAGGCATCGGAAGCGGGGCCCGAGCTGGAGGAAAGCTGGGCCGAAAAGCCGATGGAAGTGAAGAAGGTATGATCTGTGCTGCAACCAGCAGCAGGAAACGGAGTGGCCTGTCGCTCGAGGACGGGCGACGGATCGGTCAAAGCTAATCGTGATTCGGTATGCTAAGTTACCTTCACACGTTTAGCCTTGAGCCAAAATGGCTACGGACCTCTTCCTCCTCCTCCTCCTCCCCCTCCTCCTCTTCCTCCTGCTCCTGCTCCTGCTCCTCCTCCTGCTCCTCCTCCTCCTCCTAATCCATCTCTGCTTCCTCCTCCTCCTCCTTCTCCTCCTCCCTCAAATCCTGCTCCTCGTTTTCCTCCTTTCCCTCCCCGTCATTTGCCACCCCATCCTACATCATCCCGCTTCCTCGCTATCATCCTCCTTCTCCTCCTCCTCCTTCCCCTCCCCCATGCCTGCTTGGGTTTGGGTTGGGGAAGCCACGAGTGAGGAGGAGGGGGAGGAGGAGGAGGAGGAGGAGGAGGAGGAGGAGGAGGAGGAGGAGGGGGAGGATGACGAAGGAGGAGAGGAGAAGGAGGAGAAGAGGAGGAGGAGGGAGGAGGAGGAGGAGGAGGAGGAGGGAGGAGGAGGATGAGGGAGAGGAGGGAGGAGGGAAGGAGGAGAAGAGGGAGGAGGAGACGAGGAGGAGGTAGAGGAGGATGAGGAGGTGAGGAGGATAAGAGGAGGAGAGGAAGATGATGGAGGAGGATGAGCAGGTAAGAGGAGGAGAGAGAAGGAAGAGGATGGGGAGGAGGAGGAGGACCGGTGTAAACCCAAGAGTCATCAACGATGTTGGAATTAACCCTCCCACCAAGTTCCCTCTTCATAGGCCCACACAGCTGTTCATTTCCATACAGGGAACTGCCTCGTTGGAAGACAACAGTTTGAAGACCACGGAGGAGGAGGAGGAGGAGGAGGAGGAGGAGGAGGAGGAGGAGCGAACGTCGCCTGGCGGGCACGTTCGTCAAGAGGCTTGCGGCGGAACGGCCCCGCGCCGCCGACTGGACAGCCAGGCAGTTTCATCGCGTGGCGAGCAGTGGCTACGACGTGATGTCGTAGATGTCGGGGGGGGGGGTAGGATGAGGAGGAAAAGGGGGAGAGGGAGGAGGGGGATAGGACGAGGGAAGGAGGAGGAGGAGGAGGAGCAGGAGGAGGAGCAGGAGGACATGACAAGGACGAGGATAAGGATAAAGATAAAACGGCGACGACGACGACGACGACGACGACGACGACGACGACGACGACGACGACGACGACGACGACTACGACGCCCGCCTGTGCGCCGCCAGACCTGCCGAGGGGGCTGACGCCAAAGGGGTCCGCGTGCTCGGGCCCCGCGCGGGCGAGCGAGACGGCGGAGCAGCTCGTGCTGAACAGGGAGGCGCAAGACTCGGGAGGAGGGGGCCTGGCAGGAGGATGCCTGGGGGCAGGAGAGGCCTCTTGAGCAGGGAGGAGGCCTGGATTGAACACCCACACCAAAACAGGAGGTTGCCGCCACGGGGGGAGCTGATCCTAGATTGTGGCGCTGGTGGTAGCCTTTCGGCCTCTTGGAAGCCCAGGTCTGATCACCATCGCCGAGATCGGGAGCATCTTCCCTTGGTGGAGGCACACCGCGGATGTTGGTGATGGTGTCAACCTCTGGACCTCCGAGACTCACGTTGGCCTAACGGGGCCGTCAGCAAAATGAAGAGACCCAGTCTGACAGTTGGCGCGAGCTCCGCTGCAAGCATCCTACGGACGCTGGACCGTCAACACAAATCCAGGCGGGCACGTGACAAGAATGTCAGACAACCCGAGCTCTGGTCAACTTGAGTCTTACGCCTCCCCATGATGAGCAGCAGCCCTGCCACCAGCGCCAGGCGCGACGCCATCGCAGGCGACATCTCTCTCCCAGGGCTCGGCCTAAGCAGTGTGTGGCGTGTTCGTTTCGTCATTGCTTTCCAGAGATCTGTCTTCGTTCTGCCTCTGCTGCGGAGCGAGATCGAAGCGATGACGGCCCACGAGATCGCCAACATGCCGCTTAAGTCGAGCCCTGATCTCTCGCAGGGGTCGACCTGAACAAGGTTCTTCGTGCTCGCTCTGAGCACACGTGCAATTCTTCGCGACAGCGCCTGTGACCGGCCCCGCCCCCCCCCCTCCCCCCTGGGTCACGTCACGCTGCGCGCTGGCGCCACGCAGAAGTCACTCTGGGTTTCTTAATGGGCGCGGGGGGGCACGCCCCCCACGGGGGTCAACCTCGCCTCGTCGTCGCGCCGCGACAGGGGTCCGAGCGCCTTTGGCGCGCGTTGGCTGCCCGCGACGGGGGTCGATGTGGGGCTGCCGGAGGGGGTGCCGCCCCCCCCGACGCTTACTAAGAAACTCGGAGTGCCCATTCCCATGCACTCCCAGACGGCACTGGGCGCGAATCGTGACGTGACTTGGCCCCCTCCTCCCTCCACCCCCGTTCCCTGGTCACACGCGCCATCGCCGAGGGGTCAAAACAACGGTCTCTTTGTGTTCGCTGTTCCTCGTGCTGGCTTCCTCCCGCCTCTGCTGCGGAACGGAACCAGCACTGAACCAGCCCACGAAATGTCCAACACACCGTTCAGGTCGAGCCCTGCTCCCTCGCAGGACGCACGGAAAACGAGACGGTGCGCGGAATGCGATGCCTCTGAAAAGGCCCGCTCTTGAGTCAAGGCGACTGCGGCGCCGCCCCTCCGGGGCAAGCAGCGCAGAGCTCGGAGGCCCCGCCCGCCTGCCTGCCTCCCCCGAGACGCGCCCGGCAGCCGCCGTGGCCGACGGGTCCGCCGCCGTGCCCCGTGGCACGAGGGGGCGTGGTAGAAGGCCAAGGGCTGCTGCCATTGCCGTCCCGCAAAATGATATGGGACGCACAGAGACATCCCAATACCATGTGTCCTCCTTGGAGGCGCGCGGCCGATCCGCACGTGTGGTATACCCGTCCTGTAGCATATCGTTTCCTCGAGCGGTGTGGCCAGACAGCGCCCGCCACGACGCAGACACTGTAAGACTTCTCGGTGCGCGCGTCGCCCGCTGGGGGGGCGGCGCACATACAGTGTGAGCGTGTTGGGGTGACGCCGACAAAACCCGTCCTTCCGCTCAGGAGCGCGTGCTGGTCCCGCCGTTTGCCCCCCACGGTGCCCTGGGCGGCCCGGCGCTGCCCCGGGGCTCTCCCGGGCCCTACGGGCTTCCAGGACGGCCCACGACTGCCGCCAAGGCCGTCAGCAGGGCCCAGCATTTCCTCCAGGAGGCACCCACCAGCACCTCGGAAGTGTCCAACAGGTCCCGCGAGGCCTCCAAGACACTCCAAGACACTCACAGTGCCCTCTCCGGGTGGGCCTCGCGAAGCTAAACACATCGACAGTACTTAGATGTTCGATGTTTGCTTTCCACGCTCGTCGGTAGAAGGTCGGTCCACTTGTAACCTTCGAGGGCACAGAGAAGCCCACTGAGAGCCCCAAGAGGGGCCCTAGTCGGCCCAAGACGGCCCTGAGGGAGCCCCAAGCTGGCTCAAGCGGACCCTCAGAGGGCCCCAAGACGGCCTAAGATGGCCCCTTGACGGCCCGAAAAGGCCCCACGACGACAACAACGACGGCCCCAAGAGACCCCAGTCGGCCAAGAAAGCCCGAAGGCTGCTCAAGAGGGTACCAAGATGGCCCAAGAGGGCCCCAAGATTGACCCAAACGGCTCCGAGCCGGTCAGGAGGGCCGCAAGGGGCCCCCAAGGCTGCCTCACAGAAGCCCGAGACAGCAGCAAGATGGCCAAACCAGTGCCCACGAGGACTCCTCAATAAGTGGAGGCGAGAGGTGCCAATGCGTGACGGCGCTCTGGGCGGTGCTCGAAGAGTCGCCACGCAGCGTGCTTCGTTGGCGCGGTGGCGGGCATGCCGCGTGCACCGGAACTGCGCGAAGACACGAAGACACCAGGCGTGACACCCCTGGCCCGAGAATGCTTAACAGTATCGTTCTCCACCTCCACCTTCTCCTCATCTTCCTCCTCCTCCACCCCGACTCCCTCCCTTCTCCCACCTCATCTATCCTCCCACTCCCACTCCTTACCCTTCTCGTTACCCTCCTCTTCCTCCTCCTCCTCCTCCTCCTCAACAGGGCGACTTGACTGACAATACGCCTTTGAAGGTCACCCAGCTCCTGTTTTTGAGTGTCGTGATGCCCGGCGCGAGTCTACGCTTGCAGAGGGCTTGAGTTTGCTTTTGGCACAGGGTCCCACGTTTTAGCTCAGCCTCCCCCCTCACTCTGCTTGGTCTCATTCATCCGCAGATGCCGACTGACGGCGTGAACTGCAGACGTTGTATGGTCAACTTTAGCGTGGAACTCCCAGGGATTAGTAGGGTGTGGGGACGGGTGCGCGGAAGGGTGAACAAGTGGGTGCGTGAACGAAGCGCGCAACAATCGCCTAAAACTAAACCATGGCAATGTTTGTTAGATGTTCACCCGCACATGTTCGAACTCCGTACTTCCTGTTTCGCGATATTCTGTCTGCACTTCCCCTGCGCGCTTCCCGCGCGCCCTCGTATCCCCTACAGCAGGCGGTGTTGCAGAGCGGCGTGGCCTCCCCAGAAGAGAGCGGCACAATCTCCAAAAAGAACCAACAACTTGCGAGACCATCGATGCCACGGGCTCAGTCACCCATGGTTGAGTAGGGACCGACCGTCCCTGCACTCCTCTAGGCCTACAACGGCATGTTCTGAGAGCAAGGGAACGGCTTTAAGAAACACAGCAATATTCTTAGAGCTAAGTCGGGTCTGTCCCTCTACAGGAGGAATATTGCAAAATAGTCAAAAAATAGTCGGGGGACGAATGTTTGAGAATTCTTGATTACGTTGGGGCATGTTTAGAATATTCTGAATCTCTCGCCCTCAAGCCGCCTGTAGGGGGACATGCCCGACCTGATCTTAGAGCAGCAACCCGATGCGTCAGACAACTGCGTGCGAACCACCAGCAGGCTCTTGGACCATTCTCTGGCGGGCCAAGAAATAGGGCGGCGAGATCTATACATATCCACTGCTCCCTGGCCAGGCCCAGCCTGAACCCAGCAGCGGTGCATACGCCACGCCCTCCTGGCTTGGCCAGGAGGGCATATACACAGCTCGTGAGCTCAGGATGGGCCTGGCCGGGGAGCAGTGGATATGTATAGACCTCGCCGCCCGAAGAAAGCAAGGCAGGAGGCCCCGCCGCTGCTCGACACAGGGGGCTCGGCATGCGCCAAGCGGCGGCCATTTCTCTTTTAAACTCGGCCAAAGGCACGGCACGCGCCGTGCCCTCGACGGGAACGCTGCACCCTCGCCTCCAAGGTGCGAGAGCTCCCCCACCCGCGCCGGTCCACAGGTCGTCGGCAGCACGAGGCGTGCGTCGCCGACCACGCTTTCCCGCTCCCCCACCTCTGGCTCCTCCTCCTCCGCCTCCTCCTCCTCCTTCCTCCTCCTTCCTCCTCCTCCTCCTCCCTCCTCCTCGTCCTCCTCCTCCTCCTCCTCCTCCTCCTCGTCCTCCTCCTCCTCCTCCTCCTCCGCCTCTCCTCCTCCTCCTCCGCCTCCGCCTCCTCCTCCTCCCTCCGCCTCCTCCTCCTCCTCCTCCTCCTCCTCCTCCTCCTCCTCCTCCTCCTCCTCCTCCTCCTCCCCCCAGAAGCCCAGACATGGTCGACCAGGACATCCAACATCCCTAGACTGAGAACCACTTGTTTTCCAAACGGCGGCTCGAAAAAAAGAACTGGCGCTGCTACACTCCCGGAATTAGCCTGGACCAAGGCCCCCCAAAAAACGCACCACCTCCCCAGACCCCCCTAGACCTGGGCAAAGATCCCGATCCTGCAGTGCAGCCCGACTAAAAATCCACTGGACGACCAAACGTGACTCTCGTTTCCCCGACTTCCCAATGTAGAGGTCTCCTAGATAGGGTCCGAGTAGATGGGGTCGGAGGATCTCGCCGCATCGCCGATACATCGGCAATGCACTGGCGACGTCGGCGATGCATCGGCGACGCCGGCGTGAAGGAAAGCGGGCCCCACATCGAGCCGCATCGGCGATGGATCGCGGATGCGTCGGCGATGCGGCACGATCCTCCGACCCCATCCTCTCGGACCCCATCTGGGAGGCCCAGAAAATTCCCTGGTCAGCCTCTGCCCTGGTCTCCGGGGGGGCCGACCCCCGGCGCTCCTGGGCACCCTGTGCCGGCTCGCTGTTCGTGGGCCCGGGGGATTGGCCTCGACTCTGCTCCCGAGGGCCTCTCGGATCCAGGCGTTGCAACTTCTCCGCGCCCGGCGTGGTCGCCCAGTTGTGGGCCCTGGGGCCATCAGAAACCGATGCGGCTCGAGCAACGCCGCAGACGGGTGGGGTCTGGCGCTCAGGCCGTGCTCTTGCGATGTTGCTGTCTCCTCGAAGCGTCGGATCTCACGGGCTGCCGCGCGGCGTCTCCCGTCCCCCGTCCCCCTCCCTCTTCACCGAGGCGAGGCCGGGACCGGTACAACACCGAACTAGGACACATCGGGGATCTCTGAGATCGGGCGGTGCTGGAGGACGCATCAAGTACCGCGGCCGTTCCAAAGCGCTCCAAGAATGCCCCGAGAGCGATGCGGAACGCTCTGGAACGATTTATCCAAGTTCTGGACCTGCCCGATTCACCGCTCCCGATCCCACTTCATCCCAAGACCTCCGACATCGTGTTTTTCTTCACGAGGTGGAGTTCCAAGCGGTCTGGACCACGTCCCTGCGACCTGTTTCTCATCCCGACTCGTTTCCAGACAATCCTCGGGCCCCGGCAAGGACCCTAGGAGGCCGAGAATCCGCCGACCCCGTCGGCGTGTGTGAGGCGCTGTCGTCGTCTCTTCGTCGCTTCTCCTCGTCGTCGTCGTCGCTAAGCCCCAAGGAAATCCAGAAACGAAAAGAAAGGAGAAAAAAAAGGTCGTAAAGTAATCATCACATTCGAGCCGATTCCCTCCCCTTGTCACCTTCCCCATGACGGGGGGGAGGCGGTTGGTTTTCGGGGGGGTAGAGGGGGAGGGGGGGGTTGTGGGGAAAGGATAAGGGCGGGGGCAGGGTCCCGGGTCAGATTGCCGCGCCCCCCCCTCCCCCGGAGGCAGAAAATGGCCCGACAATAACCTTCCCGCCGGAACTTTCTGTTTCAGCGGCGCGCGGAGGCCATGGGTGCGCCCCCGCCCGCCCTCCCCTGGCTCCCTCCCTTCGTTGCCCCCTGCCAGATTCGGCTACGCGCAAGAGTGACCCTGGGCGGCGAAAGTGACCTTTGGTGCGCGGTTTTAAGGGGGCCGCAGAGGGGGATAGCCGAACCCAAGCGCGCAAGACGCTACTATCGCATCGCGCTGGGCGATCGGGGGGCCCCAATGCGTCTGAACCAAAGGTCACTCCGGCGAAGGGTCACTCTTACGCGTGGTCGACAGATCTGGCGTTGGACGCCCGAGCGGCTCCACGCAAAAGCGACCCTGGGCGAGGGCGATCGGCGGCGAGCGAGGGGGGGAAGCGAGAAGGAGAAGGCCAGGCTCGGAAGCCCCCCGCACTCCTGGACACTTGTCTAAGCCGTCCACGAAGACACGGGCAACTTTTCAGAAGTCTAGAGGCCTTCTGAAAAGCCCCGCCGCCTTCTGAGAAGGCCTTCTCCTTCTCACTTCCCCCCCGCTCGCTCGCCGCCGACTCTAGTGCGCGGCCAAGGGGTGCCCAGTAAGCAGACTGGCGTGCTGATGCCCCCCTTCGCGACAAAGGGTGCGTCGAGCATGCGTCGCCCGTGCGTCGCCTGCCGGAAAGGCCGGCCGCCCTCGCGAACATGCACGTCGCCCTCGCAAGGGGGTCCTTTGGTGAGCGCATCGCCAGATTGGCAGGCACCCGCGAGGCGGATCGCACGCGCGTCGCCCATGTCACTGCCGCCGAAAACGCCAGTCGCCTTCGGGGAAAAGCAAGTCGCCCTCGCAACGGTCCATTTGGTGAGAAGGTGGCTGCTGGGCGACGTTTGCAGATTATCAAATCCCTCTTACATTGTAGTGCCGCGATGTTGCTGAACGCACTCCGGCGCTAGGCCAGCAGGTCCTTTCAGACGCCGCCAACCACTGCGACCGCCGCCAGCACCATGATTGCCACCGCCACGACTGTCACCAACGGCCGCGACCGCAACCACGTGCACCGCGACGATTATGACCACCACCACCAGCGACTGCGACCACCACCACGACCACCGCGATTCTACCGACCACCACAAGGACCGACGCCAGCACGATCACCAACGTGACCACCACCAGCCCGCCCACCACCAGCAGCACGACCACCACCAGCACGACCAACGCAACAACCACGACCACGGCCACGATCGCCACCATCACCATTACAGTAGCACCCGCCTGGCCCGCCCTCCCCCCTCCCCTTTTCCCCTGCTGGGCCGCCCCTGCCGCCGCGTTCGCCTCGCGCCCCTGCCCCTCCCCCCTCCCTTCCCCCTCATCATCCTCTTCCTCGCCCACCAAGAGGCGGGGCCCTTCGCTGAAGGCGGGGGCCCCGTTCGCGGCCCAGCTCCGCGGCCGCGCGGCGGGGGGGCCGAGGGAGAACAAAGAAAATGAAGGGGGGCAGAGGCTGGTGATAGGGGGAAGAAACATGACGAGAGATGAGGGAAGAAGGAGAGGCGGAGGGAGACAGAGAAATAGGAGGAGGAGGAGGAGGAGGAGGAGAAGGGGAGAAGGGAGGAAGAGGAGGCAGGAGGGAGGACGATGGAGGAATAATGACGAAAGAGGAGGGAGGACGAGGAGGGAGGGAGGAAAGGAAGGAAGAGGGGCCAGGTACCGCACTTCCTGGCGCAAGTGAAGACGCAACCGCCGCCACGTGTGAACGGCGCAAACACGGCGTGCCGACGGCGGCTGCGCATTGCAATTCGGGGCGAAGCTAGAGCGCGCAAGGTAGAAAGTGCGTCGCGCATCCGTCGCGCGTGCGTCGCGCGCGTGGCGCGTGGCGCGTGCGTCGCGCGTGCGTCGCGCATGCGTCGCGCGGGTCGCTCGTGCGTCGCTCGACAGCGGGGGTGCGTCGCGCGCGGGTCGGGGTGCGTCGCGCGCGCGTCGCGCGTGCGTCGCGCGTGCGTCGCGCGCGCGCGACGCTCGGGTCGCTTGTGCGTCGCGCGCAGGTCGCGCGCGAATCGCTCGAAGGGCGCCGTGGACCACTGACGGCACGTACACTGCACGGCCTGCCGGTGAAACAACTCAGAAATGCGCAGGACGATCACGAACATAACGAAACAAGCACGCGAAAACTACGAACACGACGCCACAAGTAGACGACATGGAGTTGCACCGCGCGCAGAGGGATCAACTGGAAACGCACAACGCGGTGACATTTGAGCATTGGTTCGTCAGCGCAGCAACTCGGCGACGTCGCGCCCGCCGATGCATTGGGGGGAGAAAGAAAAGCAGAAGAGAGGCCGGGGGAAAGCGGGGGGAAAGGGGAACGGACGGGCGAGCAGGGGGCAGGCGGGGACGGCGCAGCGGCGGAGGCAGCGACGGGAGAGAATCGAACGGAGGCGGCGGGAGCGAGGAGGGCGACGGGGAAGTTTCAGGAGGGTGGAAGGACAAGGAGGGGAGGCTCGGGAGGGGGGAGGACGGCAGCCTGGCACAAACAACGATGCATAATTTCGCACAAGGACCAGCCGCGCGGTGCGTTCGACGAGGGGAGGAGGGAGGACGAGGGGGAGGGGCAAGAGGACTGGCGCGAACCGACACGGATGCGCGGGGCGCGACTCGGCCGGGCGAAGTGGCGCCGCGTCGCACGACGCGACGTGGCCCCCTCCATGGCACGACGCGAGCAGCCCCCAATCAGCGCGAGGCGTTTTCCTCCTCGGTTACATACGGCTTGCGCTCGCCGAAACGAGGCACCGGCGAGTGATTCCGCGACGGGTGGGGAACATAGCGCGCCGTTGAGCAGTCGAAGTGCAATGCGCCCCGAACGCCAAGCTGGCTGCTGTTGCACCCGCGTCGAAAACCAATCTGTCGCCAACGAAGTTCCGAAGCCGCGCCAGATGTCGCCCACGCACTCTGGGAGGCTGGGATCAGTGACAAAGACTAAGACGCAAACCAGGGCCGGTGCACGGGCGACGCACGGGCGAAGCACCGATCGCAACTTGGGGGGGGGGGGGGCGCCACCAGGTGCGCAGGCTGCTGCTATCGCATCGCGTTCAGCGATCAGGGGGGCCCCACTGGGCCCGCACCAGAGGTCACTCCAGCGAAAGGTCACTCTTATGCGCAGTCAAGCCCAAATTATCTGGGATAACTCCGGTCCGGGGCAACTCCGGCTTTGGCCCCCAAGGCACGAACCATGAGCTACCCCTGACCACCCTCAGCCCAGATGGTTCGGGAATGGTTGGGCGCCCGAGTTATCCGGGATAACTCCAGTCCGGGGCAAGTCCTGTTTGGGCCCCCGAGGCACGAGCCAGGAGCTACCCCCGACCACCCCCAGCCCAGATGGTTCGGGAGTGGACGCACGAGTTATCTGGGAAAACTCCGGTCCGGGGCAACCCCTGTTTGGGCCCCCGAGGCATGAATCGAGAGCTACCCCTGACCACCCCCAGCCCCGATGATTCGGGGCTCTGATGGTAGCTAGGGCACCGATTTTTCCGGCGCGTGGCCGAAAATTGCCAAAAACCTGCCGCTCGATTTTTTGTCGGAGCCTCGGATCTCTGGGTTTGAGAGATCGGAAAAGGGGTGTGGCATAAAAGGGTGTGGTGCCAATGCTGAGTCTGACGGTGCCACCTATCGTAGATGACATCTCCGTTTCCACGGTTGGCACTACACCCCTTTACTCCACACTCCACACCCCTTTCCTACCTCCAGATCGGTCCGTTTCCACCGCCAGATCTGGTAGAGCATCGGGCATCCAAAGCGCCGGTGCCCAGCGCGCCTCTCACGACGTGCTCTGGGGCGCCACGGTGGTGCCGGCGCAGGTGATGCTCCTGCCATCGCCGTAGCCGTAAGAGAAGGCGCGGGAGCCGGGCTTCAGCCAGCAGCCGGCGGTGGGGCTTACGCATCGAGGAGCAAAAAAACACGCGGCAGCTCATGGGAGCCTCCCCATGCCATCTCGTTGCTCTTTCGAATCGACTCGAGTCGACGCTCATCGAAGCTACATCGACGCGAATCGACGCCAAATCGACGCTAACCGACGCTGTATCTGCGATTCCTCGTCGACTGATTGACGCTAGCGCACGCCAGTGCACTCGAAACATATGGAGGCACGAGGACATACGAGGCTCCCGTGGTTTGCTACCGCCAAAAAATGCGCAGACAACAACTTTCGGAGGACCGCGCGGATTGCTGGGATCGGCGCTAACCCCCCCGTGGGCCAGGGACGGGAGGTCTAACGCCGATCCCAGCAAGAATCTACGCGGAGCTCCGAAAGCGCATGCTGATGCCATTGTTTGTTCCTCGATCTGTAGCAGCAGATGATACCGAGGTCGGCCACGTGCTCGCTACACATCTCCGCACAGAGCTGCTCGCTCACGTTCTTTGTGGAGAGCTTCCACCAGTTCTTGTGGGCCTGGTCGCAGGCCTCGCCGACCTTCCGCGGCCACTCGGAGCACTCCTGGGGGAAACCCAGCCAGACCAGCTCAATCCTCTTTTGATCGCGACCGCGG
>CAUYUJ010018995.1:94042-131542 GCA_963575745.1 Prorocentrum cordatum | reverse complement strand
GTAGAAATTGGCTTTGCATTGCTTGGAATTGCATTGCTTAAATCGCTTCTTACATCAGTATCTTGCCTAAGGCCCCACAGGGCATCCGCAGAGGAACTGCTACTTTGGGGTTTCCACGGCACGTCTAGCACAACAACTCGTAACGTTAAACTGCTGATCACAGAAAAGCAACGGGCTGATAAGGCAATCGCAAGTCACACTCGCGAACCACTTGCATGATCGTTTTTGCTTCAGCATCTTGCTTGAGGCCCCCAGGAAATCCATCGAAGGATTACACGGCAGGTCTAGCACAACAGATCCCATCCTCAATAACAGCCGAGCCCATTACCAAGCATCGCACTGCTTTGTTCGCACTGATATAAGTTATCATTAAGCCTTGAGAGACGCTACATTCTAGAAGTATTATGCAGAGCGGCAGCATGGTAAATAGTGGAGACAAGGAGGGAGCCAAGGAGAAGCGGGTGCGCATTCTTCACTATTGTCAGGAGCTCACCCTGACGACTACCTGACATTTGAACATGTGGCTGGCCCGTAAACTGACAAAACCCTCGAGGCCCATGACATTGGAGATGGGAGAGGTTAGGGTTGGTCGGCACCCCCAGAAACGCAGGCGAGCGCGGCTTCTGAAAGGCCCCCCCGCAGCTACACACATCCACAACACGTTCCTGGAGGGCCCTCGGGTTCCCACAGACGGATCCTGTCGGGTCGAAGCGACAAAAGGTAGTAGATCTGCCAGGGGTTTTCTTCCCCTCAAGGGATGCCGCGCGCAATGCGCAATCTGCGAATTTGCACGGCGACCGAACCAAGCAAGTTGGATCTACGCAATAACTCAAGGGGCCACATGTCCTGCCTGGTCTCTGGGGCCCCGAGCCCCCCCGCAGCGCGCAGCACGCACACCCGACTGATCTTTTTCTATCCGGCGAAAGCGCTCGGAGGCTCCGGGGGTCCTCGAGTCGCAGAGGAGTAGGAGGAGCAGGAGGGGGAGGAGGAGGAGGAGGAGGAGGAGGAGGAGGAGGAGGAGGAGGAAGAGAAGGAGGGGGAGGAGGAGATGAATGGGGAGGAGGAGGAAGAGGAGAGGGAGGAGGAGGACGAGGTTTTTGTTTGAGGTCGACCTTCCTTCAACCACATGTGACACACACGCAGACAATGACTCTGTGGGAGGGAAATCTTCAGACACTGCAGGTGATCTGGACAACAGGCAGCGCACGGGCTTTCAAGACGGCAAACATGTGCTAACATCCACGGTAACTCCAGGCTTCTTTACGAAGGATGAAAACCTTTCAGCAGGCGTCTCCACGGTCTGCTATGCGACGCAACTTTGTGTAGCTCGCATTTCTTCCCCGAGCGGTCCAGGCGATCTCCTTAGATGTGATAGCTAAAACTCCCATCCGAGCAATGAATTAAGACGCACTGGTGGCCCAGATCTCTGAGCACTACCGGTTGCACATGCAGGGTGCACGAGCACGCACCACCGAGAGGCTCCACCATCGGTTGGCCACGTTTCCCACGGAGACACTGCCAGTAGGACCCGACCGAGTGCCAAACGTGAGGTGGCTTCGACGGGGCCCGCTCTCTAGTGGGCGCTTTGACCAGCTCGACGTCTTTATACATGGTCAGCCTGGGCCATAAAGGCAACAGCTTGGCACCTAAGCGCCGCGTGAGAAGGCGAGGGATGCAAGGCTGCCGCAGCCTTGGCCGACACGTGCGACCCCATGTGTTGCCCTGCCTACGGTATCTACCCCACTCATCTTCAGCCTCGTGGACTGCGAGGTGGGCTTTCACCTTCAACACCTTGATCTTATGACAGTGCTCGCGGACGTATTCAGCGATGCCTGAAAGCATCCGCTTGGCCGAGATCTGCTCGGACCAGGGCAACGCGGCAAATCTACAAAATTCTGACGGTCGGAATAGACCTCGCAGAGTCCCGTGTTCAATTTGACAGCGATAAACAAAGCGAGGAACTCAGCTGCCTGGGGGGTCTAATGACAGGGGCCCCAGACAACCCCCCCTGACACGAACTACCTCCCTCCCAGTCTCCGTGTCCACCAAAGTGAAAGCCCAGCCCGCTCGGTTGAATTCTTTCACGGTGCACCTGGAGAACGATCTGTCGACGAAAATGCCTGCACTGAACACACTGTCAGCATCGTCAGGACCCCCCCTCCAGCCACTCGACCTGAATGCACCCTTCGCTAAGAAGTGGGGGGGAAGCGAATCGCCAGGATGGGGGACAGCGCCGAAGACCGCCAAGCGGTCCTCCATCTCGTTCGCCCACCTCTGGATCTTGGGGCGCACCGGGAGGAGGAGGAGAAGGAGGAGGAGGAGGAGGAGGAGGAGGAGGAGCAAGCCAGCTACAGGTCAAGGTGACATGTGATAAAAAATGACGACCGTGACTCCATCACGGGCCCCGCGCCTCCAGCTGCTGCACGCCAACAGGGGCCACACGCCTACGCGGGCGGCCAGGCACCCCGCAGCGGGCCGCCAGCAGCTGTGCTGCCACTCCCCGCATGAGCGCTGCGTCGAGCTGCGCCCGCCAGCGGCGCAAGGCGTTGCCAGGCAGCGGGCCCCTCCGGTGGGCACGCCTTGCATGCGCCGCCGCGCAGTGCTCCAGCAGGGCCTCCGCGCGCGTTCCGAGGCGGCCGCAAGTCTCGCGCGAGGCTGGCCAGACCGCCCTGCCGCGGGCTGGGGGGTAGCGGTCATCCTTCTCGCCTTCGGCCGCGCGCGCCGCGCATCCTGGCTCCCGCGCAGCCCCTGGCTGGTAGGCGACCGACATGGGATGCCGGACCAGGACGTCGACCAGGCAGTCTGGCACTTCTGCGACGCCATAAGCCCAAACGTCCAGCCATGCCTCCGCGCGGCTCGTGGACAACTCCGGGACCAACAACTCGCGGCGGACGTACCCACTGGCCTCTGCGAGGATGTCCGCGTAGACATCGGCAAGGTCGTCGTGCCGGCGGGTCCGGAACGGCCCGCAGCCCGCATTCGCACATGGCCGCATGGTCGCCGTGCGCGTCCAGCTGGTCGAGGTACAGCTCCTGCGTGGACGTCTGCGCGCCCGGCGGGGGCGGCGTGGAATGCCCAAGCGGAAGCGCACGGCCTCGACCCACTGCCTGTCTGCGAGGGCGACGCCAGGGACAGAGAGGTCGGCTGCGAGCGCCGCGCCCGCCGTCGGCCCTGCGCTGCGCTGCGCGCTGGAGAGGAGGAGGAGGAGGAGGAGGAGGAGGAGGAGGGAGGAGGAGGAGGAGGAGGAGGAGGAGGAGGAGGAATTGGTGGTGCATACAGTACTGTATTCCTTTGGGCCCCGTGCTTGAGGCACGCGTCGCTTCGGGGCGCCGACAGCCCCAAACTCCGTGCCTGAGCGCGTCGGGGCGCCTCCTTTGCAGAGCGGGCAGAGGTGTCAGGACGGCTGGCGGCCTGTGTCCGCCGCTCGAGTCCTCTTCCTCCTCCTCCTCTGTTTCTTCTTCTTCCTCCTCCTCCTCCTCCTCCTCCTCCTCCTGCTCCTGCTCCTGCCTGCTCCTGCTCCTCCTCCTCTCCTCCTCCTCCTCTCCTCCTCCTCCTCCTCCTCCTCCTCCTCCTCCTCCTCCTCCTCCTCTCCTTACGTAGCAGCAGTTTGGGGTCAAGGGCCTTCCGTCCCTCCCCCCTCTCCTCCTTTTGAGTTCGTGTCGTCGTCTCCTCCCCCCTGGCTTGGGCGCTCTGCTAAGCCCGCGCGTCCCCTCCCCTAGGGCACACGGAAGGGCCAACAGCAACTCCCCCCGCACTGACCCGCGATGTAAGGAAGCGAGCCTCTCTTACGGGGCCACCTGGGAGCTCGATCCTTGAGCTACGTGGTATGCCCCCTGCCAGCCCTAGTGAGAAGGCAGGGCTGTAGCACAACAAATCGCAGGGGATTTTGACAGAAGCGCGTAGGTCACCTGAGTAGGTGCTCTGACGTGGCCCCCCCTTACGCGGATGTCCTTGTCCTTGTACTCCTCCTCTTCCTCCTCCTCCTCCTCCTCCTCCTCCTCCTCCTGATCCTCCTCCTCCTCCTCCTCCTCCTGCTCCCCTCCTCCTCCTGCTCCTCCTCCTCCTCCTCCTCGCCCTCCTCCTCCATTCCTTCGCATGAGGAGTGCACCTTAGAACTCTGAAGGCAGCTGAAGACCCCACCAGAGCAAGCACGACCCCACAAGTTGAGTCTGGCCCGCAGGCCCCATTCCAAAACTCCTCCAGAACAGCCTCACGCGATGAAGTTCGGACCAGCTTCTGCGAGTAGTCGCTTAAACGCGCCCCCATCACCCCTGTCGGCGCGGAAGACAGCGACAGCGTGGGCCAGGAAGTGCGCTCACATGATCTTCTCACGGCCGCGATGGGCCCCCAAACCGAACGCCACAGGGGGGGTCTCCTGAAGAACCCGAGCCCCAGGCGCGCCTTACGCGCTAAAGCGCGTGAGAATAGAGCCCGTGGCGAGCACTCCAAATCTCCGTTGGCCATCTAACAAGCGGCGCCACCGGCGCCAACCAGCACGGTTCTACGTGAGCGAGGAGGAGGAAGAAGAGGAGGATGATGAGAAGGAGGAGGAGACGGAGGAAACGAGGGAGGAGGAGGAGGAAAAAGAGGGGAAGGAATAAGAAGAAGAAGAAGAAGAAGAAGAAGAAGAAAAAGAAGAAGAAGAAGAAGAAGAAGACGAATAATAATAATAAGAAGAATGAGAAGAATACTAAGAAGAATAATAATAAGAAAAATAAGAAGAAGAGGAGGAGGAGGAGGAGGAGGAGGGGGAGGAGGAGAAGGAGGAAGGAGACGGAGGAGGAGGAGGAGGAGGAGGAGGAGGAGGAGGAGGAGGAGACGGAGGAGGAGGAGGAGGAGGAGGAGGAGGAGGGAGGAGAGGAGGACGGAGGAGGAGGAGGAGGAGGAGGAGGAGGAGAGGAGGAGGAGGAGGAGGAGGAGGAGGAGAGGAGGAGGAGGAGGGGGGAGGAGGAGGAGGAGGAAGGAGGAGGAGGAGGAGGAGGAGGAGGAGGAGGAGGCGGAGGAGGAGGGAGGAGGAGGAGGAGGGAGGAGGAGGAGGAGGAGGAGGAGGAGGAGGGGGATGAGAAGGAGGAGAAGGAGAGGAGGAGACGGAGGAGGAGGAGAGGAGGAGTAGGAGGAGGAGGAGGAGGAGGAGGAGGAGGAGGAGGAGGAGGAGGGGAGGAGGGAGGAGGAGGAGAGGGAGGAGAGGAGGAGGAGGAGGAGGAGGGGAGGAGGAGGAGGAGAGGAGGAGGGGGAGGGGGAGGGGGGAGAGGAGAAAGAGGAGGAGGAGGAGGAGGAGGAGGAGGAGGAGACGGAGGAGGAGGAGGATGATGATGAGAGGAGGAGGAGGAGGAGACGGAGAAGGAGGAGGAGACGGAGAAGGAGGAGGAGGAGGAGGAAGACGCCGAGGAGGAGGAGGAGGAGGAGGAGGAGGAGGAGGAGGAGGAGGAGGAGGAGGAGGGTGGGAGGAGGAGGAGGAGGAGGAGGAGGAGGAGGAGGAGGAGGAGGAGGAGGAGGAGGGAGGAGGAGCGAGTAGAAGCGCAAGTGCGTCCCGTTACAAAACCCAATATCTGGCCAAGAGCGGAAGCGCGGAGGCAGCCCGTCGACGCAGGCAAGCAGCAGCTCGCGGCCGCGGACCCCGCGCACGTCGGGCCCGACAAGCTCCGAAGACAACGCGCCCGAAGCCGCATGCACAGATTGTCATTGCACCGGCCTTGCAGACGTGCTGCAGCGGATTTCTGCGTGGATTTCTGCGTGGATGTTTGCCCGAAGCGGCGCGCGAAAAACGAAGTGAGTTTCGCGTGGATCTTTTTTGGTCCTCATTCCTGGCCCCCAAAATCCGCAAGAAATTCACCTCGAAATCCAGACCAGAAAACTCCGGGACAATTCGGGCCCGTCTGATTGTTTTCCGAGCGAAATCCGCTCTGCGATGTTGGCGCGATGACAGATTGCATTCGGTGCCAGGCAGGCGTAGGTGGGCAAAATATGTCGTTACCATTCCAAAGCCTCTGCCGGCTGCAAGGCTTCGTACAGCCAGGCGAGCGGGTGCATAATCGCCCACTTGACTGCCCCAAGGATTTCGGCCACTGCTTTAGCAGCCTGGTGGCCGAAGGGGGCAAGGGCAGAGACGCGTCCGGCAACGCTGCCCCCCGCCGTCGCAGCGCCCTTGCCAACGCCTCCCACAGGCGTTTCACGCGCTTTGGGCTGCGTCGCCATCCGGGTTTTGGACTGCCCAAGCAGTAAGCCGGCAAGTCCCCGACGGAGGTCTCACCTGCACAGCGGCTTGCCTCGGCACAGTCAACCAGTATAGTGAGGATGCGCGATAAGGATGCAAGGGCCTTGGACGCCCATCCTTACCATGCGGGTTGACTGCAGGAGCACGGACTGAGCCATCCGATGACTTCCGCAGCTCCTCCACCGGCGTCCTGCGAGACGCCGCTGCCTCCGACAGCTGGGCCAACAGGCTCTCGGCATTCGACCGCTGCTGCTCAAGAAACCGCTGGCGCACGTTCGAACGACTCCTCCGCTTTGGACAACTTTGCTGCCAGTCCTCGCATGTCGTGGTAGGCACGATTCACCCTCTGCTGCCATGGAGGTTCGACTTTGCCTGCGCCCACCTCATCGTCCAACTTGGCCTGAGAACGCGCGGCCGTTGCTTCCTCACCCTGAGATCGCTGTAGGTGGACCAGCGAAGCGATCCGTGAGTGCTCACCTTGTGGTAGTGGGACCCCGCCAGGACCTTGCACCAGAGGCCCAGGACGAACAGGAGCACCACCAGTCAACGCAACGTAACTCAAAGTCCATGTTCTTGGGGCTGAGGGCGGGCCCCCCCAGCGCCCACACGCCCACGGGGAGCGCAGACTGCATGAACGACGGTGACGATCTCCAGGACCAGCAATGCTTGCACTGTTGCCAGCCCTGCTTGATTTTTCTCGCAGCCACAGCTCGAGCATGTCCAGGAGGATGAGGAGGGTGGATCACCGGCCGAGACGTTTTTCCCTCCGCCACCGCCCTTGGGAGCCCCTCTGCCACCGCCCTTGACGCCCCTGCGGAGGACGTGACCTGAGTACCGCTGCTGCCCGTGCCGTGGCGGTGGCACGGTGCCCCGGTAAGCAAACGCCGGGGGAGGTAACCCGTGGCGCGGACATGCAGAAACGGAAGACTGTGGATGGCAGAGGCGGGTCTTGTACCCGCAGGAAGCTTGGCTCGCAGGGGCGCGCGCCCTTCTGAAAAGCTGTCCCTGCCACGCTACCCGAGCGCAGAAAGGCCCGGAGGACAAGAGGGAGGAGGAGGGGAGCGAGGAAGGGGGAGGAGGAGAGGGAGGAGGATGGAGGAAGAGTAGGAGGAGGCGGCGAAGGAGGAGGAAGAAGAGGACGCTGGCACTGGCACCGCCCCGCGAGAGCCGGACGGGAACCCCGGCATGTGATGTCGTAAACTTTCGGGCAGCACCCCAGACCCCCGACGTCCTGATTTGTTCACAGCGTCGACCCTATGGTGGCAACTCATGGGAGCCCCCCATACCGTCTTTCTGGCTCATGCGAGTCGACGCTGACCGACGCCAGTCGACGCTAGTCGACGCTAGATCGACGCAGTGTGACGCTCATCGACGCGAAATCGGCGCCATCTCGTCGATGAATAAACGCTAATCGACGCTAGTGACGCTAGTGCACTGCAAAAAAGGAACTGCGAGGGCATACAAGGATCACATGGCGGATTCTGGCAACCCTGAACAACAAATGTTGTCATCTCTTGGGGGCGCATCTTATACTTCAGCCACCCTCCGCCGCTCTTCCGCCGCCAGCTTCCGCCGGCGGAGGCGACCTCGTTTTACTTCCCTTCCGCCGCCTGTCACCGAGGCAGACATGGCAACTCCGTCGATCCTCGAGGGCAAGGCCCCTTTCGGAACGCCTCACATGCTTTGCTGCCGAACGACCCCCAGGGGTCTCGACCCGTTCCCCAGGGGCAAGCTGTTCGCCCCGAGTGGTCTCGTTGACGGTCCGGAGGCCGGGCCGGGCCGGACCCCCCGACACCGAGCACAGCGAAAAACCTCCCGTCTCGCTGTCGTCCACTGCGCTGGAGGTCTGGGAGCGGCCCGGAGCTTTGGCGGTCTCCGATTTCGGTGGCCCAAAAGGGGGTCCAGCGGAAAGGGGGTGGTGCAATAGATTTGGGGCAGTTGTATTGCAAATGTGTTGCGCCGCAGAAATGTATTGCATCGTGTTGCAAGTCATATATTGCACGCGAGAATCCAGCAAGACATTTGCGCCCCGACATGTGTTGCACGCCCCAAATGTGTTGCAACTCCACAAATCGATTGTACCAAATCTATTGCACCACCCCCTGGTCGCTGGACCCCCTATTGGGCCAACCCGATCCGATCACTTCGCGCCCTCGGGCTTCTCGTAGGCCTCGTCGTAGGTCTCGTCCCAGGTCCACTTCAGCAGCGGCTGCTCGGTGAAGATGTGCACGGGGCCCGGCTTGTCCAGGACGTCGGTCAGGAAGAGGGCGGTGTAGGGGATGACCGTGGAGGGCGAGGGCAGTGAGGATGAGGAGGAAGGGGAGGAGGAGGAGGAGTGAGGGAGGAGGAGGAGGAGGAGGAGGAGGAGGAGGAGGAGGAGGAGGAGGAGGAGGAGGAGGAGGAGGAGGAGGAGGAGGAGGAGGAGGAGGAGGAGGAGGAGGAGGAGAGGAGGAGGAGGAGGAGAAGTAATGATGCCAATGAGAGTGACAGGAGGAAGAAGAGTGGGAGTTGGAGGGGGAGTACGAGGAGGAGGAGGAGGAGGAGGAGGAGGAGGACCCTCGGCGGAATACAGGGAGAATGCGGGGGGGGGGCTATTCGACTGCTGCCGCAGGCCCAAGGAGGGGGACGAGAAGGAGGAGCAGGAGGACGAGGAAAACGGGCAGGTAGGACAGCCCCGAAGGGAAGAGACTCTTAAATCCTGCCAAACAGGGAAGGGGGGGCCATCATACCGGACCCCTGTCCACACGGGAGAGGGAGGAAGAGGCGGAGGAGGAGGAGGAGGAGGAGGAGGCGGAGGAGGAGGAGGAGGAGGCGGAGGAGGAAGAAGAGGGGGAGGAGGAGGAGGAGGAGGAGGAGGAGGAGGAGGAGGAGGATGATGCACGAGCCTCAAGCGGCGCGTGTGACCCGCCGCTCGCGCTCGCCGCGCGCCCCACGCGCGACGGGCTCGCGCTCTCAGCGAGCGCCCGCACGCCACGGCCCCTCGGGCTCGGCGTGCCGCCAGCGCGACGGCCTCACGGGCCACTCAGGCCGTCGGCCCGTCGCGCCAGGAGGAAGGGGAAGCTGGCCGTCACCCTGCACTCCTGAGCGGGCTGATGGCCACCGCGACCTTGCCCGAGACCGCTGGGGCGAGCCGCTTCTCCAGGCGCGCCACGGCCAGCAGCCCCTTGGCCGACGCGCGGCCGCACGGCGGCGCGAAGCTGGAGGCCCTGGCCGCCCCCACGGCTCCGCAGGCGGCGCACGCGACCAGCGGCATGTCGCGGCGCAGCTCGACGTCACGCTCGGGCTCGATGCGCACGAGCACGTGCGTGCTGAGCCCCCTGGCGGCCAGCTCGGCGTTGTGCTGGAGCGCCGCTGGCACGATGGTGCCTGGGCACTCGCCTGCGCGCTCCACCCAGCGGCAGCGGCTGCACCACCGCTTGCCAGGCTCCCCGCGCCAGGCACAGGAGAGCCTGGCGGCCGGCTGCGCCAGCAGCGCCTTCGGCGCGGGGCGCTGTGGCTTCGCCACGCGGTGGGTGGTGTCCCTGCCGTCCAGCGCGCCGCCCACCGCCGACACCCAGAGCGCGACGCCCTCGACCAGCTTGTCGGCCATGACGAGCCTCCTGCGATCCTGATGGCGGATCCGTCCTGCCGCCGCCGCCGACTTGGCGGCCTTGTCCGCCATGCCGTTGCCCAGCCAGTCGCGGTACGAGATCTTCCCGTGGGCGACCATCGCCCTCTGCGTCTGGTGGGCGGGGACCTTCCTGACCTTCAGCCCGCCGTCGCCCAGGCCGCCGAAGTCCTCCAGCTTGGCCCAAACCTCCCTCCAGAGGTGGGCCCACGCCGCGCCGTGCGCGGTGGTGCGCCTCGGGCCCAGCTCCAGCAGGCCGCGGTGCACGAAGCCGCTGTCCACGACGACGGCGACGGGCGGCACCGCGAACCTGAGGACCATCAGGAGCGCCATGATCTCGCCGCCGTTGATGTCGACGTGGGGCTCGCACAGCATCCCCGACGCCCCGCACAGGAAGGCGTCGGCGTCGGCCTCGAGCGCGATGACGGCCCAGGCGACGCTCGCGTACTGCTCGAAGTCGCCCTCGTACTGCGAGCCGTCCAGGTAGAGCTCGCCAGAGGGGAAGAAGCCGTCGCTCTCGCCCAGCCAGCAGACGTGCGGCGACGGGGCTGGCTTGACGATGCCAGTCGGCGCCGCCCACAGCACGCGCTCCAGCAGGCAGCGCACTTCGGGCATGTCCGACCTCGCCGCCAGCTCGCGCATCTTGTCGGGCAGCTTCAGCTCTGGCGGCCAACCTGCGCAGCTGCCACAGTGCCTGTGGAGCAGGGTGCCGACCTCGCCGCACAGCAAGCACGAGTCGTCAGAGGCCATGCCCTTCTCGTACTTGCGGCTCTGGCACCACTGGCCGTCGGTGACAACGGACGCGAGATACCCTCGCTCCTTCAGCGTGAGCTTGATGGATGACTGCTTGCCTTCCATGGGATTCGGCCCATGGTCCATCTGCACCGTTGCTCGGCCATGGCGTGGCGACGCTGGCCGCTGCCCAGCGGGTCCTGACCTCTCGAGCACAGCAGAAACAGGCGACGTAGACCCCTGGCCAGCGGGTCCTGACCTCTCGAGCTCAGCATGTGGCGACGCGACCGCTGGCCAGGGGGTTCTGACTCCGAGCTCAGCAAAGCTTGGCAACGACGACCGCTGGACAGCGGGTTCTGACGCCAGCTCTGGGCAGACCGCCACCGCCATCGGAGGGACTGAGGCTGCGTCGGCGACACCAGCTGAGGCCACTGCGGCGCGCCTGGCAGGCGTCTCGTCGAACTGCTCCTCCGCGCTGATCATGGATCGCGCGTGCCGCGCCGCCTGCACGTCCCACTCGTCAGGGTCCTGCACTGCCAGCCGCATCATGTTGGCGTGGTAGCGGGCTCTGATGCGCTTCCTGGCCGACCAAGCCGACTCGCAGAGGTCCTGGGCCATCTTCAGCCTGGCCACGCCAAGGTTGTCGATGTCGAGGGAGCGCGCAGTCTCGGTGACTAGCGGCAGCCACGTGCCGTGCGCCAGCAGGTCGGCCACGTAGGAGACGCAGAGCCTTAGCCAGTGGGCCTTGTTACCATCCTCGTCGAGCGTGGCAATGTCCTGGATCCAGAAGGTGGTGTAGGCCCTCAGCCGCTTCTCGAGCACCATGCGCGCGTACACAGCCGCCCTCCTCACAGGATCTTGATCCTTGGCCTCCATGACAGCCAGCTGCCGACCGAATACGCCCTTGCGGCTGACGGCACCCGAGGAGGTCATCGTGATCAAGGGCTCGATGACCCCCCCGCTCGCGAGGTGCTCCAGGCCAGGCCCTTTGCTAACCTCACGCCATTGCCACGCTTGAACTGCTCGCAGGAGAATGCGCTTGACCGACCACGGCCCCAGCTCGAAAACATGAATGTCGTAGCCCTCATGCGTGCGCCACAAGGTAGGGCTCAGCACCTGCCAGCCAACTCTCTCGAGCGTGAGCCTCACCGCGCTGAAGGGGCCCTTGACCTGGCTCCAGCTCGCCGCCTGGCAGCAAGTGAGGCCGTAGGCGATGATATGCTGCGGGATCCAGCACTCCCACGCCGCGCGCAGCATCATCAGCACTGGGAGCAGCGTGGCCCTGATCATCGGGTCCAGCATGGGCGTCAGCATAAGCGTCAGCGTGCGCGAGCGACCGTCCACGCTGGGGGCCACTGCCTTGAAAGTCGCCGTGCGCAGCGTGTCCAGCTCCATGGTGGCGCAGCCCGTGACCGCGACGCCGTAGGTCACGCTGGGCTCGATCCCAGCACGGGCCACCTTGCGCACGGCCTTCTTGCGCCCAGCCCCAGTCTTCAGGATGGCCACGCGGCGCTGGCGTAGCCCTGCTTGAACCAGCTTCTCCTGCCGCACCTTGCGCACGATACGCCTGCCGCAGGCGAAGTCGATGCCCAGGTTGCGCTCGCCCTTGACGGAGAGCACGCCGAGGGGACGGCGTAGCCGAGCGGCCAGGGCGTGCCGGCCTGCTGGGAGGTTGGAGAGCGCCCTCGACTTCTTGACCGCCACGTTGAGGTCGACGTCCAGCAGCAGCATCTTGAGCTCGAACGCTGCTTCTGCCACCTCCTTAGTCACGCGCATGAGCCCGCCAACTCGGTGCAGCATGAGGTCGTCCACGACGACGGCCAGAGAAACTGTCGGGTGCTGTATGACCAGGCGATCCAGCGGCCCGATCAGAATAAGCTTCAGCAGCGCCGTCGCGAAGCCATCGCCTGGGAGGATCCTGCCTGGCCTCGATCACGCTCGAGGCCGCGCTGCCCATGCAGAGGACCCGAGGCGCGCAGTAGAGCTCCAGCGTCAGCTTGAGCTGCCAGAGGGGAAACCCCGTGGCGACGGCGGCGTCCAGCAGCCAGTGGTGGCGCACCTGCTCGAACGCCTTGAGCAGGTCGAGCAGCACCGCCACGGCCACCCACGACTCGGCGTCCCCGCAGTCGGCACCGCGCTGCGTGGCCCACTCGCCGATCGCGGCCTGGTGCCACACCGCACGCTCGCAGCTGCGGCCAGCAGCTGCCCACCAGTAGGGGCGGTCGTTGTCTTGCTCCCACTTGTGCGCGACGCCTCGGCGCAGCCGCGCCTGCACCCTCGCCAGCACCATGATGACGGCGATGGGCCTGACGCCGCCGAGCCGCTTCTGGATGAAGCCGATCTTGGTTGTCATGAGCGGCCAGGCTGCTTCGCGCTCGACGGCCACCAGGATGTCGATCAGCACCTCCAGCGCTTCGTCGCACAACTCGTCTAGCTGCCGCGGCCGAACGGAGCAGAAGGACATGCCCGTGCTGCCCTTGAACGAGCGCAGCACCTTGCGGAGCTCGGGGACCGTGGGCCTGGGCGGCCTCTCGCCGAGGTCGGCTGGCCACTGCAGCCGCACTTGCTCGCAGGTAGTCCTCCACCAGCGGCTCCACTCGACCTCCAGCGCCGTGACCTGCTGCCCCAGGTCCATGGGCTCGAAAAGCTGCTGGTGGTCGTCGGCGTCCTGGTCGTCCTCGGCGTCGCCGCACGGGCTGGAGTCGAACCCGACGGGCAGGCGGGACACCGCATGTAGACCACCTCCACCGCCTTCGGCCTGCTTCTCGACCCAGTGCTGGAACTGGACGGTGCGCTGGGCCATGTCCTTCTCAGCCATGTCGAGCGCCACCGCTTGCGCCCCAGCGTGCAGCTGCAGCAGCTCAGCGGGGGTCAGCGCCGCCAAGCGCAAGTTGCTAAGCAGCGACCACCATGCTACAGCTTGGGGCAACACCTGAGGGCAGGACAGAACCTCGCCAGCATCAGGTGCCGCCTTCACTGTGGCTGGGGCTCTGTCTAGCAGCCTACGCGCACCTCGAAAAGCGTCGAGACGCGCGTTGGGCTGCTCCACGTCGGCGATGTCCCGCAGCAGGCTGGCAGCACGGTGCATCCATGTCGCCTCAGCCGAGACCCGCGGCCAGCGCGCGCCACTCACGGGCAGCCGCCGAAGCCAACGTGGCTCCACGGGGCGAGCTCGCCCCTTGTGCTTGATCCTGTCCTCCTCGACCTGGTAGATGTCGATCCACTCGTCCTCGGCTGCGTCGAGGGACCTCTGCCATGCGGCGGTGAGGTTACCCTTGACGTCGGTGCTACCCTTGACCTGATCCCGCACACACTCCTCCAAGTGGCACGATCTTCCCTCACTCGCGGGCCCCGCAACGGGCGGCGGTGAGGTCACACGGGAAACGTCCAGGCACTCCGACTCCTGCGCGCCTGCCAGCACGCTCTGCAGCTCGTGGCCGATCTCGGCCCAGCGGTCGCCGTGGGCGACGCGAGCACATCCAGCAGGCCGCTGGACAGGGAAGGGCTTGGGCACTGGCACGACCCGAACCCACGGCCGTTGGCGACACGCCTCCAGCTCCAGGATGACTGGCTTGTGCGGGTAGACGGGCGACCCGCTGACCACGCTGATGTTGGTCACCTTGAGCCCACGCGAGACGATGAACATATCGATCGTCCGCTTCGACTGCGCGCAGGTGGGCTCCAGCGTGTCGACGACGACCGCATCGAAGAGCCGCAGCACGCCTGACTTGGCCAGCTCCTGCTTGGTACAGTTGAAGTCGCCCCCGACCACGTATGGGCGACCGTACTCGCGCAGCCTGCAGGCCAGGTCGCGCAGCATCTGGGCGTTGAACGCGTTGACGCCGACGCCTGACTGCAGGTAGATGTTGGCCATCACGATGCCGCCTCGCAGCAGCCCCGAGTGATGGAGCACTTGCACGCGCCCTTCTTGAAGCACAGAAGGCCGCGACCCCAGCATGGTGGCAAGGCCATGCTCGCTGCGCACACAAGTGAGCAGCCCCCCAGTTGCCAGCCCTCCAGCCAGCGATGGCACCGCGGCAGCACCACATGCTCGAAGCCCTCGACGGCGAAGCTCCCCTTCAGCGTAGGAGGAGGAGGAGGAGGAGGAGGAGGAGGAGGAGGAGGAGGAGGAGGAGGAAGTGGATGTGGAGGAGGAGGGGGAGGAGGAGGAGGAGGAGGAGGAGGAGGAGGAACAGGAGGAGGAGGAGGAGGCGGGGGAGACGGAGGGGCAAGAACAAGACGAGACACCCATCGATGTCCCCGAGGGCGGCCATGGCACGAGCCCAACCAGGGGAAGCGAAGAGAAACAAATCGAGCAGTATGTCGTACACCTGGCCCTTTTTTTGGAAACCCTGAGCCTCAAAATGTTGGAATCTAGCAGCAAGGGCGCCGCATCGTTTGCTTCCGCCCGCTTTCCGCCAGCCTTCCGCCCCAGAGGCCCCCGACGTCGTGATTTTGTTCGCAACGTCGACCCCCAGAGGTCGGAACCCTTTCCCCGGGACCGGTGTTTCGTCCTGAGTCGTTTTCTGACGGCCCCGAGGCCCGGGAAGGGCCCCCGGAGGCCGAAAATAGAGAAACATCTCATGTCGTGATCGTTTCACAACGCGAGGAGGTCTGGGTCTCGTAGCAGGGGCGCATCTTTTGCTCCCGCCGGCCTTCCGCCAGCCTTCCGCCAGCCTGCGCCGGCGGAGCCGCCCTCGTTTTACTTCCTCTTTTCCCACGCGGCACCCCCTGAATGTCACTCGGATGTCTTGCGCCGGGCCCTGTCAAAAGGTATACCGACGTATCGGCGCAGCACCAGTCTCAGAAACCTCGAGACGAGCCAGGGTCAGAAAAAGGGCGCAGAGGTAGGAGTGCGGAACTGCTGGATCAAACACCCAGCCACACGGCCCCACCCTCGAGCACCCCGTTTTGCTTCCGACAGCCTCCGCCGGAGTTCTGCCTCCTTCGATCCCTCGAGGGCGAGACTAAGTCTGGAGCGCGCCATGCGTGACGGGAGGGCGGGACAGAACATGATGGACCCACGAACCCGGAAAGGGATATAGACATGTGGAGCATGGACACGTTTTCACGATACCCAACTGGGCAACACCTCACGAAACATCCCACGAGACACTTCACGAAACATCCCACGAGACACCCCACGAAACATTCCACGAGACACCTCACGAAACATTCCACGAGACACCCCGCGAAACATTCCACGAGACACCCCACGAAACATTCCACGACGACAGGCAACCACTCAACCAAGGCGGTGTGGTCGTGCTGGGGAGGGTCGTGCTGGGGTGTGGTCGTGCTGGGGGGTGCTGGGGGGTGGTCGTGCTGGGGGGTGGTCGTGCTGGGGGGGTGGTCGCTGTCTGGGGCGTGGTCGTGCTGGGGGGGTGTGGTCGTGCTTGGTGAGGTCGTGCTGGGTGTGGTCGTGCTGGGGTGTGGGCTGGGGTGGGGTCGTGCTGGGGTGGGGTCCTGCTGGGGTGTGGTCGTGCTGGGGTGTGGTCGTGCTGGGGTGGGGTCGTGCTTGGGTGGGGTCGTGCTGGGGTGTGGTCGTTCTGGGGTGTGGTCGTGCTGGGGTGTGGTCGTGCTAGGGTGGGGTCGTGCTGGGGTGGGGTCGTGCTGGGGTGTGGTCGTGCTGGGGTGTGGTCGTGCTGGGGTGTGGTCGTGCTGGGGCGGGGTCGTGCTGGGGTGGGGTCGTGCTGGGGTGGGGTCGTGCTGGGGTGTGGTCGTGCTGGGGTGGTCCGCACCATGTGATTTATCGATCGGGTCGTGCTGGGGTGTGGTCGTGCTGGTGCTGGGGTGTGGTCGTGCTGGGGTGTGGTCGTGCTGGGGTGTGGTCGTGCTGTGGTCGTGCTGGGGTGTGGTCGTGCTGGGGCGTGGTCGTGCTGGGCGTGGTCGTGCTGGGGTGTGGTCATGCTGGGGGTGTGGTCGTGCTGAGGTGTCCCGCACCCTGTGATTTATCGATCGGGATTTCAAAAACAAGCGTTTCGCCTGAGACATCCTCAAAGTTCAATCCGCCGGCCTCCTTCGACCTCGATATTTATCAGGGAAAGAATCCGCCGGCCTCCTTCAAGTTGGGCACCGGGGACATGTTTACATACTAAAAGAGAACCCTGGGCCTACGCCCTTTCCGGGAAAAACCACGCTTCCAGGCTGATCGTCTTAGGTCGGGCACGTCCCCCTACAGGCGGATTTTGGACGAAAAACAGAACTAGTCAAAAAAATACCCAAAACGATCAAACATAACAGAACATCGTCTCCATACTCTACGCTTGCTATTGTTGAATACTCCTCCTGTAGAGGGACGGGCACGAATTAATGATCGTCACGCGTTGCGGTCCGCCAACCCAGACCCCCTGGCGCTGTGAAAAAAAAAAAAAAACACGACGGGAGGCTTCTCGCTACCTTCGGCCGCCGGGGGCCCTCCCTGGGCCTCGGGGCTGTCAAGACACGCCTCACTCAGGAGGAAAAAAACGGTCCCAGAGAAGGGTCCAGGCCTCTGGGGGTCGACGCTGCGCAAAAATCACGACGTCGGGGGCCTGGGCTGCGCTCTGCCAGGCTGGCGCTGCAGTGGCCGTCGTCGCGGGACCGGCTCGTGCCATCTTCGGAGAGGCGGGTTCGGTGCGCTCGGCGTGTCTCCGCTGCCACCGTGGAGCAGGCGGCGCGCCTGCCGCCAGAAGCGGGAGCGGTGCTCGTCCCCGAGCTGCTGCGAGTTGGTTTCGCTTCCCCTCGATTCGCGCATGTTCGCAAGAGATTACTTTAGGTCGGGCATGTCCCCCTACAGGCGGATTTAGGGCGAAAAAAAACAAATAGGCAAGAAATGCTCAAAAACAGTTTTAAATCGTCGAACAATCGTCCCCTGATTATTTTCTAAAAAATATGTTTGAATCTTCCTCCTGTAGAGGGACACGCCCGACTTAAAGCTTACTGTAGGCTGCATCTGCAGTTGGCTGGAAGCCGTGCTGCCGCCTCGCATGCTGCTGGCGCAGTCGTCCGCGCTTCGCAGCCGTGTCAGACCTGGCCGCTGCGAAAACGCGCTCTCGGCCCGCGTTCGCTGCAATGGCGTGAGCCCGTTCCTCGCACCACTCGTCATAGACCGCGCACAGGCTGGATCCAGAGCAAGCGTGGACGAAGCATCACCATACAGCAAGCACACCATGCGGTAAGGATCTTGCCCTCAGAAGTATGGGGGCCGGGGCCGCATCCTTCGTCGACTCCCCGCTTCGCAAGGTGGCCCAAGGCTCTGCGGCTCCAGGCCACATCTGGAGATGTGACATTGTCGTGGGCTGCCCGTTGGCAGGCCAGGTCTTCACTGGTGCCTGCTGCAGTCTACCTGGGGCACGCCGATGGCCGCACCGCCCAAGGGCTGCTCGCACGAGTGACCTGATTGCACAGGTCCGTCGTCCTTGGGCCCCCCTTCGAAGTCGATCCAGGCTGGAGTCACGGCCCGCGGGGGCGCAGTGTCCCACGTTCTGGTGAGCTCGTTGGCAAGCTAGGGTCGAACGCAGATCTGTCTCACCGTTGCGCCCAAAGATCAGATCCAAGCGTCGCCTGGTGGCTGATTCGGTCAAGGGAGAGTGCGTACGGCAGATCCGTGTCGTGATGACCATGGCGCTGGCTTCTGACACCACGTGGAGCGTTCAACCTTGAAGGTTCGGCGGCTAGTCGATCGCCAGATCGTTCCACATTGGCCGATTCTGGTCCGCTGGTGGTGTTCAACCTTGAGCGCCCGCGCTGGGGTCGCGCGCCATGCCCTGTGAGCTGATAGCGTTTCGCTCCGCTCAACTAGGTGGGGGGGCTGGGAGAAGGCTCGGGAATGGCCAGGACGTGATTAGCGTGTCGCGCCGGAACGCAGTGGGCCAGAAACAGCGGCGCGACACGCTGAGCCAAAATACCCGACCGTATGATTGGGCACAGGGACCGTGATGGCTGATGATAGTCTCGGTTTGGAAGGGTCCCCACCTCGCCAAGGCCGGCCAGCACCTTGCGCCCCGCCCGACGTCTGACCCTCTGCAGACATGTCCTGGCCAGCACTGGGCAAAAACTGCCTCGGGAGTAGAGAGGGGTGACCGTGCCGTCGCGCAGGCGGGTGTGCTGCTTGGCCAGCTGCGTGTCCATCAGGTGCTTGGTACGGCGCGCGAGGTCGTCCGTCTCCTTTCGGCGACCGAAGCTCCGACGGCCTTCTTCTTCTTCTTCTCCTCCTCCTCCTCCTCCTCCTTCTTCCTCCGCCTCTTCCTTCTCCTCCTCCCTCCTCCTCCTCCTCTTCCTCCTCCTCCTCCTTCTCCTCCTCCCTCCTCCTCCTCCGAAGCGCCCTGGCTTGACCAGGTCTCCGCCGAGTGCCCAACCCAATCCCTCCTCCTCCTCCTCCTCCTCCTCCTCCTCCTCCTCCTCCACCTCCTTCACCTCCAACTCCTGGGCCCAGTGGCGCACCGATTCTCCACCACCAGTCGCATTCTCCTCCTCAGGCCCCGCTCTGGGCCCCTTTGCCGCTGCCGCCGCCAGGCGATTTCGGGACAGTGGATCCGCTTCTCATGAGGTCAATTATGAAGGAGGAGGTGCAACCGCCTGTGCTGCTGTCGGTGACGGCGCCAATGCTGCCGCCTGCCCCCCTTCTCCGGCTGCGGCCCAGGGGCCGAGGACGCCGCCGAGGTAGAGGATACGCGAATCGGTGGAGGAGTTCTTCATTGGCGACGCCATGAAGGGCAAGAAGGGCAGGAAACACAGGGTCAAGAAGAAGAGGAAGAAGAAGAGACAAATAATGAGCGAAGAGGATGTTCCAGGAGATGGTGACGCTGGTGGTGGCCATTCGCTGCCCGCATCTGGCATCGCTCCAGCGGAGGTGGGTGATGCTTGTGTAGCTCTGCCCCGTGCGGCCACCTGCAGCATGGAGGAGAAGCTGGAGTACGTCGTCGGCCGCTGCCCGCTGAACTTTCCCCCTAGAGATGATGCAGGGGTAGATGGCGCTGCTCTGTCTGGCGGCGCCCGGGGCGACATCCACACGTGCACGCGGGAGGATCTGCCGTGGGCCTTGCCGAAGCAGCTGGCCGACCTGGTGCAGCTGGGCCACGTGGCACCCTTTGAGCCGTAAGGGTTCGGGCGCTCATTGGGCGCGCACGTGCGCTGGGTGCGCTGGCCGCTCGGCTCGGGACGCTGGCCTCTCCTCGTGTGCCGTGTGGTGCCGGGCCGTTCTTCTGTGCCTTTTCGAGCGGCCTTCACCGTGGACTCGAGAGCTTCCCCCAGAGGCTCCTGGCGCTGCGTCGGTAGGGCGTTCCCGAGTCGGGGGGGGGGGGCGGTTCTGGGCCGTTTCTCGGGTCGTCTCTGGGCTGGGCCCTCGCCCTGCCTTTCTTCCCTGGGCATAGGGGCCTGTAGTGTGCTCTGCTATCTGTGAAGACCTGTGTCTTCCCAGTGATCGTCGCGCGTCCTCCTGCTCCTCCTCCTCCGCCTCCTCCTCCTCCGCCTCCTCCTCCTCGTCCTCCTCCTCCTCCGGAACCAGGTTCGCAGGAGCAGGTCTGGTGCAGGAGCTCGCCGACCTATGCGTGCAGTGCGCCCCGGCTGCCTTCCTCTTCTGCGGCCTGGTGCCCGCGGAAGCCACTCGCATCCCTGTCTGGAATGTCCTGGGACCAGGAGGGCGCCCCGACGCGTGGTGGCAGAAATCGAACCGCCCGCTGCTCGCCGGACCGGTGGCCACCGACGGCCATGGCGGCCCATCCGGGCGAACCCCACCTTCGCCGTGCGGCGTGGGGCGTAGTCAGCGCCGGCGGGAGCCTGACCGTCTTCGAGTGGAGGATCAACTACAGAATTGCTTTACCCAAACTTGATCCCCCGCCGAGTCTACGGACCAATGCGTATACTGTCCCGTCGATCTACGAACGTTGTATGCGCCTCTTGTACATTCGACGGGCAAATGAACTTTGGAGTAAATCAATTCTATAGTCGATCCCCTACTCGACGTCTGGGGCGCCCTGCCGGGCCCGGATCTGACTGTCTACCGGGCAGAGGTCGGAGTCTAAGCCGTCCCGTTCGCGCTGCGGCACGCCGCCCCGGCCAGGCAGGGCGTGCTGCTGCCTTGTGGCCAACAGAGCAGTGGCTCGTGGCCTGCGTCGTCTTCGAAGCGCGGCGGCAGCCGGTGAACCTGGAAAGGCATCCGACCTCTGGCGTCGGTTCGCGCAGCTCGCCACCCCAGCCCTGGACCTCTGGGGCGTCGTGTGGGTGCCGAGCCACACCGACGGCCTGGAGCCCGCGAAGGGCCGAGCGCCTGCTTCGGTGCGCCCGCCAGCAGCGCCCGCTGGGCCGACGAATGGCTGCAAGCCAATGCAGATGCTGATGCCGCTGCCAAGCGCAGCCCGGAAGGCCACGCGCTCCTGGCGGGCACGGTGCGCCGTGTCCGGGGCATGGACGAGCAGGCTGGCGCTGGGACTGTCCTCGGCCACATGGTGGCGACCGTGGCCCCGGGAGCCGAGGAGGCTGAGCACCGCGGCCCGGGCCCGCGCTCTCGATTCTTGTCCCTCCCCCCCACAACTCCTCCTCCTCCTCCTCCTCCTCCTCCTTCTTCTTCGTCTTCTTCTTCTTATTCTTCATTTTCTTCTTCTTCTTCTTCTTCTTCTTTCTCTTCGTCCTCCTCCTCCTCCTCCTCCTCCTTCTCCTCCTCCCCCTCCCCCTCCCCCTCCTCCTCCTCTCTCCTCCTCCTCCTCCATCCTCCTCCGGCAGATCCGCGACCCAGGCAACGAGCCCCCCTTCAGGGCCAGTGACCACCTGGGACCTCCTACTCCCCGGCCTGCCCTCCTTCCGCCTCCTCCCTCTCCCCTCCTCTCCCCTCCCCTCCCCTCCTCCTCCCCTCCTCCTCCTCTCCTCCTCCGCCCTCCTTTCCTTCTCTTCTCTCCTCTTCTTTCCTCCTCCCCCTCCCCCCCTCCTCTCCTCCTCCTCCTCCTCCTCCTCCTCCTCCTCCTCCTCCTCCTCCCCCTCCTCCTCCTTCTCCTGTCTGCACTGCGCCGTGGCCTGACACTTGGTGGCGCGCAGAGGGAGGCAGGGGGGGAAGGCTATTCTTGGAAGGAATCTGCTTCTCAGAAGGCGCCAGCCCGACATCTATAGGCAGGGCCCGCGCCCTCTAAGGCGCGGCCTGCTTCTGAGAAGACTTACAATCGGACCGTATCAGAAGGATTCGCGATAAGGATACAGGGGCCTTGGGCGCCCACTTCGAAGCTTTTCGAGCGGGGCGCGGCCAACGAAGTGGCCAAGGATGGGCCGAGGAGGCAAGGATGGCAAGGGTACCCTTGAGAAGGTTGCCCAGCCTTACTCTGCGGGCCGACCTCTACCCTCGCCCTTCTGCGCGTGGCCGCGGCACGCGCCCGCCGCCCCCGGCCGTACGCGAAGGCGGCCGGGAGCGACCCTGGCAGGTCCGCTCACCGCTCGGTCTGGGTCAGGGGCTGCGGCCCGCAGGCCCGGGGGAGCTCCGGCCAGATCGTGCCGCCCGCGTGCTGCAGCGCGGCCCGGCGACGACGAGCTCTATAGGGGTGCCCTCGACGGCCACCGGGCGCCCCGCGCCCGAGCGCGCCCCGACGCCCCTCGGGCTCGCGCCGGGGAGGAGCACCGCGAGGGCACGGGCGACAGCACGACCACGACGACGACGAGCTCGGAGGTGCCCTCGACGGCCATCGGGCGCCCCGCCCCGCGCCGAGGTGCGTCCGGCGCCCCCCGGGGCTGGCGCCGGGGAGGAGCACCGAGAGGGCACGGGCGCTGCGGCCGCCCCTCCCCCTCTGCTCTCGGGCAGCGCTGACGGCCACGCCGCGCGCGGGTGGAAGTTCTCGGCGCCGGCGCTGCTCGCAGAGTCGTCGTCGTCGTCGTCGTCGTCGTCGTCGTCGTCGTCGTCGTCGTCGTCGTCGTCGTCGCTCCCTGCTGGACCCGACGCCCACCCTCCTGGGGGCTGCCCCCCATACGGTCGGGAACTCTTGCGTAGCGTATCGCGGCGACGTCGGCCCCAGCGATGCGCTGTGCCCTGCAAGGGGATGGCGTGTCGCCCCGCGCCGCGGGGCGGGAGCTGGGAGCAGCTCGGGACGTCGACGTCTGTGATGGGCCTGTTTGCCACCACCAGCCCAGAAGGTGGAGGACGAGGAGGAGGAGGAGGAGGAGGAGGAGGACGAGGAGGAGGAGGAGGAGGAGGAGGAGGACGAGGAGGAGGAGGTGGAGGAGGAGGAGGAGGAGGACCCCCTCCCCCTCCAACTTATGGTGGTGGTGGTGGTGGAAAAAAGGCCCATCAATTTGGCGACTGCGAAGTGGTCACCGCGTCCCGCCGAAGCGCGGTGGGCCAAGGCCGGCGGCGGGACACTTGGAGCCACGAGAGCTCCTGACCGCACCCCCCCGGGGAGCCGGTCCTTGAAGCGCACGAAGCTCGTCCTGCCGAGGCAGAAGTTCGTCTCCTCGATGGCCCAGTCATCGGACTTCTTCACCAGCTGGTCGTCGGTGACGTTCTGGCCCTCGTACTCGGAGAACAGGCGCTGCCCCGCCCGGGCGTGCAGCGGCGGCGCCTCTGGACGCCCCAGAATGGGTACCCTCCTCCTCCTCCTCCGCCTTCTCCTCCTCCTCCTCCTCCTCCAGCTCCTCCTCCTCCTCCTCCTCCTCCTCCTCCTCCTCCCTCCTCCTCCTCCTCCTCCTCCTCCCCCTCCTCCTCCTCCTCCTCCTCCTCCTCCTCCTCCTCCTCCTCCTCCTCCTCCTCCTCCTCCTTCTCCTCCTCGCCCTCCTCGGAAAAGATGGGCAGGATGCCCAGCAACAAAGGTTGTGTTGTCCCAAACCGACAGTGGCCGCTGTTGGGCAGGGAAGATTGTGCCTCGAGTGGACAGCGACCGCGGCGACGCCGACGGCGAATCCCGTTCAGAGCGGGCAAGAACTGCTGCTGAGCTTTGTGTGCCCATTGCTTCCGCACTGTCCAAGTTGACAGTAAGGGTGCGCGATAAGGGTGCAAGCCCCTAGGACGCCCGTCTCGAAGCTTTTCGAGCCGGGCTGGGCATCGAAAGTGGTCAAGGATGGACCGAAGCGGCCAGGATGCAAGGGTACGGCGGGTTCGCGTCGTGTCGACCCCAGCGTTGGTTCCTGACACCGCGGATCGGTCAATCTTGAGCGATCGGCCGCTTCCGAAACGTCAAACCGTTCAACACCCAACGATTCTGGGTCGCCTGCAGCGTTCAGCGTCGAAAGCTGGCGGCGGGGTCGCCGCCAGTCGACACGACGCGAACCTGCCGTACCCTTGGCCCTTGGGAAGGTGACCCCATCCCTATCCTCCCCGTCGCTCGGACGTTCATTCCCTGTGCTTTTTGGGGTTTCGTGCGTTGTTTTTCGCAGGATGTTCCAGGACGCTCCGGAATAATCCCCGCCGAGAAAAAGTGCACACGTCCGAGCGATACCAAGTGCCACCAACGTCGACCGTGCCCGATTCGGTCCCCGCGAGCGCCGTGCGGCGGACCGCCGCGCGCGCGCCGAGCCCGGCGAGGCGCGCCAGCATCGCGGCGGGCAGGTCTTGGGAGGCGGGGCGGTCTGCGAGCGATCCACCGCCGTATGGGGCGGCGCGGCACGCTCGGTCCGAGAGGGGCGGCCGCGGGGCTCCGCGGCAGGAGGGGCTTTAAGGGCCCCGCCGTGCTCGGGTTCCTCGGGGGGGGCCTTGCCTGTGAGGGTGCTTGCAGGTCCGCGCCTGTCGCCTGCTTCCTCCTCCTCCTCCTCCTCCTCCGCTCCTCCTCCTCCTCCTCCTCCTCCTCCTCCTCCTCCTCCTCCCCCTCCTCTCCTCCGCCTCCTCCTCCTCCTCCTCCTCCTCCTCCTCCTCCTCCTCCTCCTCCTCCTCCCTCCTCCTCCCCTCCCCTCCTCCTCCTCCTCCTCCTCCTCCCCCTCCTCCTCCTCACTCCTCCTCCTCCTCCTCCTCCTCCTCCTCCTCCTCCTCCTCCTCCTCCTCCTCCTCCTCCACTCTTCCCCCAGAAGGGCACTTCGACACGTGGGCGGCACGTCGGCATTCCTCGGGGGAAGTAAGAGCCGCTCAGACGGGGCTTCTGCTGGGAGGGTGCGCCGCGGTGGGTGTGGTTTCGAAGCTGGGGGTCGTGCGCGGTGGTCCCCTGGCCCGGGCTAAGGAACCGCCGCCTGTGGCCTTCGGGGTGCCGTGAGGGCACCCGTACGGACACGACGAGGACACGACGAGGACGAGGACGAGGACGAGGACGAGGACGAGGACGAGGACGAGGACGAGGACGACGACGACGACGACGACGACGGCGGCGTAAAGCGGTTCTTACGTCTGCGCTGACCTGCGCGGTGCTCACCGATGCGGCGGCGGGCTCCGCCCGCTGTCGCGGCCCACTCGCAGAATGGCCGGAAGCAGAAGAGAAGGCCCCTGGGGGGCGAGCGAGAATCACCAGGGCCTGGCCCGATATCACCTCGGTCTCACAGTGGCGAGGAGAAGGGGGAGGGATAGAGAGGGAGGGATGGAGGTTGGGTGGAGAGAAGGGAGGAGGGATTCGGAACAGGACCTGAAGGAAGAAGAGGAGGACGAGGATGGGGAAGAGGATGTGGGAAAGGGGTGGGGGGAAAGAGCGGCGCGCGACCCCTGATTGCCTCCTCAGTTGCCCCCGTTCCCCTCCCTCTCCTCAACTGCCCCCGCATCCCTTCCTCCCTCCTGCCTCCCCCCACATCCCCCCTTCCCACCTTCATGTTTTTTTTAAGTCCTTCATCATGTATCCTCCGTCCTTCAGCATTCATCAGTTGGCCTCCTTTCTCCTTCATCCTTGCTTCCCCTTCATATGTTTCTCCTCCATCGGTACCCCACCCTCGACCGAAGTGGATTCACCCGAAGCTTGTGTAAAGCTTCGAACAGGTTTCCGGTAGGTTTAGGAACACCATGTTCGAGGCTTCTGATAAAGTTAGTCGAAGCTGCTTCAGGGCTTCTTCGATGTTTAGTAAGGTGTCTTCTAAGCGTTTCTTACAAGTTTATGTCAGACATCCGACCAATTAGTTCGAGGCTTCTGAGATGGTTGTCATCTGTTTTCTGGTTTGAAAGGTTGATGACACGCGTGTGAAAGGCTACTTCGAGGCTTCTGTAAAAAAGGTGCCCGAACAACTTCTCAGAGGCTTCCTACAGGCTTCGCGGCAAAGCTCTTCAAACTATGGTGTATAGTTCCTGAGATGGTTCGGAGAAACCCAGCGGAGGCTTGTTAGATGTTGCTGATCGGCTTCTTCGAAGCTGCTGAGAATATGTTGAGAGGCTTGCCCGAAGCTTCCGAGAGGCCTCTTAGCGTCCGATGAGTATCCTGCAAGCGGCCCGAAGACAAACAACGCCCGAACAAAAGCAGACCGAAGAACGACCGCCAAGTGCGAGCCCGAGGGGCCGAGGCGAGGCGAGCAACCGGCCCGACGATCGCATGCGAAGGCGAAGCCTTGCCGGAGGAGGATGGGGAGGAAGTCGCGGCCTCCCTCCGTACCCCCGTGCACCAAGCAGGCAATGGTCGCGCGCCCTCGCGCCCAAGACGCTTTCGGAGGCCCCCGACGGGCCTTCGAAAAGCTGCTTCGGGGCATGTTACTCGAAGGGTTTCTCAGAGGTTTCCGAAAGGCCTGGTCGATGTATCCAGGAGGCTGTTTATACGTTTCCGAAAAATGGCTTAGGTAGCGTGTCCGAGGAGTCCCTCCACCGTCTTCGAAACAAATATTCAATTCCCCCGAGAAACTTCTGAGAAATTTCTTTACGGCTTCTGTAAGGCTTCCGAGAGGCCTCAGAAAAAATAGGGCTTCTGGACATTGTACGCAAGGCTTCGGACATGCTGCTGGACAATTTTCTTAAAACTTCAGCAAAACTCATCAGAGAAACTCGTGAGAGGTGCATGAGGGGCTTCCGCACGAGATCTCAAAGGTTCGTGAAAGCGATTACCCGAGGCGTTCTAGCGGTGCTCTAAATGCTTAAAAGAAATTTAGTTTAAGGCTTCGAGGAGGTTTCTGGAAGTCTCTGTAGAGGTACCCGGGAGGCTTCTGCAAGTCTGCTGCAAGGTTCCTCCACGACTTCTCAAACGTTCCCAAGAAGTGCCCCGAAGCCGACGGAAGAGAAGTTAGAGGAGGAGAAGGAGGAGCAATAGGAGGAGGAGGAGCAGGAGGAGGAGGAGGATAAAGTGAAACAGGAGGAGGAAGAGGAGGAGGAGGAGGAGGAGGAGGAGGAGGAGGAGGAGGAGGCGGAGGTCGGGGTGGAGAAAGAGGAAGGGGATTCCTGGGATTCCTGGTGGCGGGCTCCTGAGTGCAAGCTCAGCCCCTAAACCTCATTCACGCCTCAGGGAAACTCATGCCGTATTTAGGCGGGAGTCCCCTCTTCAACCTGCTGAGATTCTGCTTCCCTGTAGTGCTACAGGGCCTGGGGTGCACCTGGTCACGCAGAGGGCAGATCACAGCCAGATTCACAAGGGTCCCTACACAAAAATTTCCACATGCAGCACAAAAAAGAACTCCTCGGTACACAAACAACTGGTGTGAGGAATGGCACAGTGAAACACTCGGATGATGACCGCCATCGGGCCCGACTGGCTTCCACGGACCGATCCCAGCGGAGGGCCCATCCCTCGAAGCGGGACCCAACACCACGGGGCCAGGACAGGCCTCAGGCCAAAACTGATCCAAGCGGCCTTTCAAGGCAGGGAAACGTCTGGCACATAACTTACATTTAAAAACAGTGCTCATCTTCAGGACATCATGTCCTTGTTGGACGAGGCGGCATTTACGTTGGTTGGCACTATTAACCCTAGCCCTCTCTCGGTGTTGCTCGCGGCCTAGTCTATCTTGGCGGGTACGACCACAGGTCAACGACACGTGACGACTGATAGCTAGGAGCCGCTGCAACACGAGGACACAACAGGAATCGACGCTATGCACTGTTCTGACTAATTCAGGATCCAAAGCCCCCCATTCGGCAGCCACCCCAGCGAAGACATCTGCAACCGAATTAGCAACAAGGCCGTGGGGAGAGATCTGGTACTGGTCGATCTGTCTCCTGGTCGGATGACTTTTAACCCAGGTCGCACGAACATCACCTGATCGTCCCTCAAGAGTGGTCCAAACTTTTTGCCATATGTCCAGCATGGTAGAGTCATCCACCCGTGCTCCTTTCCTTCGGAAGGCCAAGACAATAGGCTGGTAATCAATGTAAACGTGAATTGGGCCCTCGGTGTAAACCAAGAGCTGATGTAGTGCAAATAGTTCTGCTCGAGGAGAGCTCTGCACACACATACCAACAGTAGGCAGGGTCCCACAAAGGATACCTCGAACTTCTAGGGAATCAGGGTCCAGGTGAACAACAGACCATCCGCATCTCCTCAACCTCCAATCCTTGCCGTGTTCTCCTCCCGAACCGTCAGTCCCAAACACTCCTCCAACAATTTTAACTCCAGAGCTGATGGACTCAAGGAAAGATCCCCAGGCCCAAACGCGGAGCTGCCCATCAGGAAGGTCATCCAACGTCCAGCCCATGGGGACCAACCCTCGGGTCCAAAAACAAGAGGCGTCAGTGACCCCTTGGCGGGCATCATCAGTAAACCTATCAGTGAGTCGGATCGCAGAATCCTCGATATTTTTGTTGTCTTCACACTCCCAAAACCGGTGAAAAGGGGTCTCTGGGGCCAAACCACACCTGGGACAAACTCCGTTGCTTTCATACCCCGAGTCTTTTAACCTCATTTCAGGCCACTGCCCACCTATGATCAGGTTGGTGAGCAGTGCAGCTCCTTCTCCATCGCCATTCTTCTTCAAAGAGGCGTGGAGCTGCTTAAAGACTGTAAAATCAACACCTCCACGGAGTCCTTCTCCACAGAAGTGATCTGCAGCTCGTTGCCAAACTTCACGCGACACTGCAAGGAACACTGCGTGCCACAGGAAAAATCTGAAATCGCCCGAGTCAACTTTCACGTGGTACGGCCCAGGGAACTTCCAGGAGATAGGGGATTCAGGACGCCCATGGAGGTCCAGGATACAAACAATAACCGCCGCAATAGGTCCCCTAACCCGTCGCCATCGTGAGGTCGGGTCGATTCCATTAAAACTTGTTCACGAGGTTCGACCAAACTTTGTTAATACTCATCTTCTGCTTTGGCATCAGGACGGACCAGGTTCTCCCCCACTCAAGCAGGTGTTCATACCGTAATCTAAACCCAGGGTCATCTCGCATCGGGTTATTAATCGACAAAATCGTAGTGGAGCAGGCGCCTGAAGCCCACAAGCCTGATGCTTTCGCAGCTTGACCTCGAAGCCGCTGTACAAGAGAGGGCGGGAGGCCAAGCACTTGGTGACTCCAAGTGGAAACAGCCTGCACGGCTGGCTTAAACAAGCGCTTCGCCTTCTTATTAATGCCTGCCAGGAAAGACAACTTCTTGGAGCGTCGGGAACCCTCAGCCTGCCGTTGTTTCATTTTCCACATTGTCCTCCTCCTTCCAGCCGTGGTACCAACGCCTAAATCCTTAGCAGTATCTTTCACCATCAGAGGGAGCCCAAGATTAACACATTTCTGGTGCACAATCCTAGTCAAACCAACACTAGAGCCCACGATACATGATTTAAACGAAATAACACATCCTCTGTCAACCAGAGCTTGGTGCAACTCAACGATAGCTGGGACAATATTATGAGCAACTGCTTCAGCACTCCCTTGAAGGGATTGGGTTAAGTCATCAACGTATGCAAAGATGGGGACCTTCGGGATTCTCTGGTGGGCAGCTTCCAAGATGAGGAGGAGGAGGAGGAGCAGGAGGAGGAGGAGGAGGAGGAGGAGGAGGAGGACCAGCAGAAGGAAAAAGAGGATGAAGAAAACAGCGCTGGGGCCCGAAATATGCCGCCGGGGGCCGATGATCCAGAACGCCCCTCCCGTCGCTTCCGCCGCCGCGGCGCCCCGCGGCCTTCCGTCCCATTCCCCTTATTGCCCTTTCCTCGCTTTGCTCCTGCGGCAACCAGTGGCGCTTGCTCATGTTGGCGACTTGTCCACGGCGGCTCGACGTGAGGAAACCCTGGGGCCTGGAGCCATCCGCTGGGGGGCGGCGCACAGACCGCGCCTTCCTTCGCCCCCGCTGCCGCCGCGCCCCGCGGCCCTCCACCCCCTTCCAGTCACCCCATCCACCTCGCCGCTCCTCGGCGACGGCAGCACTTTTCCTGGCTGGGTCGCGCTCCGCCGCGGCTCGAGTCCAGCGAGACCGAGGCCCGAAACGAGGCCCCACGGGCCGACGTTCCAGGAGGCCCCCTCGCCCACGCGCCCCGGCTGCCGCCGCGCCCCGCGGCCAGCCGCCGAGACGCGCCCGAGCAGCAGGCTGCGCCCTCTGCCCCCATCGACGCCATTGCAGCTCCGAGTGGCAAGCGCCACCGGATCGAATGGCCAGCAGCAGTTCTACATCCAGGCGAGGCTGATTAGCAGGTCGACCCTGCCAAATCAAGGGCGCCCTTGCGGCCCGGGCTCTGCGACCCATGCCCTCTGCCTTCCAGTGGCAGCGCGGCCTTCGGAAAGGCCCGCCATCCTTGCAGTCCCCACGTGCACCTCGCAACGCAAGACCACGGCAAATTCCGACCCTCGTCGACATTGGCACTGTATTTTTCGCGATAGCATATAGTTTTATATGTATCTATATATATATATGTATGTATGTATATATATATATATATATATATATATATATAGATATGTATATACATATGTATACATACACGTATATACATACATTTACACAACAAATAACATATAACAAGGAGTAACAAGGAGCATATGGCAAGGCCAGGGACGCCACGAACTCTTGGCAATAACTCCTGCGTCGCACAAATCGCGATGGAACGGTGGAGCACCGCGTGCCTCGGGCGACTCGCTATCTGCATCCGCGCGCGCCCTACGCTGTCTGGCAAATGCTGAGTGCTGGCCAGTGCCTCCTGCGCATCGATGCATCTGGAAGCGTTGGACACGTCGGCCGTTGATCGGCGCGGAGAATGGAACTCGCGCGCGCTGCGAGCAGACGAGGGGCTCAAGCGAGCTGGTAAACCTCTAGGCAAAGATGAGCAGTCCTGGATATCATGCAAAGGCTGGCGCCGCCCAAGCCAGCGCGGCCTGGCGCTCCGCTTCCTCCGCGAAGCCGACGGGCGAGAACTCCGACAGCTTCCTTCGCTGCGCGCTCCGCGAATTTCACCCGGGCACCAACGCGATCGCGATCGGGGCCCGAGGGCGCCCGGGCCGACTCTCCGACGCGAGAACTCCCAAGCAGCGCTGGGCGCGCCCTGGATATCATTCCGAGGGTGGTTCCGTTCGAACCATTTTGGCCCGCGGCGCGCAGTTCCCCCCGCAAAACCGACGAACGCGATTTCCTCTCAGCAATCGAAGGGCACTGCGCCGTGGCCTTCGTGAGCTTCTTCAACGAGACGCCGCTGCGATCGCGAGCGGGATCGGAAGCCGCCCAGACCGTTTCTTCATAGCGAAAACCCACGCAGAACCGGGCGCGCCATGGATGTCGCGCTAGGGGCGGCGCCGTTCAGACCAGCCCGCGGCCCGCCGCTTCCGCGCAACCGATGGGCGAGACTTCCCCTCGGAAGTCGAAGCGCCCTGCGCTGCGCCCTTCGTGGACTTCTTCAGCAAGGCACCATTGCGATTGTGATGGGAGCTAGAAACCGCGCAGACCGTCTCTTCAATGCGAAAGCCTCCAAGCAAACCTGGGCGCGTCCTGGACATCGCGTTCCGGGTGGCGCTGTTCAGACCAGCTTGGCCTGTGGCGCGCAGCTCCTATAATGCCCACGCACGAGACTTGTCCTCAGAAGTTGAAGGGCCCTGCATGTAGCCTTCGTGAACTCATTCAACGAGGCACCTTTGTGATGGCGATTCAGTTCCGAGGCCGTCTAGACCGCCTCTCAACGCGAACGCCCCCAGGCAAAGCTGGGCGCGCCCTGAACATCATGCCAGGGGCGACGTTGTTCGCGCCTGCTTGGCCTGCAGCGCGCAGCTTCTCCAACGAGCCCTACTGGCGAGCCTTGCCCGCAGCGGTTGAAAGGCCCTGCGCTCTGCCCCGCGCGAACTTCTTCAACGAGCCACCGCTGCGATTGCGATTGAGGCTCGAGGGCGCCCGGGCCGTCTCTCCAACGCGAGAGCCCCGAGACAAAACTGGGCACGCCATGGGCATCATGCCAGGAGTGGCGCTGTGCAAACCAGCTTGGCCTGCGGCGCGCAGCTTCACCCACGTGGCCGAAATGCAAAACGTGTCCTCAGAAGTTGAGGGGGCCTGCGCTGTGCCCTTCGCGAACGTCTCCAACAGCGCACCGGTGTGCTCTGATTTAGATCAGAGCCGCCCAGATCGTCTCGTCAGCGCGAACAGTTTTAGGCGACACTGGGCACGTCCTGGATATCATATTAGGGGTGACGTCGTTCAAACCAGCATGGACTGTGGCGCGCAGCTCCAGCCACAAAAGCGATCGACAAGACTTGACATCAGAACTGGAATGGCCCTGCACTGTGCCCTTCGTGAACTTCTTCAACAAAACACCGTTGTCCTCGTGATTCAAATCAGAAACCACCCGCGCAGTCTCTCCTTTGCGACAGCCACCATGCAGAGCTCTTGTACATCATGGCATCGAACCAGCTTGGCCAACCCTGACTGACCAGCTTGAGCTAACATGGCGGATATCGGCGGGTAGGCGGGTTGGCTGGTTAGGCGGGCTGGTGCGCTGGCTGAGATAGTCGGTCTCGGCGGCGGCTCGGGACCCCCGAGCCGTCCCCTACGCGAACACAGGAGGCCTATCAAGCGATGACAGCTTCGCAAAGGAAGACCAGTTACGTTTACGAAACGTCTAAGAAATCTTGAAGAAGCGAGGGGGTCTTCTCAGAAGCATCGGGTCAGCTTCGAAACGATATCTCAAACATCTGCTATAGAAGTCTCTAGCGAGCCTCTCAAACATCCTCAGGCCCTCACTCTTCGAAACCGTTCAGCTATTCTCTCGGGAACCATCGAGAACACCGAGAAGACTCCAGCAGGCCCACCAGAAGCCTCTCATAACCTCCAGGAAGTTTTGGAGTTTTTCGGACACCTCTCGGGCATCGTCCTGCAATCAGCTAGAAACCTTGAAGAAACCTTTTTTTACAAAAACAAGTGCCTCGAATTAGCCTCGAAGAAACCTCCAGGAAGCTTCGAAGAGGTGTCTAAAACAACACTTCACCAACTAAGGGACAACCTATCCCCACAAGGGAAGAATCCAAACAAACTGGGTCTGCCGCAGCGAACCGGTGTGTGAAATTCCATTCCGGGGGAGGGCGAGCTGCCAAGAACCCCCCCGCCCCCTCACAGGGCAGGCGGCGCCGTGCGAGCCGTGGGCGCCAGAGCCCCAGCGACATCGAACGATGGATGAGGACAGGAGGAGAAGAGGAGGGAAGGGGGAGGAGGGAGGGAGGGAGGATACGAGGATACGAGGATACAAATTGGAACGCAGTGTCCCGTCGGAGCCGCCGCCGCCCGCGCTCGGGGCACGGGCGGGGCGACCTTCCCTGAGCGTAGGCCGAGCCTGGGTTTAACCCCAGGCTCGGCCCACGCCGACCTTGAAGAACCACTCCATGGCGCACGGGCCGAAGCGGCCCCGGCGGTCGTACGTGCACACCACCAGCTGCTCCCCGCGGAAGGACATCACGGACTGCAGGAATCCGAATCGAACTCGTCCGTAAGGTCTCCGTCCAGCTCGGCCGCCATGCATGCAACACCACACTCCCATTGGCAGGAGCAGCAGCGGAAGATACCTCCATCATCAGGTGGATGAAGGTCGTCACACAGGCAGCACACAACCTCGGACGGCGCCTCGCCTCCTCGGAGCTGTCGCAGCTGATGCCCACACCCTTTGCAATGCCCAGCACGAAGGATCTCGCACCCCTGCTGGCATCGGCGGCGCAGGTCGAGCTCGTATGCCTTCCAAGCCCCTTCACGGGGAGGGCCAGGCTCAGCCCTGTCGGTGCTGTGCGTCAGCACCTCGGGGACCTCCACGTGCAGCATGGCTGGGCCGCAGCCCGCCACGGCAGCAGGGTCCAGCTTGCCGACTGCGTCGGTGGTCGCCGCAGCCTGGGCGTGAGCCAGCAGGTCCTCGAGGTCTGTGAAGCGGTCGGCGGAGGTCTGTGAAGCGGTCGGCGGCCGTCCGGAGCTCGTGCTGCGTAGCGTCCGACTCGTCACCGTTAGCAATCTTGATAGCAACTTGTTCAAGCTGCTCCCTGGCCTCATCCACAAGGCGCTTCAGCTCGGTGACTCTGCCGGTGGCCAGGGAGGGCAGAGCATCAGGAGGGGCCGCATCGACCACAGCATGCTCCTCGCCCTTCTGCTCCTCCTGTCCTCCACGCTCGGGCTCACCCGCGGGGTACAGCTCCACGAAGCCCTCCTGGACGAAGGGCGGCAACGACTCCTGTGCCAGCGCGGCCAGGAGGTGATCGACATCGTCGCCGTGCAGGCCGTACTCCGAGTAGATGTGTCCGGGCACGAAGGGCGCGGCACCAGCGGAGAGGGTCGAGGCAACGTCCTCAGGGGGCGTCAGTCTCCGAGAAAATCCGCGCCTCCAGCCGTGGTCCGTGCTGGGCCTTGCGCAGTGTAGCGGCAGTCGCCAGGGACACGTCAACGTCCTGCGAATCGGCGTGCAAGGCGACGTTGCGCCGCAGCACCTCCAGCCACGTCGGCGCGCGGCCCTGCAGCATGGCCTGCAGCGCGGGTAGGAGCGCCCCGCAAGCGCTGGCCGACCTCGCTGCAGCCGACGACTGCGTCGAGCGCCGTCTCCGCCGCACCCACCTGGTCGCGGAGGCGGTCGCACTCGGCCCTGGCCGACTCCAGGCCGTTGTCAGCAGCCACCAGCGCTCGCCTCCGAGCGGCCGTGCGCTCGGCCCGCGATCGCCGCTACCGACCGCCTGCAGGATCGCCGTCAAGCAGTCCCGCTCGTCGCTGCCGCTCGCATCCAGGATCGCTGTGCAGCGACCCCGCCCGCGCCATGCCCACAAGCCCAAAGCCCTGCTCCTAACTCCCTCACGCCCGCCGCGTTGCCCCCGACACGACGGGTTGGGGTCGCAGGGTACGCCGAGGAAAGTCGGAGCAGGGGGCCTACGGAAAAGCATGAGCCAAAATGGCTACGGAAGAGGGAGGGAGGGAGGGAGGGAGGGAGGAGGAGGAGGAAGAAGAAGAGGAGGCCGAGCAGGAGTGATTACAAGGGGTATGGGACGTGGGCGAGGGATGTCGAAGTCCGCTTGGGGACCCGCGACGCTTGTGCCCGAGCTTCGTCGGCATCCCAGATGCCAAGGACTGCGCTGCTGAAAAGGTTATGACTGCGATATGGGGGGTGCAACGCGCGTGAATAGTTCCAGGGGACTCTAGATCACGAACCCCCGTGGGCTCACGCTGCCTGATTACCGCTGTTGCTCGGCGACACCCGAGAACCAACAATTATGTGCGATGCGTTGCTCGGCCTCATCCCTCCTCCCCTCTCCCCCCTCCACATGCCCGGCTCCAAAATCCCTGGGCCCAGTGATGGCAACGCCTCCCGTTTGCTTCCGCCGCACTCCGCCGAGCTTCCGCCAGCGGACCCGCCGCCGCTCTACTTCCGCCGGCTTCCGCCGAAGGCGATATGATGCGCCGAATCGGCTCCACGCAGGAGTGACCCTGGGCAAGAGTGGTCCTTTGTGCGCGGCTGAACAGGGGATGCGGGGTGGCCAAACCTGGGCGCCCAAGCCCATGTTATCGCTTCGCGTTCGGCGATGAGAGCACCCCACTCAGACTCCCGACGTCGTGTTTTCTTTTGTTGCTCACAACGTCGAACCTCAGAGGTCTGGACCCTTTCCCCGGAACCGGTTGTTCATTACCTAACAGCTTTTGCTGATAGGTTTCTAGTGGTCCCAAAAGAGAGCAGCAGATGACTTCACAAGGGGGTCGGGGCGGGACCCGGGGCGGGACCCGGCGCGGCTGCCGCCGCATTCGTTTTTCGCAAACAGTCACACACTTCGTGCTCTTCGACCTCCCAGAACTCCATTTTCGAGCCACATTCTGAATGCCCGGAGCCAACTGTAGGCCACTTCGTGCTCTTCGACTTCCCAGAACTCCATTCCCGGGCCACATTTTGGATGCCCGGAGCCAACTGTAGGCCACTTCGTGCTCTTCACTTCCCAGAACTCCATTCCGGGCCACATTTTGAATGCCCGGAGCCAACTGTAGGCCACTTCGTGCTCTTCGAGTTCCCAGAACTCCATTCCCGGGCCACATTTTGGATGCCCGGAGCCAACTGTAGGCCACTTCGTGCTCTTCAAGTTCCCAGAACTTTATTCCCGGGCCACATTTTGAATGCTGAGTGCAGGCTGATGCTGACGGCGAGGCAGGCTGAGGCTGTTGAGGAGGCTGAGGCTGAGGCTGAGGCTGAAAGCAGACTGAGGCTGAGGCTGAAGCAGGCTGAGGCTGAGGCAGGCTGAGGCTGAGGCTGAGGCAGGCTGAGGCTGAGGCAGGCTGAGGCTGAGGCTGAGGCTGATGCAGGCTGAGGCTGAGGCAGGCTGAGGCCGAGGCTGAAGGCAGACTGAGGCTGAGGCTGAAGCAGGCTGAGGCTGAGGCTGAGGCAGGCTGAGGCTGAGGCAGGCTGAGGCTGAGGGTGAGGCAGGCTGAGGTTGAGGCTGTGACTGCGACTGCCGTTGCCGCTGCGACTGTCATCGCGAATGCGACTACGACTGCGAGAACAGCAGAATTCTACACTTGGATTTTCATCTGAATCTTAAGGGGAATGCTTTCAGATATGCTTCTACACATCGCTGTTAGGTTGCTTTGCCGGGATAATCCTGAATTTTTGTTTGACGGCCCCGGAGCCCGGGAAGGACCCCCGGAGGCCGAACATAGCGAAAAACCTCCCGTCGTCATGTTTGTCACAACGCAAGGGGGTCTGTGCCACTGGGCCCGCATCAAAGGTCTCCCTGGCGAAGGGTCACTTTTAGGCCCAGGTGAGCCGAAGGCGAGGGGGGTGAGGGTTATGTTGCTCCCATCATACTTAAGGACCGCATCCCAAAAATAATTTCGAGCACCTGGAAAAGTATCGAAAAAGTATCGAAACAGAGTTGAACGAGTGTCTCCCAGGGTCCGACACATGAAAACCCTCAAGTTTCGGTGCCTTATTGGTATTCGACATTCTTTCTGGTGGCCAAGGCTAAAGCAGGTTAAAACATCATAAGGCGAGGCCCCTTCCTGGCCCGCCCCAGCACCGAGGACGGAGAGGCGCAGAGGGGGGAAGCTTCCTGCTATGCTGCCGCCGAGGGCGAGGTGATCGCGCCGAGGGCGAGGCCCCGCGTGGACCGCCCCGCGCCGAGGGCGATGGAGGAGGAGGAGGAGGAGGAGGAGGAGGAGGAGGAGAGCAGGAGCAGGTGGAGGAGGGGGAGGCGGAGGAGGAGGAGGAGGAGGAGGAGGAGGAGGAGGCGGAGGAGGAGGAGGAGGAGGGGGAGGGGGAGGGGGACAAGCTAGGTGCGCTCGCGTCAACATCTGACATCCTACCCTTCCCTCCCATAGCCCTTTCCATGAGCTACTTCATTGTACTCTCACGAATCGGGCTTCGCACTGACCCTGTTACTCTAAGAGGAACATTGGGGACGCGGGGTACCGTTGCACTGCAGCGGCCCGCGCCAGCACGATTTGGAACGACCAGCGGCGCGGAAAATAGGACGAACGCTGCAGCGGGAGCAACATTCTGAAGGACCGGAAAGACTCGGATTTTCAAAAACATAAATGAAAACCAAACTCCCGGGAATCCTGTGCGGAAAAGGACGCCGCCCAAAAGGGGGGGGGCTTTCTGCGGCCCCAAAAATCAACGACTCGACACCGGATGTGTAATCACCTCCAATGTTTTTGCCGGGGATCATTTTCTAGATTTGGGGCTTCTTAAAAAGGATCGAAAACGTCGGCGCTGCAGCGGGAGCACGTTTTGGAACAACGAGAGGCGCAGAAATTGAGCCAGCGCTGCA
>CAUYUJ010018995.1:72154-93942 GCA_963575745.1 Prorocentrum cordatum | reverse complement strand
AGTAGTAGTAGATAGTAGTAGTAGTAGTCGTAGTCGTAGTCGTAGTCGTAGTAGTAGTAGTAGTAGTAGTAGTCGTAGTAGTAGTAGTAGTAGTAGTAGTAGTAGTAGTAGTAGTAGTAAGGACTTCTTGGGACCTACGGGCGGGGGTGTGTATCATTTGAAACGACTGGTCCTTCTTCTCATAGGGTAAGGCACCTCTTCTCATACCCCGGTAACAGACGTTGGTACCGGTAGCGGTGTTACAGAGATTGGTGACACGGGTCGGTGTTGCAGAGCTTGGTAACGGTAACACAATTAGAATATCGATCTCCACTGTACTCAACAAAAAGGGGATTACCACCATAGCCTGATACTCTGCGGCCTGCGGCGTCTGCTGCAGCACGTCCCACACCGGTCCTTTAGCATAGGCCACAACGTTGCCTGGGCTGTCCAGGAAACCCAGGCGTACGCAGCTCGGGACAAGTCTCTTATGACGTGTCAGGAGGGAGGTTGGTCCCAGGATGATCCCACTTGAGCTCGTCCCAGAACGCGCGGTCATCATTGTCGGAAGGCCTCCCTCAACCACTCGGGGTGATCTGCTGCAGCTTGCTCCCGCGCCTGTGCAGCGTCAGCATGCTGGCATCCCCAAATGCGATGCTTCACGTTGTCGGCCTCGCCGCACAGCGGGCACTTGCCGTCGCTGTTGTAGTTTGCAGCCCTGGCCCTGGTGCGTGCCCACACACCTCCACAAAAACAGGTGATGGCCATATATTTTTCACGCGGGGTGGGTTTCTTGGACCCAAGGCCCAGAAGTTGAACCAGGGGTTCCGTGCACACCCGAGAACTTTCAAAGCCAGGATGGAGCTCAACAAAAACCCTTTCATGATGCCGCTGAGTCCCACGTTCCAGGAGCTGGCCGACGAGGGAAGGCGAGTTAAAGCCGAGGTGAAATACTCGATCGAAATCGTCGAGCCACGTTAAGGCCGAAGTGGAGCGCCATCCTATAGGATTCAACGACAGGTGCATTCTCTGGATGGGCCCACGAGAGCTCTTCCAAGACAGCCCAGGGCCGTGGGGGACGGCGCTCCACGTCTGGCACAACTAGGAGGTGGTGGATGAAGCGGTGGAGGCGGTGGAGGAGGAGGAGGAGGACGACGAGAAGGACGAGGAGGAGGAGGAGGAGGAGGAGGAGGAGGTGGAAGAGGAGGAGGAGGAGGAGGCCACGGCGCCCGCCTGCCGCCCGCCGCCGCCGCGGGGCCGCCGCGCGCCGCCTCCGCGGCCGCCTCGCTCGCCGCGAGGGCCGCGGCGCGCTCGTCGCGGGCCTCGCGTATCGCGCGCGCCACCGCGCGCCCCGCGGGGCCCGCGTCGGCCACGTCTTGGACGGCGCCGGCCGTGTGCCAGGCCAGCTCGATGCACCCTGACCGGGGAGACGACGTCTCGGGTTCGGGGGACTCGAGCTGGCCTGACAGGGCAAAATGACGAGACCAGACCCAATCTGAAATTTGACGCGAGCTCCCACGTCCAACAGCCCACGGAAACTGGACCGTCAAATGCAGGACGGGCTCGTTCAAAAAGCGTCGACAAGTCGGAGTTCCGGCGAACTCGAGTCTGACGCCTCCCAGACCTGCGACCTGGGCGCTGCAACTCTTGTACGCCGGTCATTTCGCCTCTGGTCTCGGGCCCAATGGACCGACACAGATGGATCGGGCTCGAGAATTGCCGCAGAACGACGGCGGATTCCGGAAACCCTGCCACCAAAAAGCTGCCATCTCTTGGGGGCACGTCTTTTACTTCCGTTGGCTTCCGCCGGCGGAGCCACCCTCGTTTTGCTTCCGCCAGCTTTCGCCGACCTTCCGCCGCCTTCTGCCGAGGAAGAGATGCCAATTCCTTCGGTCATCGAGAACAAGGACCTTTCCGGAGCGCGCCACACGGGGTGGGCTCCAGTCGAGCCCCATGCTGCATTCAATTACGCACCGTCGGATCTCTGGGAAAACCAAAAGGTAATTACCGATGCTGCTATTTGCCAGACCTCTCCCATGGTGCGTTCTGACCAGAGTTGCGAAGCGAATCCAGCCGTGGCGACGAAAGCCTCCCGGGAGGCCCAAAAAGGCGAAAGCATCGGAAGGGTACGTACCGGTATCGGTTCCTTTTCCCTTCCCTGAAAATGGCACTGGGGCGTGGATAGCGTGCCCCGCGGAAGCGTGGTGGGCGAGTGAGGAGGAAGAGGAGGAGGAGGAGCAGGAGGAGGAGGAGCAGGAAGAGGAAAAGGAGGAGGAGGAGGAGGAGGAGGAGGAGGAGAAGGAAAAGGAGGAGGAGGAGGAGGAGGAGGGGGAGGAGGAGGAGGAGGAGGAGGAGGAGGAGGAGCCAAGCGTACAGAGAGATCCGTTCAAGACCACTCTAGGCCCGCCCCTTCGAAGAAGATGGGGGCGCAGGCAAGAGAGGTCGCGCCACGAAGGCTGCAGCAGCAGCCGCGGGCACGGGGGCGGGCGCACCTTGCACCTCGAACAGCTCCGCCGACGAAGCCATCGGACTGGAAGAACGGCCAGCCGTTTTATAAGTCGTTTCATTCTGAGGATGCGAGTGGGGAGCAGCAGCAGGAGGCTCGGCAGGAGGACAGGAGTAGGGAAGGCCCAGAAAAGCAGCGCCAGGAGGGACTATGGGCGAATCAGGAGCTGGCGGCCAGCCGTGCGCAGGGGAACTGAGACGAAGCGGGATGGTAGGGCGCACGACAGGAGCAGAGAACACATGGGTGAGATGGCCAGGAGGGCCAACACACCTGACTGGGACCGTCGCCAAGATGCAGCGACGCCGTATATTGGGGGGAGGGTAGGAGCGGGAAGGCGGGGAAGCAGGGGAAAAGCGCAGCTGGCCGAGCTCAGCCTGCATCCTTGGGGTAGACAGCGTCATCGACCACGGGCACGACAACAGCCGAGAGGGCGCAACCGATGACGTCCACCCAACTGTCCCACACGGCGCAATTCTCCCGCACGAACTCACCCGATCAGCATCAGACGATCGTCCGCTCGCAGCGCCATACTCACAATTTACTCCAGTAGAGACTTCAGGCTCGCAATATACTCGGGGAGCCTGGGCAAGCGGGCTCGAGGAGCACCCACCCCCAGGATTTTTCGTACTGACGCCAGCAAGAGACATATTCTCACAATCTACTCCATGAACCTGAGGCGGGGAGGTCGAGGAGCCCTCCCCGCCAGGATTTTGCGATCTGACACCACACGACCAGTCAAGTTCTGCCTGCGAGAGGATGTCCAACCCGCGGAAGCGAGAGGGACAGAGCGTTCTAACACCACCCGACACTGGGTTCGAGGAGCACCCAGTGTCACGATCCCACACAAGAGCGCCATCGACAACATCATCCAGAAGGGCAGCCCCGTCCACATCCCCACCGTCACGAAGAGTCTCAGGACCAGCTCCATGCCCTTGGTAATCATAGAGGTCATTCAAGTCCGCAAGACGACCCACCCGCTCAGGTGTCGCAAGGAGCGTCGCAGGAGTCGCAGGGGAAGGCGAGACGGTGTCCACTCCAATGCAGGATGCTCCATCCACTGAGAGATCAGGTCGCATGTCCAGCATGACGAAGTCCTCCGAAGCATCCGACGCCGCTCTCGAGCGAGGAGACGGCGACGCCGAGGAGACCACAGGTGTCAGCCGCGGGCTGTCAGGATGACCAGGGCGCTGACGAACAGAGAGCCCAAGCCCGCCACCCACATCCTCCACAAAAGAAGACGATGAAGAGGAAGACGACGACGAAGAGGAAGCAGAGCCAGCCCGCCGACGACGTTGAAAGTCCATCTGTACTTGGCCCGCTCGCACACCATTGGGAAGACGTTGCGGCGCAGCCATAGTCATGGACCGAACACCTGCCAAGGCACAAGAATGCAATTGGGCAGGTGAGATAGGCCACGCAGGGACAAGTCGCGCCTCATTGTAAGCCGCGTGCACGACCGCCAGGTATGCCATCGCCTCGACCGTCGGTGGGCGCAGCCCCCACCGCTCAAGAACTGGCAGAGGGAAAGGTCGAGCCAGAGCACGGCGGACAGCCACGTGAAGTGGGCGGCAATAAGCATAGTGCCGAAGAGCATCCGTCGCACCAACACACCCAAACGCGCAGCAGCGTCGTCCAAAGGGATGCACTATCCGACTCGACGTGAGCCACGCATCCGTCCACGTCCTCATAGCAGCCCATGCCCACGAGAACGGGCAAGAGGCGAGGACCGCCTGCACTGCGTCCCACTGGATGGCATCGAGTGCGCCCACATGCCGAGGAGGAGGAGGAGGAGGAGGAGGAGGAAAAGGAGGAGGAGGAGGAGAAGGAGGAGGAGGAGGGGGAGGAGTGACAAGGAGGAGGAGGGAGGAGGAGGGAGGAGAGGAGGTAGGTAGGAGGAGGAGAGGAGGAGGAGGGGGATGAGGAGGACGTGAGGAGGAGGAGGAGGAGTAGGAGGAGGAGGAGGAGAGGAGGATGGGGGAGGAGAAGGCAGGGGGGAGGGGGAGGAGGAGAGTGAGGAGGAGGAGGAGGAGGAGGAGGAGGAGGGCTGGAGGAGGGAATGAGGAGGAGGCGAGGAGGAGGAGAAGGAGGAGGAGGAGGAGGAGGCGGAGGAGGAGGAGGAGGAGGAGGAGGAGGCGGAGGACTATCCAGCAGCTCCCGACCGTAAGTTTCGCAGCGTCGGATCTCAGGGCACGCTGCCGCGGTCGCAGGCACGCGCGGCGGCGTGAGCGCCGAGCTGGCCTGGCCCAGTGGGACGCACAAAGACATGCTGATGCTCGGTGTCCGCCTCGGAGGCGTGCGTCCGACCCGAGAACATCTGTAGTACATCGCTTCCCGAGCGGTGTGGCCAGAGAGCGCCCGCTACGACGCCTACACTGTAGCATCTCACGGTGCGCGCGCCGCCCCGGGGGTGGGGGGGGGCGACGCACACATGGCGGATTCCAGAAACCCTGAACCCCAAGATGTGTTAATCTCCTGGGGGCCATTTTTTTACTTCCGCCGCCTTCCGCCTGGCCTCCGCCGGCTTCCGCCGGCGGAGGCGGCCTCGTTTTGCTTCCGCCGCCCTTCCGCCGCCTTCCGCGGAGGAAGAGGTGACACCTCCTGCGATCCTCGAAGGCAAGGCCCTTCTTGGAACGCCCCACATAGCATCAGCATGCTAGGGCTGGGGTGACGCCGACCCGAGGCTGGCGCCGTCCTGCTGTCCAGGGCCGTCCTGCCCCGGCAGGCGCGCCGCACGTCGGCCCCCCCCAGCACCAGCAGCCGGCACGCCGCCGCCGCGCCCTGCCCAGCCAACGCCGCGCGCATGAGCGGTCGGCGACTCCGAAGGGCGCGGCTTACAAACGACCGACAACGCCGCCGACGCCAACAACGCCGACGCCGACGCCGACGCCGACGACGTCGCGGACGACGACGACGCCGACGACGACGACGCCAACGACGACGACGACGCCGACGACGACGCCAACTACGACGACGACGACGACGACGACGACGACGACGACGACGACGACGACGACGACGACGAGGGGCCGCGCTCGTTGCCTGTCGGCCCCCTGCGGCCCCGACGGGCGACTCCGAAAGGCGGCGATCAGGCAGGGCGGCGGGGAGCCGGGTGGCCCTGCCGCCCAGACCGGCCCTGGGAGGACCGACGGGGCCGAGGAAGAAGCAGCGGCAGAGCAACATCGGTCGTTGGGGGTACTCTGGGTTTCTTCAATAAGCGTGGGGGGGTACACCCCCGACGGGGGTCAACCTCACCTCGTCGTCGCGCTGCGACGGGGGTCGGAGCGCCTTCGGCGCGCGGTGGCTGCCCTTGCGGGATCCCGACATTGGCGCGCAAGCTGCCCGCGCAAGGTCGCGCGCAGGCGCCCTTGTTCCCAGCGCAGCCTTGCCACGCTGGCGGCCTGCGTCAGCCACCGCGCAAGGTCGCTATGCCATCTCGCGTAAGGAGCGCTTCTTTTGGTCGCTCTGGTGGCGCGCGCGATACGAGCGCAGGCCAGCCCACAAGAAACCTTCCACAAGAAGCCCAACGCCGAGACCACAGGGCGTCTATTCATGTTTGGTGTGAGAACGTCACGCTTTCCACAGCAAAACCATCAAGACCCAAGAAACCAAGGGCACCCTGGAGGCAAGCAGGGGGCTTCTTCGCACGGGTTTCCACTGCAGGGTCTTTTGGGTGACCGCACCCATCATGGTCGCCGAGAGCGGGGTCCAGCCGCAGGCGCCGCTGCACGCCCGGTCCGCGTCCGCCCCCGCGGCCAGCAGCAGCGCCTGAGCATCGTCTGGCCGATCCCTCCCCCTCCTCCTCCTCCTCCTCCTCCTCCTCCTCCTCCTCATCCTCCTCCTCCTCCTCCTCCTCCTCCTCCTCCTCCTCCTCCTCCTCTCCCCGTGCCGACGGGAGGCTGCAGCCCTGGGGGGAGACTGCGGTGGACGCACGGGGCGCCTGTAAGGGGGCTTGTTTGTCAAGCCCCCGATGAGCACCACCGCATTGCCACCCTGGGCTAGGCCCCCCTGGGCGACACAGGCAAAATTCGGGCCTTGGAAGGCCTGCCCTTGCACGTCCTTTACCCCGCCTTCCCTCCCTGCCCTCCTCCCCTTCATCCGGTGGGACGCCGAGCTGGACGTCCGTCCTCTTGCTCATCCTGATCCTCCCGATCCCCCTCGCAGGACTCCTCCGCTGGTCCTCCCTCCACCTATCGTTGTAGGAAGTGCCGCGCCGTGGATGTAGGAATTGCCACGCCGTGGATGTAGGAAATGCCACGCCGTGGATGAAGGAATTGCCACGCCGTGGTTGTACGATTAGCCACGCCGTGGTCGTCGACCTCCTCCTTGGTTCTGGATGTAGGAATTGCCACGCCGTGGATTTTGAGATTGTCACGCCGTGGATGTAGGAATTGCCACGGGTGGTAGTAGGCATTGCCACGCCGTGGATGTAGGCATTGCCACGCCGTGGACATGTAGGAATTACCACGCCGTGGATGTAGGATTACCACGCCGTGGATGTAGGAATTGCCACGCCGTGGATGTAGGATTTGCCACGCCGTGGATGTAGGAATTGCCACGCCGTGGATGTAGGAATTGCCACGCCGTGGATGTAGGAATTGCCACGCCGTGGATGTAGGCATTGCCACGCCGCCCACGCCGTGGATGTAGAGGAAGAGCCGCCCTCCACGAGAGGGAGCCGCCCTCCACGAGAGGGAGCCGCCCTCCACGAGAGGGAGCCGCCCTCCACAGAGAGGAGCCGCCCTCCACGAGAGGGAGCCGCCCTCCACGAGAGGGAGCCGCCCTCCAAGAGAGGAGCCGCCCTCCACGAGAGGGAGCCGCCCTCCACGAGAGGGAGCCGCCCTCCACGAGAGGGAGCCGCCCTCCACGAGAGGGAGCCGCCCTCCACGAGAGGGAGCCGGCGGTTTCAACGCAAGCCCTCCCCTGTTCACCTCCCCCATTTGTTTCTATGGCTGTCGGCGGGTGTGCCTTCCCCAGGTCGAATGCCATTCCCCAGGAACGCCAAGAGAATAGGGAAGTGTTGTATCCAAGCGTGGACTGGGATGGGATTTTTCTTCCCCTCACTCTTCTCACCTTTAGCCTCGCCGCCCTCCACGAGAGGGAGCCGCCCTCCCTCCACGAAAGGGAGCCGCCCTCCACGAGACGGAGCCGCCCTCCAAGAGAGGGAGCCGCCCTCCCCGAGAGGGAGCCGCCCTCCACGAGAGGGAGCCGCCCTCCAGGAGAGAGAGCCGCCCTCCACGAGAGGGAGCCCGCGTTTTCAACGCAGGCCCTCCCCTCCTCACCTCCCCCATTGCCCTCCATGAGAGGGAGCCGCCCTCCAAGAGAGGGAGCCGCCCTCCACGAGAGGGAGCCGCCCTCCACGAGGGGGAGCCGCCCTGCCGCCCTCCACGGGAGGGAGCCGCCCTTCACGAGAGGGAGCCGCCCTCCCCGAGAGGGAGCCGCCCTCCACCAGAGGGAACCGCCCTCCATGAGAGGGAGCGCCTCCACGAGAGGGAGCCGCCCTCCACGAGAGGGAACCGCCCTCCACGAGAGGGAGCCGCCCTCCACGAGAGGGAGCCGTCCCCCACGAGAGGGGGCCGCCCTCCACGAGAGGGGGCCGCCCTCCACGAGAGGGAGCCGCCCTCCACGAGAGGGGGCCGACCTCCACGAGAGGGGGCCGCCCCCTACGAGAGAGAGCCGCCCTCCATGAGAGGGAGCGCCTCCACGAGAGGGAGCCGCCCTCCACGAGAGGGAGCCGCCCTCCACGAGAGGGAGCGCCCTTCACGAGAGGGAGCTGGCGTTTTCAACGCAGGCTCTCTTCTCCTCACCTTCCCCACTGCCAGCCCTCCACGAGAGGGAGCTGGCGTTTTTCAAAGCAGGGCCTCTCCTCCTCACCTCCCCCACTCTCCCCCTCCCCCCTCTCCCTCCTCCCTCTTCCCCTTCCCCTCTCGTCCGCCCCCTTACCCATTTCCCTTCCACTTCTCTCGCCCGCCACCCCCCATCCCCTATTCTGGCCCGCTCCGCCTCCTCCTCTTGCCGCCCTCCATGAGATGGAGCCGCCCTCCACGAGAGGGAACCACCCTCCACGAGAGGGAGCCGCCCTCCACGAGGGGGGGCCGCCCTCCACGAGAGGGAGCCGCCCTCCACGAGAGGGAACCGCCCTCCACGAGAGGAAGCAGCCCTCCACGAGAGGGAGCCGCCCTCCACGAGAGGGAGCCGCCCTCCACGAGAGGGAGCCGGCGTTTTCAACGCAGGCCCTCTCCTCCTCACCTCCCCCACTTGTCCCTTCACGAGAGGGAGCCGGCGTTTTCAACGCAGGCCCTCTCCTCTGCTCATCCACCTCGCCGGGCACAGTGCTTTCGATTTGGGGCTGCTAGCCAGGGCGGGCCCTCGTTAGCAACCCCCTTTAACAGGCTGCGAGTTGGGGTTTCCCCAAGCAATGGGTGTCCCCCATTGGCAGTTCCTCATTGCGCCAAGCGCCTCGCGGGACTGTTCAATGGCGGCCCGCTCGCTGACCTGGCAGTTTGGTCAGTGATCCTCCTCCCCCTCCTCCTCCTGCTCCTCCTCCTCCCTCCTCATCCTCCTCCTCCTCCTCCCCCTCCTCCTCCTCCTCCTCCTCCCCCTCCTCCTCCTCCTCCTCCTCCGCCTCCTCCACCTCCTCCTCCTTCTCCTCCGCCTCCGTCTCCTCCTCCTCCTCTTCCTCCACTTCCTCCTCCTCCACCTCCTCCTCCCCTCCTCCTCCTCCTCATCTGCCTCCTGGAGATCCTCCTCCCAGCCGGCTGGGCCCCACTGGCCGATCTGCCACGCTGCGGCAGGCTCGTGTCGTGCCGACTTCGGCGTGGGCTTCTGACACCCCGGGAATCGTTCGACGATGAACGATCGGCCGTTTCGGAGCTGCCATATCGTTCAGCATCGACCGACTCTGAGTCGTCGGCGGTGTCCAGAGTTGAACGCCGGCGGCGAGGTCGCCGCTAATCGATACGACACGAACCTACCGCAGACGGGGATATAGGCTGTTCCCTTCGGGCTTCGAGGGGCCTATCCCCAACTGAGACGGTGGGATGGAGAGGCTGAGATACCATTGCGCGGTGGGGATGGGGATGGGGTCGATTTACACCCCTACACATGAGGATATAGGATGTTCCCTCACGGCTTTGAGGGGGCTATCCCCAAATGGGGTGGTGCGATGGTGGGGCTGAGATACCATGGTCTGGTGGGGATGGGGATCCCCACCAGGCCATCGTATCTCCGATCTGATCCTACGATCTGATTTGTTCAATCCGCGGTATCGACGCTCCCGACCCCTTCCCCAGGGAACCCTTTTCTTCCTGGCTCCGTCTCTTGAATCGACCAGGGGCCGACCGTCCCGGCATTCTTAAAGGCCTACCACGACATGCTCTTAGAACCCAGCAATGTTCGAAGCACATTCGACCAGCAAAAGCAATGTTCTTAGAACATGAAACCAATGTGTTAGCACAAGGCAGCCTCAGCCAGAACTGCTCTAAGAACACTTCGTGCAAACCACAAGAGGTTGTCATAACATTCTTTGGTGGCCCTATAGGCAAACCAAGACGAGCGCCACCGCTTGATCTTGATGGCCCAGGAGCCCGATCACGGGCTCCAGAGGCCGTCATCCCAGAAGAACGCACGGATCGAAAAGCACACAAGCCGTTCCAGACCTGGGCAGGCTGACAGGACGACGAGATCTATACATGTCCACTGCTGCCTTGCAAGGCCCACTCTGAACCCAGGAGCTGCGTATACGCCCTTCTGGCCAAGCCAGGAGGGCGTGGCGCATACACCGCTGGCGGGTTCAGGATGGGCCCGGCCAGGGAGCAGTGGAGATCTCATGGCCCTCGTTGAACGAGGACGGAGCGCCACCAGCTGCTCCCCGCGGCCGCGGCGCCCCGCCTCGTGGGCCGCCAGGGACAGCGGCGACCACCGGCAGCACCCGGGGTCGCCGTGCATCATCTGCGCGCCCACGGCCTCGACGTCCGCGCCCGCGGCCAGCTGGCGCACCACCCCCGACAGGCTGCCCTGCGACACGCACCGGAACAGCTCCTCTATAGAAGAAGAAAAAACTCCACCAAACTGAAGCTTTTGGCACCCCGCGCGGATTTCTGGGATCTGCGCTGGACCCCCCTCCCCGGCGCACGGAGCGCGCCGAGGGCGGCGCCGGTGGCGCCGCTGGGGGTGTGGCCAGCGCAGATCCAAGAAACCCGCGCGGAGCGCCAAGAGTGTATGATCATGGAGTTTGGTCTTCTTCGATCCTCGGTGCCGCCCGCGGGCGCGGACGCCGCGGCCGCCGCCGCGCCGGCGCTGCGCTCCAGCAGCGCGGCCACGCCCCGCAGCCGCAGCGCCCGGGCCCAGGCCTCGGCCGCGAGCAGCGCGCCGGGCGGCGCGTCCTCCGAGCCGCCGCGGCTGAGCAGCCACACCTGACAGAAGAGGAAAGCTGCACAATCAGAAACTTTCGCTGGGAAGGGCCAACCGTACCCCCAGGACGACGTTTTCCCAGTGAGGTGTCGCGGCGGTTCCAGCTACGGTTGGCGCCAGAACGCAGCTGTTGGGCGCCCAGGAGTGGACCCTGAGGCCGCCGCTCCGGGGTACGTCTACGCTGGGGTACGTTTGGCCTCCCTTGGTTTCGAAGGTCCGCGCGGACTTCTTGGATCGGCGCTGGTCCCCCTCCCTGGCGCGTGGGGCGGCCAGGGGCGGCGCAGGAGGCGCTGCCAGGGGGGCCCCAAGCGCCGACCCAAGAAATCCGCGCGAAGCTTTAAAGTGTATATTCCGTTTTTCTTCTGCGAGCACCAGCTACACGCAAGAGTGACCCTAGGCGAGAGTGACCAGTGGTGCGCGGCCTGACTGGCGGCGCGGGGTGGTCAAACCCGAGCGCGCAACCCGATGCTACCGCATCGCGTTCGGCGGCCAGAGGACCCCAGTGGGCCCGCACAAAAGGTCACTCTGGGGAAGGGTCACTCGTACGTGTAGCCGAGGACACCAGCTCGTCCAGGTGGCCGTCGCCGGCGCCCGTCGCGGCGCCTGCGGCGCCCGCGCGCAGGCCGCAGAGGATGCGCAGCAGGCGCGGGGGCGGCAACAACCCGCGCTCGGCTTCGCCCGGCCCGGCGGCCGCCGCCAGCGCCTCCGGGTCCAGGGCTGGCCTGCCCGCGGCGCGGGGCGCCGCGGGCGCCGCGGGCGCCGGCAGCGCCGCGAAGACGGTGGATATCGGCCACGCGCAAGACGTGACCCTTCGCCGGCGTGGCCGTTGGTGCGGGCCCACCGTGGCTTGGGTCTGGCCCCCCGCGCCGCCCCGAAGAGGCGCACCAAAGGCCACCCTCGCCCAGCCCAGACCTCCAGCGCCTCGAGAAGCTCCAGGCGGACGTCTCTTCACAAGTGTCGGCCGATCGAGGCTCTCGCCATGCTTCGGGACCGTCACAAAGCGACCAGGGATAGAGAGCCCGCCCCGTGGAAAAGGTCCAGGGCTCTGCCCAGACGTCTGGCTGCTACAATTTTGTTGATGCCTGCACTCTGAAGGTCTGGACCACTTCCCCAGGCCCGCTTGTTCGCCCGTCCTGAGGCCCGGCGAGGGCCCCAGGAGGCCGAACAGGGCCCACAACCCGCCGCTCCATGTCTTTGTGTTGGGGGGGCGCGTCGGATCTCCGGGTGGGGCAACGCCGCCATGCGAAGCCCAGGACGTCGGAGGGCCTGGGAGGGTCTCTCCTGCGCGCGGCCGAGGAGACGAGCTGCCAGGTGATGGCCTCGCCGGTGGCCCGCGAGGCGCGGGCCAGGCGCGCACACGGCGCGGCGCCCGCGAGGCCGACGAGGCGGTGGCCGCCGTCGAAGGTGGCCAGGCTGGCCAGCAGGCCGTCCATGGCGGCAGGGCCCCGCGGCGGCCTTCCCCCCCCCCCGCGGGGTGCCCCGCGAGCCTCGTTGAGGCGGGCGGAGGCCCGCTCGAGTCACTCGAGCCCGCTCGGCACGGCAAGGGCGCAGCGGGGGTCGTGCGCAGTCCCCGCCCAGCTCCCACACGTCGCTGCCCAGTACTGCTCCTTCGGTATAGTCGCTTGCAGCGACAACAACAGCATCATCATCATCATCATCATCATCATCATCATCATCATCACCATCATCATCATCATCATCATCATCATCAGCAGCATCATCATCAGCGTCAGCATCAGCATCAGCATCATCATCATCATCATCATCATCATCATCAGCATCATCATCATCATCATCATCATCATCATCATCCATCATCATCATCATCATCGAGAATTCATTATCATCACCATCATTCGCATCATCATCATCACCATCACCATGATCAACACATCATCATCAGCAGCATCAGCAGCATCATCATCATCATCATCATCATCATCATCATCATCATCACCATCATCATCATCATCATCAGCAGCAGCATCATCATCAGCGTCAGCATCAGCATCATCATCATCATCATCATCCTATTCCTCATCATCACCATCATTCGCATCATCATCATCACCATCATCATGATCAACACATCATCATCAGCAGCAGCATCAGCAGCATCATCTTCATCATCATCATCATCATCATCATCATATTCCTCATCATCACCATCATTCGCATCATCATCATCACCATCATCATAATCAACTCATCATCATCAGCAGCAGCAGCATCATCATCATCACCATCATCATCATCATCATAGTCATCATCATCATCATCATCATCGTCATCATCATCATCCTCATCCTCATCATCATCATCATCAACAGCATCAGTATCACCACCATCATCGTCGTCATCGTCATCACCATCACCATCATCTTCATCCTCATCATCAGTCCGTGGCGGCAGGGCCCCGCTGCGACCTCACTGTGCTCGATGGTCTTCAGAGCATGTGCTGGCACCGGCGTGCGGGCCCGCAGCGAGCATGGCGGTGGCCCGGCCACGGCACCGCGGCGGCGAGAGAGACTGCTGCCGTGAGAGCCTCTCGGGCCGCGGGATGAGCGGCGCGAGTGCTGTCCAGCAGGACTGTCCAATACCTGAGCCGAGACGGTAGCGTTAGGTCGGGTATGTCCCCCTACAGAGAGATGTTGGACGAAAAATAAAAACGATTCCAACAATATTAAGAACAGTCAAGAATCATCAAAAATCGTTCCCAGACTAGTCTTTGACTGTTTTTGAATATTCCTCCTGTAGAGGGACACGCCCTTCTTACGGATAGGTGGATAGATATGTGATATGAGTGGACTTCACACACCGCCTGCCGAGGTACGGGACAATTGATCCTCCAGGCGGTGGTCATGTGAAGTTCCCGCCTCGGACTTCACGCACAACATTCACCGCAGTGGTCGGCCCCGTCGCGGTGCACTCCGCCCTCGGGCCAGGAGCGGGGTCCTCGTCGCCTCCGCCCTCGCGGCCCAGGCGGGGGCCCGCTCGGCGAGGGCGCGGCGCTGCCTGCGCCCCTGCACCACGCAGGCCTCGGGACTGCGACCAGCACGCTGGGCGGCCGCCTCGAGAGGGAGCACGAGATCGGCACGAGGTACGCTCCTCCTCCTCCTCCTCCTCCTCCTCTTCCTCCTCCTCCTCCTCTTCTTCTTCTTCTTCTTCCTCTTCTTCTTCTTCTTCTTTTTATTCTTCCTCCTCCTCCTCCTCCTCCTCCTCCTCCTCCTCCCCCTCCTCCTCCTCCTCCTCGTCCTCGTCCTCGTCCTCGTCCTCGTCCTCCTCCCGGTGGAAGACGAGATCGTCGCGCGCGCCAGCGCCACGGAGCGTGATAGAAGTCGTCGCACCAGCATGTTCAACTCTGCCTGCGGACGCGGGTGACGTTCTGGGATCGACGGCTCCATCACCAGCTGCGTCGTTGGGTCCTCGTAATTCCGCGGTGCTGCCGCACTTGGGCACTGAGCCCAGAGAGGCTGAGCAGTGTCCAGCAGCGGCTCGCAGATGCAGAGCTCGGGCACGTGATGAAGATGACTGACGGCTGCATGATGGCTTTCTGGACAACGCTGGAAGACAACAACGACTTGAGAGACGGGTCGGACGGGGTCCTGAAACGCCTCACCGACGAGGCAGCGCCAACGACTCGATCGATGATACTCACCACGTGCTACTCCACTGCAACACTGAAAACGTACTCCCCCTTTCCTGCTCGATTTCACTACGCGCTCACCCCGACTTCCGTCACACTCCCCAACTTCTCACGACTACTACTACTACTACTACTACTACTACTACTACTACTACTACTACTACTACTACTCCTACTACTCCATTTTACCGACGAGATCCTGCTCGCAACTCGTTGCCCCTACTCCTTTCTCACACGTCAGTCCCTCACAACTCCCAGTGCGCAAATCATGATAGAAGGCGTTTCTTTATGTTCGGCGAACGGGCATCATGGGGGGGGGAGGGCGGAAGGGGGTATGACGTGACGCCCCCCCCCCGCCGTGTGGTTCCGGCACCACAGCCGCGCCCGCGCGCACGACGCGACGAGCGACGAGCGACGAGCGACGACGACGCGAGCAGCATGTAAGTGGCGATCTGCCCATTGCGCCTGTGTGCACCACAACGCTCGCGTGCACCACACCGCGCGTGTGCACCACAGCGCCTGCGTACACCGCAACAGCCGAGTGCAACGCACCGCCAGTGTATACCACAATACTTGGGAGCACTACAGCGCCGGTGTACATACACCGCAGCAGCCATGTGCAACACAACGCCTGTCTACACCACAGTGCTTGCGTGCACCGCAGCGCCTGTGCACGCCACAGCGCCTGTCTACACCACAGCATCCGCGTGCAACGCAGCGCTGGTGTACACCACAGTGCTTGCGTGCATAGGACAGGTAGAAGGAGCATGTACGTCAGGATCTGACTGATGCGGACAACTAAACGCCACGCCAGGAAAGTTCTGATAATCGAATGCGACGTTTTTCCCTCCTCCCTCCTCCTCCACCTTCTCCTCCTCCTCCTCGTCCTCCTTTTCCTCCTTCTTACCCCCTGTCGTGCGGCTTGGCGGTACAACGCACGTGCGCATCTCAGCGTGCACCGCAGAATGGTCGATTGAATCGGGCCACTTGGTTCTTGGACGGCCAGTTTAGCTGGAGCCTCCTGGACGCAAATGGGAGTTAGGGTGATGCGGGCTCCAAGATGGCCTCAGGTAAGACGTCCAAGATGGCCTCCAAGACGTCCCTGGAGCATTCCAAGAGGGCCCCAAGTCGGCCCAGAGGGGCCCCCAAACGGCTTCCGACGGCGTCGGACGGGCCAGGAGCCCACCAAAACGGCCGAAGATGGCCCTAAGATGGCCCAAGACGGCCCAAGAGGCTTCCGAAAGGGCCTCCAGGAAGGGCCGACAAAAACCAAAATCATTGATTTCTCATAAGTGTTTGAAGGATTGTGGCATTTGATTTTTGTTCCGGCCTTCCGACGGCCCGAGACGGCCCAAGTGCCCCCAACCATCGCCGAAGAGGCCCAAGACGGCCCAAGAAGCCCCCAAGACGGCCTAAGAGGCCTCCAAGACGCTCAAGATGGCCTCCAAGACGGCCTAAGAGCCCTCCAAGGCGTCCTCCAAGAAAGCGAAAGGGTCACATGCCTCCAGACGGCCAGGATGATCTTCAAGATGGCCACTTGTTCCCCGAAGGCTTGCCAAACCGATTCGGGGAACACATGGTCCGATAGCTTGGCAGGGCTGGCCTCAACGTTCGGCCACATCGGCGCTTCCACAAAGGCAGGGGGCGGCGGTGATTCGCCGTAGGCGTCTTCGATAAGTCCATCCCTCCCCTTCTGCCTTCTGACTGGCTCTTCCCTGTCGCGCCTTCAGACGTATCGGTAGGGCGGGCCTGGCGTTTCGCCCGAGACGCCCTCACCAATTATGATGCTGCTGAAGCTTGAAGTCTGCGGCAATTTAAATAATGGAGGGCGGGTGGTTTTCAACATGTGGCTCTCGCCTTGCGCGGGGAGGAAATGATGAGGAGGGAGGCGGAGGAGGAGGACGAGGAGGAGGAGGAGGAGGAAGACGAGCAGGAGGAGGAGGAGGAGGAGGAGGAGGACCAGGAGCAGGAGGAAGACGAGCAGGAGGAGGAGGAGGTGGAGGAGGAGGAAGAGGAGGAGGAGTTGGAGGAGGAGGGGCAGAGGAGGACCAGGAGGAGGAGGAGGAGGAGGAGGAGGAGGAGGAGGAGGGGCCCTTCCCTTTCTCGAGGTGCTGTCCAATGGATGAGCCCGTGCAAGTCTTGATACGCGCGGTAGCCCGCGGCCACACCGCAGGCGGCAGTGACGCCCGCCGCCGAGGCCCTACAGCTCCGAGGCGGCGGGGCCCTTCTGCGCCGCCTCCTCGGCGCGGGGGGGGGGGGGGCTCGCGCGGCCCAGTGCTTCTGCTGCTGCTCCTCCTGCTCTCCTGCTCCTCCTGCTCCTCCTCCTCCTCCTCCTGCTCCTCCTCCTCCTGCTCCCCCTCCCCTCCTCCTCCTCCTCCTCGTCGTCGTCCTCCTCCTCCTCGTCCTCCTCCTCCTCCTCCTCCTCTCCTCCATGAGGACTCCTCCTCCTCCTCCTCCTCCTCCTCCTCCTCCTCCTCCACCCCTTTGCATTATAAATAACTCCTGCCTGTCACACACCGCGACGCGTCCGTGGGGCGGGCCGGGCGTTTCGCCTAAGGCCTCCTCACCATTTCTAACCCTGAAGCTTTAAATTTGCGACAGATGCACGGATGGAGGGCGGATGTATTCTAAATGTGTTTCGCGCCGTAGCGCCACACACTTTCGCCTTAAACGCTTGAAACACATTGACGGATGGAGGACAGGTCGTGTTCAACATGTGTTTCTCGCCTCAGCGCCACGCGCCTTCGTCCTAAACGTTTGCAACAGTTTGACGGATGGAGGGCGGGTCGTTTTCAACATGCGTTTCTCGCCTCAGCGTCCCGCACACTCGCTTTTAAAAGCCTGCAACGTATTCACGGATGGCGGGCGGGTCGTTGTTTTAAATGTGTTTCTCGTCCTCGCGCCACGCACCTTCGCCTTGAACTCGCGCAGGAGCTTCACGGGTGGAGGGCGGGCTCGTCTTTAACATGCAGCTCGCGCCCCAGTGCTGCGCGATGCCGTCTTGAAGGGTAGCAAGAGCTTTGCAGATAGATGACGGCTGTTCGTCGAGATGTGGCTCTCGCTCGAAACGCCGCGCACCTTCGCCCGAAAAGCCTGCAAGAGCTTCACGGATGAAGGGCGTCCCCTGTTCAGAATGCAGCTCTCGCCGTGTCGCCGCGCACAGTCGTCCTAAAAGTGTTCAGGAGCTTCACGGATGGAGGGCGTCTCCTTTTCAGAATGCAGCTCTTGCCTTGGCGCCGCGCACATTCGTCCTAAAAGTGTCCAGGCGCTTCACGCATGAAGGGCGTCTCCTGTTCAGAATGCTGCTCTCGCCGTGGCGCCGCGCACATTCGTCCTGAAAGTGCCCAGGGGCTTCACGGATGAAGGGCGTCCCCTGTTCAGAATGCAGCTCTCGCCGTGGCGCCGCGCACTGTCGTCCTACAAGTGTCCGGGAGCTTCTCGGATGGAGGGCGTCTCCATTTCAGAATGCAGCTCTCGCCGTGGCGCCGCGCACCGTCGTCCTAAAAGTGTCCAGGAGCTTCACGGATGGAGGGCGGTTCCTTTTCAACATGTGGCTCTCGCCTTGGCGCCGCGCGCATTCGTCCTAAAAATTGAAAATCGATTCGCGGATGGAGGTCGGGTGGTTTTCAAACTGTGGCTCTGGCCGCAGCGCCGCCATTCAAGAGTGTCACGAATGGAGGGCGGCTGTGGTTCAGCATTAGCTCTCGCCTTAGCGCCGCGCGAACCCATCTTCTTAAGTTACAACAGTTTATTAGTTCTTCGAGTTGACGTCCCGGGAACTGTGCTCCGGCGCGACATTGCAATGTCAGGGCGCACCAGTCATGCTGATTCGCTATGTTGAAGTTTCAGGAATTGCGTTTTGGCACGATGCAGGATCGTCAGGATGCTTCGCGGGGTTGAAATCGAAAGAGTTGCATTTTGGCACGATTGAGGATTCTCAGACGTTCGTCTTCCAGCGGGGCACTTCCAGCAGTGAAAACAAATATGAAGAGGGAACTTGGAGGCAAGGTGTATTGCAACATCGCTGATGCGTCTTAGGTTTACACGGCTCCTCCCTCCTTCTCCTCCTCCTCCTCCTCCTCCTCCTCCTCCTCAGCGTCATCATTATCATCAGCATCAGCATCAGCATCAGCATCAGCATCAGCATCAGCATCAGCATCAGCATCAGCATCAGCATCAGCATCAGCATCAGCATCAGCATCAGATCATCATCATCATCATCATCATCATCATCATCATCATCATCACCATCACCATCATCATCATCATCATCATCATCATCATCATCATCATCATCATCATCTAATCATCATCAGCATCAATCATCAGCATCACCAGCATCATCAGCATCAGCATCAGCATCAGCATCAGCATCAGCAACTGCACCGCATCAGCATCAGCATCAGCATCAGCATCCTCTCCTCATCCTCATCCTCATCTCATCCTCATCATCCTCATCCTCATCCTCGTCGTCCTCGTCCTCGTCCTCGTCTCGTCCTCGTCCGTCCTCCTCCTCGTCCTCGTCCTCGTCCTCGTCCTCGTCCTCGTCCTCGTCCTCGCGTCAGCATCGCATCAGCATCAGCATCAGCATCAGCATCATCATCCATCATCATCAGCTCATCATCATCATCAGCATCATCATCATCATCATCATCATCAGCATCCATCATCATCATCATCATCATCATCATCATCATCATCATCATCATCATGGCCTCCCCCTCCTCCTCCTCCTCCTCCTCCTCCTCCTCCTCCTCCTCCTCCTCCTCCTCCTCCTCCTCCTCCTCCTCCTCCTCCTCCTCCTCCTCCTCCTCGCACCCGTCGCTCCCAGACTCGCCCGCCCCGCTCCCTCCGCCCCCTGCCTCCCTCTTGCCCCTCCTCCTAGATTGGGTCACCGAGGGTAACGAGCGCCTCCTTCTGGGGGAGAAGTCAGGAAGCAACTCCTGGGAGGTCTTTGTGAGAACAAGTGGGGGCGATTGAGCACGATTAAGGGGCCACTACACCAGACCAGGGCGGATTAAGCCCGGTATTCAGCGGTAGAAGTGGGACTCGGCCGGATCAAGCGGGATTGTGCCTGTCTTCGCCCACCGATGTGCCAGCGCCGATGCTGAATTCAACCTCCCAGAGAGGGAGCAGATCAGCCCCAGGAGATCCTCGGCTGGGAGTGTGTGCTGGGCTCCTCGGTGCGAGGCGAGTCTGCGTACACCACGTGCGTTTGGTGGTACTGCGCAGCTAATGTATTGATCACGCGATGAGTGTAAAAATTGAAGCACGTGGTCCCCCTCTCCTCCTTCTGCTCCTGCTGCTCCTCCTCCTCCTCCTCCTCCTCCTCCTCCTCCTCCTCCTGCTCCTCCTTCCTCCTCCTCCCCCCCCCCCCCTCCTCCTCCTCCTCCTCCTCCTCCTCCTCTCCTCATCCTCCTCCTCCTCCTCCTCCTCCTCCTCCTCCTCCTCCTCTCTCCTCCTCCTCCTCCTCCTCCTCTCCTCCTCCTCCTCCTCCCTCTCCTCCTCCTCCTCCTCCTCCTCCTCCTCCTCCTCCTCCTCCTCCTCCTCCTCCTCCTCCTCTTAAGCGACGAGTGCAAGAACTGAAGCACGTGGCCCCCGCCCCACACGCAAGAGCAAACGAGAGTAATGCGGCGCCCGTGTGCCCCTCGTGCCACCCACGCCACAGTTAAGTCGGGCCTGTCCTCCTACAGGGGGATTCTGGACAAAAAATGAAAATACTCAGAACAATACCCCAAACATGGTCGAAAATGGTAGAAAAATCGTCCCCTGACTATTTTTTTGCTATTTTTCCCAACCATCCTGTGGTGTTGGGTCCTCTTTTGAAGAGACAGCGCCCCGCGTCCCACCTCCTCCTCCTCCTCCTCTCTCCTCCCCCTCCTCCCTCCTCCCATCATCATCATCATCATCATCATCATCAGCATCGTCATCATCATCATCATCATCATCATCATCATCATCATCGTCATCATCATCATCATCATCATCATCAGCTTCGTCATTGTCATCGTCGTCATCGTCATCGTCATCACCCACTTCGGCACACCCCTCACACGTCTCGTGGCCCCATAGGGAGCTCCACCGAAGGCCCGAGGGCTGCCGCCCGCATGCGTCCCCTACACCCATTTCGGCACACCCCTCACACGTTTCGTGGCCCCATAGGGAGCTCCACCGAAGGCCCCATGGCTGCCGTCCGCATGCGTCCCGCACACCCATTTCGGCACACCCCTCACACGTTTCGTGGCCCCACAGGGAGCTCCACCGAAGGCCCCAGTGCTGCCGTCCGCATGCGTCCCGCACACCCATTTCGGCACACCCCTCACACGTTTCGTGGCCCCACAGGGAGCTCCACCGAAGGCCCCAGTGGCTGCCGTCCGCATGCGTCCCGCACACCCATTTCGGCACACCCCTCACACGTTTCGTGGCCCCACAGGGAGCTCCACCGAAGGCCCCAGTGCTGCCGTCCGCATGCGTCCCGCACACCCATTTCGGCACACCCCTCACACGTTTCGTGGCCCCATAGGGAGCTCCACCGAAGGCCCCATGGCTGCCGTCCGCATGCGTCCCGCACACCCATTTCGGCACACCCCTCACACGTTTCGTGGCCCCACAGGGAGCTCCACCGAAGGCCCCAGTGCTGCCGTCCGCATGCGTCCCGCACACCCATTTCGGCACACCCCTCACACGTTTCGTGGCCCCACACCGAAGGCGCTGCCGTCCGCATGCGTCCCGCACACCCATTTCGGCACACCCCTCACACGTTTCGTGGCCCCACAGGGAGCTCCACCGAAGGCCCCAGTGCTGCCGTCCGCATGCGTCCCGCACACCCATTTCGGCACACCCCTCACACGTTTCGTGGCCCCACAGGGAGCTCCGCCGAAGGTCCCAGTGGCGCAGTCCGGGACGCAAGGTCCCAGTGCGGGTCCCGGTCCTACCTGGGACGCAAGGCCGAGTGGGGCGCGGAGGAGCGGGAGTACGACCAGGTCGGCGGCGCCTTCGGCCGGATGCCCAACGTGATCCACCTGGGGGACTTCCTGCAGCTGAAGCCGACGGGAGGCAAGGTGTCGCTCATCTCCAGCTTCGAGGAACTGGCGGCGGCGGGCATCAACCTCGCACCAGAGTACCAGGCAGTGATGAAGCTTTTCTGCAACACGCCGCTGTGCTTCGAGCTCCAGGCGTCCAACCGCTTCAAGGACCCGACACTCAGGAACCTCATGGCGTTCCTGCGCAAGCCGGGGAAGCAGGTCC
>CAUYUJ010018995.1:59654-62154 GCA_963575745.1 Prorocentrum cordatum | reverse complement strand
ATGGGGCAAAAGTGGGGAGAGGAGGCAGGGGAGACAGGGTTCGAGGAGCAGGGGCTCGATTTGGAGTTCAAGGCCTCTTCTACGGCCCCCGTGTGCTGACGTTAGTGTCAGGAGAAAGGAAGAGGAAGAGGAAGAGGAGGAGGAGGAGAGAGGAGCGAGGAACGGAACAGGGATGAGGAGAGAAAGGAGGAGGAGGCGGAGGAGGAGGAGGACGGGATGGAGGCGAGGAGAAGGAGGAGGAAGAAAAGGGAGGTAGGAGGAGGAGGAGGAGGAGAAAGAGGAGGAGAAGGAGGAAGCGGGGGGCAGAAGGAACATATGAGGCGGAGGTGGGTGGAGGAGGCAGGGGAGACAGGGTGCGAGGAGCAGGGGCTTGATTTGGAGTTCAAAGCCTCTTCGACGGCTCCCTTGTGCTGACGTTAGTGTCAGGAAAAAAGATGAATATTATGATGATGACGCTGATGGTGATGATGATGGTGGTGATGATGATGATGAGGATGATGATGATGATGAGGAGGAGGAGGAGGAGGAGGGGGAGGAGGAGGAGGAGGAGGAGGAGGAGGAGGAGGAGCAGGAGGGAGGGAGGAGGAGGAGGAGCAGGAAGAGAAGGAGCAGGAGGAGGGAGGGGGTATGGAAGGGCAGTGGCCTGCTCCGCGGGTCCGGCCGTCTCCTTGGTCGCCTCCGGCGGCGCGGCCTTGCTCGGGCCCCCCCATCCATGAACGGAAATGGGAGGAGGCGGAGGGGTAGGAGGAGGAGGAGAAGGAGGAGGAGGAGGAGGATGAGGAGGAGGAGGAGGGGGAGGAGGAGGCGTAGGCGGAGAGCAGAGGGAGTATAGGGAGCAGGAAAAGGGACAAGAGGAAGTGGAGGAGGAGGAGGAAGAGGAGGAGCAAAAGGATGGGAAGGAGGAGGAGGAGGAGGAAGAAGAGGACGGGGATGAGGAGGAGGAGGAACGAGGAGCAGGAGGAGGAGGAGGAGGAGGAGGAGGAGGAGGAGAAGGGAGAGGAGGAGGAGGAGAAAAGGAGGAGAAAAGGAGGAGGAGGAAGGGGAGGAGGAGGAGGAAGAGGAGGAAGAGGAGGAAGGCGGAAAGAGGAGAAGGAAAGAGGAGGGAGGACAGGGCGGGAAAAGGGCACGTAAGGAGAGCGGGGCGGAGCAGAGGCGAAGGTGAAGGAGGAGGAGTGGAGGAGGAAGGGAGGGCGGAGGAGGAGGAGGCAAGAGAAGGAGGACAGCACGAGGAGGAGAGGATAAGGAGAAGGATGAGGAGGAGGAGGAGGCGGAGGCTAGGAGGAGGAGGAGAAGGTGGAGGAGGAGGAGGAGGCGGATGGAGGAGGAGGAGTGGAGGGCGGAGGAGACGAGGAGAGGCGGAGGACGGAAACGAGAAGGAGGAGGAGGAGGAGGAGGATGAGGAGGAGGAGGGAGAGGAGAAGGATGAGGATAAGGATGAGGATGAGGAGGAGGAGGAGGAGGAGGAGGAGGAAGAGGGGCAGGAGGAGGAGGAACAGGAGGAGGAGGAGGAGGAGGAGGAGGAGGTGGAGGGCGGAGGAGGAAGGGGGAGGAGGAGGAGGAGGAGGAGGAGGAGGAGGAGGAGGAGGAGGAGGAGAGATACGCGCTCCCTGAGGCGCGCCGAATTCGTCCGCCAGCCAGGCGATCAGCCTGGCCACCCTTCCTCAGTGCGTTAGAGTCCTCACTCCAGCACACCTCGTCGCCGACAGGCGCAGCCTACCCTCCAGGAATTTGACCCCTCGAGGGTGAGAAAATAAATCACGAGCGCGTAAATTATTGAAGCTAGTAAGCACTAGGTCAGCAGCGACAGCAGTGGCATGAAATTCGTCAGTGCAAGAGTACTCTCTAGAGTACATTTCAAAGCACGCCCTACGGTCACAATTACCCCACCAGTCAGGAAGAGAGGGGAGGAGACGCTTCACTACAGGAATAACATGAGGGCACGAAAAGTAATGTAGGATATCATCAGCACCACTACATCCGAAGCGACAGCCTTTGCACGCTTGACGATAACGACGAGAGGTATTCATAACATTGCACATACATCTGAGGATACTAAGACCAATGAAGCAGGGGTATTTGTGACCCAGCATGCACAAACGTAGAATAGCCACAGATATCTGGTCGGGCGTGATGTGAGCGTTCCAGTACCTGAGACGGGCACCTATCTTCTCCTGCAGGGATTCAAACGGGAAGAGACCGTGGAAGACTTTTTTGAGCTCTCTCTGGAGCTTCGGACATTCGAGAACACCATCTTCCCACGGGCGATTCTGGATATTCCAAGGGAGACTCCATACATAATTATACAAATCAATCATCTGCTTCAGGGGGGAGTGCTGATAAAACTTGTTGAACCTCCATCCCAAGATAAGGTCATCCCCCTCCAGTACCTCCTCCATCTCCGATTTACAGTCCTAAAAGATCGGAGACCTTGCGGCATTCCTGTATAGTGCAGCTCGACCTTCGTGCCACAAGGAGCGAGCACTCCAGCTGTTGCTGAAGA
>CAUYUJ010018995.1:37154-52154 GCA_963575745.1 Prorocentrum cordatum | reverse complement strand
CCAGGACGAGGGGCCCGAACAACTCACACCACGAGAAGCCCGAACGACTCACACCAGGACGAAGAGCCCGAACGACTCACACCACGAAGAGCCCGAACGACTCACACCAAGAAGAAGGGCCCGAACGACTCAGACCAGGACGAGAAACCCCAAACGACTCAAACCACGAGGAGCGCTTTCTCTCCCTCCTCCTTCGCCTCGTCCTTCTCCCGCTCCCCCCACAAGGAGGATGTACAAGGAGGCGGAAGGAAGGAGGAACAGGGGAGATATGCGGGGCCAAGCGGACACACGCCTGAAAAACACGACTGTCGGCATGCTTCGCGAGAGTTGCTGCTGTGAGATGGGCTGGTGGGGATGCGCGAAGCGTAAAGAATTTTCTCCTCAAGAAAGTAGGGCGGATATCTCCGTGAAGGCGTGGCGGAAACAGCGACTGCAAAGTAGGGCGGAACTCGACACCAGAGCTTGAAAGGTAGGGCGCAAATTTCCGCCCTACTTTCGAAATCGCCCAAAGAATACGGCGGATCCGGAATCGGGGCCTGGGGCCCAGCGAGGGCCCTCGGAGGCCGAAAACTGCCGAACAGCTCCCGCCGTGGTGCCCGTGCACCGTACCCTGCCTGGACTCCTTTGAGGCCCCGCCCCCAACGTGGTACGGTGCACAATTTGGGGGCTCCTAAGGGCCGATAAACTATGCACCGTACCACTCCTGGGTCGCAGATCGACAACGCCTCGGGAGGCGCCATCGCGGTACGGTGCATACATATCGTCCGCGGAAGAGGTTGCGACGAGCAAGGCGAAAAACGATGGCGAGGGGGAGCCTTCGGCAGGGAGCCAGCCAGCGCCTGCTCCGCGGCCGCGGCCCCGGCCTTCGCCGCGGCCTTCGACATCGACGGGCCCTCGGCCTTCGCCGCGGCCTTCGACAACGCCGCCCCGAGGGCGTCGCTGGTGCCGTCAGGCATCGACGGCGGGGCCTCTTCGAGGGAGGCGGAGAAGAATCGGGGTGGGAAGGATGAGGAGGAGGGAGGGAGGACCACTGCAAACCTAAGACGCATTGATGTCGCAATCAACCCTCCTCCCTCCAACTTCTTTTTGATAGGTCCGTACAAGAAGATGTTTTCACTGCGGGGAGTACCCCGTTAAAAAGCAACCGTCTGAGAATTCTCAATCGTGCCAGATCACCATCCTTGGGACTTCAACGCCGCGAATCGACGTTACTGTTGCGTCGTAGCGATCCGGAATAGTGCCAAACAACCGTTTCTAGGACTTCAACGCCGCGAATCGACCTGACTGTTGTGCCCTGACATTCCTACATCGTGCCAGAGCACAAGTCTTGGGACGTCAACCATAAGACTCCTAGAAACCGAAACAGCTTTACAGACGAATGTGCGCGGCGTTGAGGCGAGAGCCGCATTTTGAAAACCGGCCTCGATCCGCGAAGGTCTTGTAAGCTTTTTAATATGAATGTGCGCGGCGCTGAGACGAGAATCGCATGTTGAAAGCCGCACGCCCTCCATCCGCGAAGCTCCTGCAATCTTTTAAAAGAATGTGCGCGGCAGCAAGGCGAGAACCACATTTTGAAAACCACCCGCCCTCCATCCGTGAAAACCCTGCGAAGTTGTAAAACGAATGTGCGGCAGCGCATTTTGAAAACCAGCCGCCTTCCCTGGGTGAAACTCGCGCAAACTTGAAAGACACTTGCGCTTGGCGCCAAAGCGAGATCCACATTTTGAAAACCACCCGCCCTCCATCCGCGAGTCCCCTGCAATTTTGAGAGCTGATGTGCGGGGCGCCAAATCGGGGGCCACATTTTGAGCGCGGCCCGCCCTCCATCCGTGAAGCTGTTGCACATGCTCACGCTTAAGGGACATCGGCGGTGAGGGAATGTTCAAGTGAAACGCCCCACCCGCCCTCCCGACGCGTCTCGGGGTGCGACTAGGATGAAGCATGCATGAGGAACCGGGATGAAGGAGGAAGAGGAGGAGCGAGGAGGAGGAGGAAAACATAACAGAACATAACGACTCTCGGGCGCCTGTGTCGATGTCTTGGTAGTTGTCGTAGTAGTTGTAGTAGTAGTAGTAGTAGTAGTAGTAGTAGTAGTAGTAGTAGTAGTAGTAGTAGTAGTAGTAGTAGTAGTAGTAGTAGTAGTTAAGTAGTAGTAGTAGTAGTAGTAGTAGTAGTAGTAGTAGTAGTAGTAGTAGTAGTAGTAGTAGTAGTAGTAGTAATAGTAGTAGTAGTAGTAGTAGCAGCAGCAGCAGCAGTAGTAGTAAGTAGTAAGTAGTAGTAGTAGTAGTAGTAGTAGTAGTAGTAGTAGTAGTAGTAGTAGTAGTAGTAGTAGTAGTAGTAGTAGTAGTAGTAGTAGTAGTAGTAGTAGTAGTAGTAGTAGTAGTAGTAGTAGTAGTAGTAGTAGTAGTAGGTAGTAGTAGTATGTAGTAGTAGTAGTAGTAGTAGTAGTAGTAGTAGTAGTAGTAGTAGTAGTAGTAGTAGTAGTAGTAGTAGTAGTAGTAGTAGTAGTAGTAGTAGTAGTAGTAGTAGTAGTAGTAGTAGTAGTAGTAGTAGTAGTAGTAGTAGTAGTAGCAGCAGTAGTAGTAGTAGTAGTAGTAGTGCTATCAATAGTGGTAGTAGTAGTAGTAGTAGTAGTGGTAGTAGTAGTAATATTAGTAGTTATAGTTGTAGTAGTGTACGTAGTAGTATCGTCGTAGTAGTAGGGGTAGTAGTAGTAGTAGTAAGTAGTGAAAGTAGTAGTGGTAGTATAGTCAGTAGGAGTAAGTAGTAATAGTGTAAGTAGTAGTAGTCAGGTCGTCGTCGTAGTAGTAAGTAGTAGTAGTAGTAGTGTATTATGTAGTAGTATCCCGTAGTATAGTAGTAGTATAAGTAGTAGTAGTAGTCCGTAGTAGTAGATAGGTAGTAAGTAGTATAGTAGTAATAGTATAGTAGTTAGGCTTAGTCAGGAGTAGGCGTAGTAGTCGTAGATAAGTCTGTGGTACGGGTAGTAGTAGTAGTCGTTAAGGTTTTTTAACAAAACAAACACAAAAGTAGTAGTAGTAGTAGTAGTAGTATAGTATCGTAGGAGTTGTGTTAATATTGGGGTTAGCACTTAGTAGTAGTAGTAGGAGTAGGAGTAGGAGTATAGTAGTAGTAGTAGCAGTGGTAGTAATAGTAGAAGTAGTAGTAGTAGTAGTAGTAGTAGTAGTAGTAGTAGTAGTAGTAGTAGTAGTAGTAGTAGGTGTTGTTGTCGTCGTAGTAGTAGTAGTTGGTAGTAGTAGTGTACTAGTAGTATTAGTGGTAGTCCTAGTAGTAGTAGTCGTAGTAGTAGTAGTAGTAGTAGTAGTAGTAGTAGTAGTAGTAGTAGTAGTAGTAGTAGTAGTAGTAGTAGTAGTAGTGGTAGTAGTAGTAGCAGGAGTGGTAGCAGTAGCACGAATCACTCCGACGGAAGGACCCCACATGATAAGATGTTTAACTTGCCCTTACCACTTCCCTCCTCGCCCTGACGGACAGTCTCCTCTCGCCCGCCGTTCTGCCCTCACCTACTCCCCCTCCTTCGATTTCTCCTCCTCCTCCTTCTCCACACCCTCCTCATCATCACCCCCTCCCTACCCCTTCCCCGTCCTCGTCATTCCCCTGTTTCTTCTCCGCGCGTTCCTCCCCTCCCCCCTGGTCGGGGCAAACAAATCGATTTTCCTCGGCGCCGTCGCCGCCGCGGCCAGAGCGCGCGCATTCCCCGACGGCTGGTTCGCGAAGCCTTTGGGACAACCCCGCGGGCCGCTGGGGCGCGGGGGCAAGCGGTCGGGGCAGCCCCGCGGGCCAAGCCGTTGGGACAACCCCGCGGGCTTCGAGCGGGGCGCAGCCGCGCTCAGGCGGGAGGCGGCATGAACCCAAGCTCTGCGGCGAGCTGCTCGGCCTCATCCCTGGACGTCTCCGCTCTCTTGTCGAACTCAAGGAGCGCCTTCCGCTCCAGAAACTCGCGCGAGGGCGGCCGCAGGATCAGCATGTTCCGCATGCACGTGGCGCGGGAGAGCATGACGTAGAAGTGGAGCCACCACTGGTCGTCCGACATGCCCGTGCGACCAGCGTCCTCGTCCCTCGCGCAGTCGATGGTGACGCCCTTGCGGAGCGTCTGGCCCTGCGACAGCGTGGAAGTGAGTTAGGACGCGTGAGTCAGAGTGAATCCCGAGCGGCGCACGGCGTGCGACCCCGAGCCCTGCCACGTGAACTCCTGCTCGCAAGTGGAAAAGGAGGAGGAGGAGGAGGAGGAGGAGGAGGAGGAGGATAAATAGAAGGAGGGGGAGTAGGTGAGGGCAGAACGGCGGGCGAGAGGAGAGTGTCCGTCAGGGCGAGGAAAAGGGTAAGGGCAAGCTAAACAGATTCTCATGCGGGGTCCTTCCGTCGGAGTAATTACAAGTTGCCGATGACCCGCTCGGATTACCTACATGAAATGCGGGACCCATAGGGAGGGGGCTCCCGCCTGAGACTTCCTCACAATTCACTCACAGACGAGGCGCCCGCTTGATACTTCCTCCAAATTCAAGTTTTGGGAGCCCAAAAAAAACGATAGTTACAGGTTGCCGATGACCCGCTCGGATTGCCAACGTGAAATGCGGGACCCATAAGGAGGGGGCTCCCGCCTGAGATTTCCTCACAATTCACTTACATACGAAGCTCCCGCTTGATACTTCCTCCACATTCAGGCCTGAGGAGCCCAAGAGTGGCGACAGTTACATGTTGTCGAACATGAAATGCGGGACCCATAAGGAGGGGGCTCCCGCCGGAGACTACCTCACAATTCACTTACAGACGAGGCTCCCGCTTGATACTTCCTCCAAAATCAAGCATGAACCCCAATAACGGCGACAGTTACACGTTACCGATGACCTGCTCGGATTACCAACATGAAATGCGGGACCCATAGGGAGGGGGCTCCCGCCTGAGACTTCCTCGCGATTCACTCACAGACGAGGCTCCCGCTTAATACTTCCTTCAAATCCCACCAGCCCTCTGGGCTTAGGTGGTATAACGTGTTTTTTCTTATCTCTTCCACTGAAACCCCTCCCCCTACCCCCTCCCCTTGGGCCAGGAAACGGGGGGGGACCGAGGCGTTAGAGCGTCCAAGATGGCCCAAGATTGCTCCAAGAGGGCTTCGAAGTCGTAAGATGGCCTCCGAGATGGCCCATGCTACTTCAAGATGGGTCAAGATAGCCTCCGACATACCCCCAAGAGGCCCCCAAACAGCCCAAAGACGGATCCAGGTGCCCTTCGAACCCTCCACGGCGCCCTCCAAGATGCCAAAACCGTTCAAAAACCCGGGGGAAATCAATGTTTTGGGCAGTATCGCCTTTTCGTTTCCGATGGGCTTTGGAAGCCTCACAATGGCCCCAAGATGGCCCCAAGAGGCCCAGAGGGCCCAATAAGGCCGAAGACGGGCCCCAAGATCGCCCAAGAGGCGGCCCAAGACGCGCTCCCAAAGAGTCCCAAGATGGCCGTTTGAGAGCCTCCATCCGAGGGGGGGGGGGGGGCCCCCGAATTCCCCCCCCCTTTTTTTGAGCCATGGTGCCCAAGACTGCCCCAAGAGGCCTCCCAGACCCCCCAAAGAGCCCCTAGAGGGTTCCAAGACAGCCTCAAAATGGCCCAAGATAGCCGAGCATGGCTCAAGATAGCCTCCGACAGACCCCCAAAAGGCCTCAAAACTGCATCAAGATTACCCAAGATAGCCGAGCATGGCTCAAGATAGCCCCCGGCAGCCTCTAGCCGAGCATGGCTCAGGATAGCCTCCAAAGAGGCCTCAAGAAAGCTGGCAATCAATTCTGGATGGGCTGGTGGGTATATTTTTGTTTGTCGCGGCCGCAAGCGAAAACGCAGGAGGCGTCCGAAACTGGTGGGGATATTTTTGTTGGTCGGCGGCTCCAAGGCAACGGTCAAGTAACGAAAGCAGCGTCCGTGTGCAGAACGGGGCGGATTTGCGAACAAAGCCGCCAGTGTCGGCGGACAAGCTCGCACCTGCAAGACAAACTCGCAGTTGCACATGCACAGAAACTGGTGGGGATATTTTTTCTTGGTCGGCGGCCGCGCGACGACGGTCTGGCGGCAACAGGCTCTGGTGGGGATACGCGAAGCGTCAAGAATTCAAGCCTGGGGACCCCAAAAATGACGACAGTTACAGGTTGCCGATGACCCGCTCGGATTACCAATATGAAACGCGGGACCCATAAGGAGGGGGCTCCCGCGTGAGACTTTCTCACAAGTCACTCACAGACGACGCTCCCGCTTGATACTTCCTCCACATTCAGGCCTGAGGTGCCCAAAATTGGCGACAGTTACAGGTTGCCGATGACCCGCTCGGATTGCCAACGTGAAATGCGGGACCCATAAAGAAGGGGCTCCCGCGTGAGACTGTTTCACAAGTCACTCACAGACGACGATCCCGCTTGATACTTCCTCCACATTCAAGCCTGAGGTGCCCAAAATTGGCGACAGTTACGGGTTGCCGATGACCCGCTCGGATTGCCAGCATAAAATGCGGGACCCATCGGGAAGGGGCTCCCGCGTGAGACTTCCTCACAATTCACTCACATACAAGGCTCCCGCTCTACACTTCCTCCAAATTCAAGCCTGAGGAGCCCAAAAAGCGACAGTTACAGGTTGCCGATGACCCGCTCGGATTACCTACGTGAAATGTGGGACCCATAAGGAGGGGGTTCCCGCCTGAGAGTTCCTCACAATTTACTCACATACGAGGCTCCCGCTCTATACTCCCTCCAAAGTCAAGCCTGGCGAGCCAAACAATGACGACAGATACACGTTGCCGATGACCCGCTCGGATTACCAACATGAAATGCGGGACCCATAAAGAAGGGGCTCCCGCCTGAGACTTCCTCACAATTCACTCATATACGAAGCTCCCGCTCTACACTTCCTCCAAATTCAAGCCTGAGAACCCACAAATATGACGACAGCTACAGGTTGCCGATGACCCGCTCGGATTGCCAACGTGAAATGCCAGACCCATAGGGAGGGGGCTCCCGCCTGAGACTTCCCCACAATTCACTCACAGACCAAGCTCCCGCTTGATAGTTCCTCCAAATCCAAGCCTGAGGAGCCCAAAAGTGGCGACAGTTACAGGTTGCCGATGACCCGCTCGGACTACCAAAAGTGCGGGGCCCATAGGAAGGGAGCTCCCGCCTGAGACTTCCTCGGGTGACATAAGCGAGTGACGGTGATGAGTAAGTGAGTGAGTGAGTGAGTGAGTGAGTGAATGAGAGGGTGGGTGGGCGGGTGGGTGGGGCGATGATGATGATGAGTGGTGATGAGTGCGATGATGATGATGATGATGATGATGGTGGTGATGATGATGATGGGAGCGGGAGTGAAAGAGAGGGAGGAGGAGGAGGAGGAGGAGGAGGAGAGATCCTGCGCGGAGGGTGTCCAGAGAAAACAGAACCCCACTTATGATGTGTGGAATAACAGAAATAGTGGTAGCAGTGATAATAGTGGTAGTAGTGATAGCAGTGGCAGTGGTAATGGTAGTGGTAGTGGTAGTGGTAGTAGTAGTGGTAGTAGTAGTAGTAGTAGTAGTAGTAGTAGTAGTAGTAGTCGTAGTAGTAGTAATAGTAGTAGTAGTAGTAGTAGTAGTAGTAGTAGTAGCGGTAGTAGTAGTAGTAGTGGTAGTAGTAGCAGAAGTAGCAGTAGTAGTAGTAGTAGTAGTCGTAGTCGTAGTCGCAGTAGTAGTAGTAGTGGTTGTTGTTGCTGTATTAGCCGTAGTAGTAGTAATAGTAGTAGTCGTAATAGTAATAATGATAGTAATCGTAATAGTAGTCGTGGTAGTAGTAGTAGTAGTAGTAGTAGTAGTAGTAGTAGTCGTCGCAGTACGAGTAGTAGTAGTAGTAGTAGTAGCAGTAGTAGTAGCCGTAGTAGTAGTAGTAGTAGTAGTAGTAGTAGTAGCAGTAGCAGTAGTAGTGGTAGTAGTCGTCGTCGTAGTAGTAGTAGTAGTTGTAGTAGTAGTAATAGTACGAGTAGTGTTAGTAAGTAAGTCGTGCTAAAGTTAGTATTAGTGGCAGCAGTAAGGAGTAGTAGTAGTCGTAGTATTCTAGTCGTAAGTAGTGGTATAGTAAGTAGCCGTAGTTAGTAGTATATAGTCAGTAGTCGTAGTAGTGGTGGGTGATGGGGTAGTGTAGTAGTAGTAGCAGTAGTAAGTAGTAGTAGTCGTAGTAGTAATACGTACTAGTACTAGTACTGTAGTATAGTCGTCTATAAGTAAGGTCGTCGTCGTAGCTAAGTAGTAGTAGTAGTAGTAGTAGTAGTAGTAGTGGTAGTGCTTGTAGTAGTAGTAAGTAGTAGTCGTCGTCGTCGTCGTCGTCGTAGTAGTAAGTAGTAGTAGTAGTATTAGTAGTGTAAGTAAGTAGTAGTAGTAAAAGTAGTTAGTATAGTAAGTAGTTGTAAGTAGTAGTAAGTAGTAGTAGAGTAGTCGTATTAGTAGTAGTAGTAGTATTAGTAGTAGTACTACTACTAGTAGTTGTAGTAGTAGTAGTAGTAGTAGTCGTAGTAGTAGTAGTAGCAGTAGTAGTAGTTGTAGTAGTAGTAAGTAGTAGTCGTCAGTAGTAGTAGTAGTAGTAGTAGTAGTAGGTAGTAGTAGTAGTAGTAGTAGTAGTAGTAGTAGTAGTAGTAGTAGTAGTAGTAGTAGTAGTAGTAGTAGTAGTAGTAGTAGTAGTAGAGTAGTCGTATTAGTAGTATTATTATTTGTAGTATTAGTAGTATTAGTAGTAATAGTAGTAGTAGTAGTAGTAGTAGTAGTAGTAGTAGTAGTAGTAGTAGTAGTAGTAGTATAGTAGCAGTGCAGGGGTAGGAGCCGGAGTAGGGATGCTGGCGATGATAGGAGAAAGGAGGAGGAGGAGGGAGGTAGAGCAAGGGGGGAAAAGGGTGGCGACGGGGAAGAAGGAGGAGGAAAGAGAGGGGACGGCAGGAACAGAGGAGGAGGAACAGAGGAGGAGAAGGGGATAGGAGACTGGGGAAGACAGGCGGAGGCGGGCGGAGAGGAGGAAAGGGAGACAGTAGAGCATGATGCGGAGGAGCAGACGAGGCGAAGGCGGAGCAGGATAGGAGGAGGAAAGGAGGCGTACGGAGGAAAAGGAGGCGGGGGAGGATGAGGAGGAGGAGGGCGAGGAGGAGGGAGAGGAGGGATGAGGATGATGAGGACGAGGAAGAGGAGGAGGAGGAGGAAGAGGAGGAGGAGGAGGAGGAGGAAGAGGAGGGCGAGAAGGAGGAGGAGGAGGAAGAGGAGGAGAAGGAGGAGGCCCAGATAGCTCTCGCCCAGAGGCTTCGATCTGCACGTGCGTGTAGCTGAAATTCCCCCCATGCCGCCTCCCCTCTTGCAGCCCAGGCTGAAGGCAGGAGAGACCTTCAAGACCAGCGAGGTCAGGTGGGCTCGAAGCGAAGAGGCTGGAGAGGGTAGAGAGGGCAGACAGGCGCCCACGACAAGAAAGGACTCGACCAGGCCAGGGAGGCCACGGGGACCGAGGCGGCCACGAGGACCGGGGCTGCCTCGGTCCAGACCTGGGAGGCCGAGCAGGCCCTGGTCGTGCCGAAGCCGCGGCCGTTCCAGAGAGCTCCGGGGCGCTCCGAAAGCGTCCCTGTGCATGGTGCCTCGGGATTGGGCCCGCTTCCCCGGGGTAGTTCTTCGTCCCGGATTCGTGTTAGATGGCCCCAGAGCCCCATGACGGCCCCTGGAGGCCGAAACCGAGGAGAATCCTCCTCCTCCTCCTCCTCCTCCCCCTCCTCCTCCTTCTCCTCCCCCTCCTCCTCCATCCTCCTCCTCCTCCTCCTTCTTTCCTCCCTCCCTCCCTCCTCCATCCTCCTTCCTCCCTCCCCTCCTTCCCTCCTCTCCCCTCCCTCCCTTCCCTCCTCCCTCCCTCCCTCCCTCCCTCCCGCCCTCCTCCCCCCTCCCTCCCTCCCTCCCTCCCTCCCTCCCTCCCTCCCTCCTCCTCCTCCTCCTCCTCCTCCTTATAAATAGCTTCTCCCTGTCGCACCCTGAAGCCAGTTTTTAGGGCGGGACGGGCGTTGCGCTTGAGACTTCCTTACCATGTTTGACTCTGAAGCTTCAAAATTCGCAGCAGTTTCCCAAATGGAGGGCGGGTGGTTTTCAAAATGTGGCTCTCGCCTTAGCGCGGCGCGCATTCGTTTATAAGAAATTGCAAGAGTTTCACGGATTGAAGGCGGGTCGTTTTCAAAATGTGGCTCTCGCCGTAGCGCGGCGCACATTCGTTAAAAAAAGAGTTTCACTAATTGAAAGCGGGTGGTTTTCAAAATGGGGCTCTCGCCTGAGCGCGCGCACATTCGTTTAAAATATGTTCATGAGTTTCACGGATTGAAGGCGGGTGGTTTCAAAATGTGGCTCTCGCCTGAGCGCGACGCACATTCGATACAAACATCGCAAAAGCTTCACATATTGAGGGCGGTTCCTTTTCAAAATGTGGCTGTCGCCTTAGCGCGGCGCATATTCGTTTTTAACAAATCGCAGAAGAGGTTCACGGATTGAGGGCGGCTCTTTTTCAAAATGTGGCTCTCGCTTAGCGCCGCGCACATTCGTTTAAAAAGTTTGCCAGAGTTTCGCGGGTTGAGGGCGGTTCCTTTCAAAATGTGGCTCTCGCCTTAGCGCCGCGCACACTCTTTTACACAAGTTGCAGGAGTTTCACGGATTCCCATCATCAGCGTACCAGAGATTATGTCTTGAAAGGATCCAGGATTACGCGGGCGCAACAGTTACGTTGACTCACTCTGTTGAAGTCCCAGGAATGGCGTTTTGGCACGATTCAGGATGGTCTGCACGCAACAGTCAGGTTGATTTGTGGCGTTGGGATCCCGAGAACAATGCTTTGGCATGTTTCAGGGTCTTCAAACGATTGTCTTCCAACGAGGCAGTTCCCCCAATGGAAATGAACCGTTGTAGGGGCCTGCGAAGAGGGAGCCTGAAGGAAGGATAGATTCCAACATCGTTGATGGTTCTTGGGTTTACACTGGTCCTCCTCCTCCTCCTCCTCCTCCTCCTCATCCTCCTCATCCTCCTGCTCTTCCTCATCCCCTCCTCCTCCTCCTCCTCCTCCTCCCTCCCTCCCTCCCTCCCTCCCTCCCTCCTCCCTCGCTCCCCCTCCTCCTCCTCCTCCTCCTCCTCCTCCTCCTCCTCCTCCTCCCCCTCCTCCTCCTTCTCCTTCCATTTTCCTCCCTCCTCTCCTCCTCCTGATCCCTCTCTCTCTCTCCTCTCCCTCCTTCTCTCTCTCCTTCTCTCCCTCCTCCCTCCTCCCTCCTTCCCCTCTACCTCCTCCTTCCTCCTCCTCATTCCGCCCGCAAGTGGCCACGGCACCGCGCAAAAACGCGGCCAGCTCGCCGACCAGGATCCGCCTAGGCACCAACGCCCCGGAGGCGTCCTTCAGCGCCGCCCGGCGTCGGCGGGGCCTTTGGCGTGCGGGCGAGGGTGGGGAGGAGGAGTGGGAAAAGTAGGCGGAGTAGGAGAAGAAAGAGGAGAACGAGGAAGAGGAGGAGGAGGGGGGGGAGGAGAAGGGAGGAGGAGGAGGAGGAGGAGGAGGAGGAGGCGGATGAGGAGGAGGAGAAGGAGGATCAGTGCAAACTCACGACTCATCATTGCAATAAGCCCTCCCTCCAAGTTCCCTCTTCATAGGCCCTTACCGACATCTTTTTGAACTCAAGGAAATGCCCCTGTTGGAAAACAACCGTCTGAAAATCATGAACTGTCCCAGAACACCATTCCTGGGACTTCAACGCCGCGAATCACCGTTACTATTGCGTCTTGACGGTCCTGAACAGTGCCAGAAACACCATTCCTGGATTCCAACACCACGAATCAACGCAACTTCTGCGCCCTGACAATCCGACATCCTGCCAAAAGACTATGTCCAGGACGTTAACCATGAGAATCCTTGAATTGTCAAAACGAATGTGCGCGGCGCTGAGGCGAGAACCACATTTTGAAAACGACCCGCCCTCCATCGGTGGCACGGCTGCAAGCTTCAAAAACAGACGTGCGCGGCGCCAAGGCGAGAACAGCATGCTGAAAACCACCTGCTTTCCATCCACGACGATCCTGCAAAAGCTTTCGAGACAAGTGTGCGCGGCGTTGATGCGAGAGCCACGCTTTGAAAACGACCCGCCCTCCATCTACGAAGCTGCTCCAAATCCTCAGCTGCAGGATCATCAACGGTGACGAAGTCTCAGGCGAAACGCCCGGCCCACCCTCTGGACCAGCCTCGGGATGCGACTGGGAGGAACTGCTCCCCAATCAGGCTTGCCTGAGGGGTTCTTCATTGGCTGAAGGTTGGTGCCTTCTACTGTTATGTTGCCCGTTCCTCGGAGGTTCCTCGGAGTCCCCGGGTTCCTCGGGACCCCGTCCTCGGTGCCACCTATTGTTACGTTGCCTGTTCCTCGGAGGTTCCTTGGGTTCCCCGGGTTCCTCGGGTTCCCCGCCCCCGGTGCCTCGTATTCTTAGCAATGCCAAGCAATGCAAAGCATTGCCAATGCGAAGCAATGCGAAGCAATGCGAAGCAATACCAAGCAATGCCAAGCAGCGCAAAGCAATGCGAAGCAATGCCAAGCAATGCCAAACAATGCGAGGCAATACCAAGCAATGCCAAGCAATGCCAAGCATTGCGAAGCAATGCGGAGCAATGCGAAGCAATGCGAAGCAATGCGAAGCAATGCCAAGCAACGCCAAGCAATGCCAAGCAATGCCAAGCACTGCGCCCATGCAATAGGAAGCTTTCCCCTAATTGGGGTCGCGCCAGTTTCATTTGTCAGGGAACAGAATGGAGGAGGAGGAGGAGGTGGAGGAGGAGTGGAAAAAGGAGACGGAGGAGGCGGAGGGGGAGGAGGAAGAGGAGGGGGAGGAGGAGGAGGCGGAGGAGCAGGGGGCGGGGGGGGATTGGGAACGTCCACGAGGGGAGTTAGGACTAGGGCATGGGGGCGATGCATCATGGCCGAGGCCACGGAATCTCCCTGGATCTCATGGCGGCCCATTTTTTCAACGCGCCCTGCGTCCGCCCCCTCCCCCGTCCGCGCACGTTGCGTAGCAGGACGAGGAGGGAAGAGGACCAATTTGAAACCAAGACGCATCAACGATGTTGCAATCATCCCTCCATCCGAGTTCCCTCTTCACAAGTTTGCTTTCACTACGGGGAATGCCCGATTGGAAGACAACCGATTGAGAACCCCCAATCGTGTCAAAACACCGTTCCTGGGACTTCATCGCCGCGAATCAACTTTACTGTTGCGTCTTGGCGATCCTGATTCTTGCCAGAACGCATTCCTGGGACTTCATTACAACGAATCAGCCTGACTGCTGCATCCTGGGAATCCTAAACGGTGCCAGAACGATATTCTAGGGACTTCAGCCATGCGAATCCTTGAAGCTGCTGCAAACGTTATAGACGACTGTGCGCGACGCTAAAGCAAGAACAAACATTAAAAAACAACCCACCCTCCATCCGTGACGCTGCTGCAAACTTGAACAAACCTTCGTGCGTGGCGCCCAAGCGAGAGCGATATTTTTCGAAATTTACATGCCTTCCATCCTGGAAGCTGCTGCAAACTGTTGAAGCGAATGTGCGCGGCGCTAAGGCGAGAGCCACATCATGAAAGCTACCACCCTCAATACTTCAAAATGTTGCAAAATTTTGAAGCGAATGTTCGCGGCGCTAAAGCGAGAGCCACATTCTGAAAATAACCACCCCTTCATCCTTGAAGCTGCTGCAAACTCTTAACAGGAATGTGAATGTCGCCAATGCGAGAACCACATCTTGAAAACGACCCGCCTTCCATCCGTGAAACTGCTGCAAAATCCGAATTTGCAATCTCATAACATGTGAGGAAATCTCCGGCGAAACACGCTCCCCGCCCTACCGACATGTGTGGGGGTCCGACAGGAAAGAGTTACAGGAACAGGGATGGAGGAGAGGGAGGAGGAGGCGCAGGAGGCGGCGGCGGATGAGGGAGGGAGGGAGGGAGGGAGGGAGGGAGGGAGGGAGGGAGGGAGGGAGGCGGAAGAGGATGAGGAGGATGATAAGAAGGAGGTGGAGAAGGGAGAGGAGGAAAAGGCGGGGGAAGTGGAGGAGGAGGAGGAGAATGAGGAGGAGGAGGCCATCTTCGTGAACGCCGGCGGCGGCGACGAGGGCGGCTGCATGGCCGGCATCGCGGACTTGGCGAGCGCGCCGGGCGGCTGCATCACCAGGTTGGGCACCGGCCCTGGGACGTGGGGGCCCACCATCAGCACCTCTCGGCCGCGCGCATCGGCGGTTCAAAGAAGAGCCTGAGGGGTGGTGCCCTAAGCACTCAGACCCCAAGCACTGCACAAAAAATCGCAACGGCTATTCGTTCGTACTTTTCGGTTCCTAGGGGCAGCTTCCTGGCCCCGGGACCGTCACAATACGACTCAGGATGAAAAGACAGCCCTGGGGTAGCGGTCGAGATCCCTGGGTGCTGGCGTCACCCAAGTAGTACAATGTGGGAGGAGAGGGAAGGACAACGGGCCTCAAACGTGAAAACTCAGCCTGGGACCCCTTCTCACCCGCGGGACCCCCTTGAGAGGAACAAAAACGGCAGAAACATAACGTCTCGAAGTCCGCGCAATTTTTGTTGGATCGGCGCTGTACCCCCCTCCCTGGCGCGCGGAGCACGCCAGGGGGGCGGCGTCGGCGGCGCCGCCAGGCGGGCCCAACGGCGATCCAAGAACTCCGCGCGGACCTCAGATAAATGTACGATCATGCCGTTTTTCGTTCTTCGGCTTAGGACGAAGGGCCTCAAGCAACGTATTCAGTCTGGGACCCCTTCACACCCTCGGAGCCCCACCCCTCAGGACCACATCTTTGAAACCACCGCTGCGCAATATCAACCGTCGGCAAGGGTGGTGGCCTTTGGTGCGCGGCCTGGGACCCCTACTCTCGGGGCCTCAACCCTCAGGGCACCATCCTCCTCCTCCTCCTCATCATTCTCCTCCTCCTTCTCCACCTATTC
>CAUYUJ010018995.1:25000-27425 GCA_963575745.1 Prorocentrum cordatum | reverse complement strand
CTCTTCCCCCTCCTCCTCGACCCTCTTCTCATCCGCCTCCTCCTCCTCCTCCTCGACCCTGTTCCTCCTTCTCCTCCTCGACCCTCTCCTCCTCCATGCCTCCTCCTTAGTGACAACTTCTCCCTGTCGCACCCCGAATCCAGTCTTTAGGGCGGTCTGGGCGCTTGGCCTGAGACTTCCTCACCGCATATGACACTGACAATTAAACATTGGCAACGGCGCCACATATGGAGGGCGGGTGGCTTTCAACATGTGGCTCTCGCCTTAGCGCCGCGCACACTCGGCCTGAAACAAGCAAGATATTCGCGAATTGAGGGCGGTTCCTTTTCAACATGTGGTTCTCGCCTCAGCGCCGCGCACATTCGCTATGTCACATGCAAGAGTTTCGCGAATTGAGGGCGGTTCCTTTTCAGCATGTGGTTCTCGCCTCAGCGCCGCGCACAATCCTTTTAAACACTTGCAAGAGTTTCACGGAGTGAAGGCGGCTCCATTTCAATATGTGGCTCTCGCCCTAGCGCCGCGCACATTCGTTCTGAAACATGCAAACAACGGGTTGAGGGCGGTTCCTTTTCAACATGTGGATCTCGCCTTAGCGCCACGCACATTCGTTATACCAATTTCCAAAAGTTTCAAGGATTCAAGGCGGGTGGTTTTCAATATGTGGCTCCGCCTTAGCGCCGTGCACATTCGTTCTTACACATGCAAGAGTTTCGCAGCTTGAGGGCGGATGGAGTGGCTCTCGCCTTGGCGACGCGCGCATTCGTTTAATGCAAGGGTTTCACGGATTGAGGGCGGTTCCTTTTCAATATGTGCCTCGCAATAGCGCCGCGCACATTCGCTTGTACAACTTGCATCGCTTCACGGCTTCCCATGATCAAGTGTTTTGGAAGGGTTCAGGAGAATGAAGGCGCAACAATTAGGTTGATTCGCGGTGTTGGAATGCCAGGAATGGCGTTCTGGTGCGATGACCATCAAGACGCAACAGTCAGGTTGATCCGTGGAGTGGGAATCCCGAGAACCATGCTTTGGCATGCTTCAGGATCTTCGAACGGTTGTCTTCCAACGATGCAGTTCCTTCAGCGGGAATGAACCATTGTAGGGGCCTATGGAGAGGGAGCTTGGAGGGAGGGTCTCTTCCAACATCGTTGGTGACCCTTGGGTTTACACTGGTCCTCCTCCTCCTCCTCCTCCTCCTCCTCCTCCTCCTCCTCCTCCTCCTCCTCCTCCTCCTCCTCCTCTTTTCACCCACCACAACTTAACATGAAAACTGCTCTCCTCTCCCCTGGCTCCGTCCGGAAGATGATCTGGCGTCTCCACGCATTGTTTTCGCACACCGGATTTGCAACAAAGGTGTTTTGTCTTATGTTCGTTGTGCAATCCGACTGTCTTCGGTGGTCCAGAATGGTGCTCCCGCTGCAGCACGGGACTCGTTTTCGGGTCGGTGCGCTGCTCCCGTCGTTCAAGATGGCGCCCTCGAGCCAGCGCGGGACACTTTTCTGGATACTTGTTGCATCGCTGTCGCCCCCCTCATTTCCACTCCTCCGCCTTCCCTGGGTCCTCCTCCTCCCGCTCCTTCCACTCTAGTTCCTGCTGCTGCTGTTCGTCCTCGTCCTCCTCCTTCCTCCTCCTCATTTTCCTCCTGCTCATCCTCCTGCTCATCCGCCACCTCCTCCGCAATGCACGCAGCTCCCCTTTCAAATTGCTCGTAACACGATGATGTCCCCTCTGGAGTCCCATGTCCGCTATGACACGCGTCGGCGGACAGAGGGAGACGACAGCGCAGTGGGAAGGCACGGGGTGGGAGGAGCAGGGACGTCTGCACGAGCGCGGGCGGAGCTGGCTTGTCCTCCTCCGCTCTCCCGCTTCGTCTCCCTGCTCCTCCCCCGCCTCATCCCCCCCCCCTCCCCTCTCCCCCTTCGTCCTACTCCTGCTCGTGCGTCGCCCCGCGGTGCGCTTCGCCGCTTGGGAGAGGGGGGGGGAGGCGCGGCCTTCTGCTTCGCCTGGTACTGCTTGCGGAGCCCCTCGATCTTCTCGATCCCGGCCTTGCCTGCCTCCACGGCGCGCTCCTTTCGGAAGAGGCGGAGGGGGGGGGGGGCAGGCGGGCGAGGGGGGAAGGGCGGCAGCAGCAGCGGGAAGAGGAGAAGTCAGGAGGAGGAGGAGGCAGCAGCTCGTGATGGAGGAAGAGGAGGCGGAGCAGGAGGAGGAGGAGAAGGAGGAGGAGAAGTGCTGAAATACACCCTCCCTCCAACATCCCTCTTCATAGGCACATGCAAGGGGTCATTTCCACTGAGGGAATTGCCCCGTTGGGGGGACTACCGTGTGAACATCTTGAAGCGTGCCAGAGCACCATGCTCTGGACATTTAACGCCACTAGGCAACCTGACTGTTACGTCTTGGCGTTCCTGAATCGCTCTAGAACACCATT
>CAUYUJ010018995.1:0-20000 GCA_963575745.1 Prorocentrum cordatum | reverse complement strand
CCTTGAACGCCCGCGGCGAGGTCGCCGCCGGCTGAGTCCTCCTCTGAGTCCTTCCTCTCCTCCCCCTCCTCCTCCTCCTCCTCCTCCTCCTCCTCCTTCTCCTCTCCTCCTCCTCCTCTTCCTTCTCCGTTTCCTCCCTCCTCCTCCTCCTCTCCTTCTCCTCTTCCTCCTCCTCCCTCCTCCGCCTCCTCCTCCCCTCCTCCTCCTCCTCCTCCTCCTCCTCCTCCTCCCCTCCCCTCCCCCTCCTTCCTTCCTCCTCCGCCTCCTCTCCTCCTCCTCCTCCTCTCCTCCTTCCCCCTCTTCTTCCTCCTCCGCCTCCTCCGCTCCTCCTCCCCCTCCTTCTCCTTCTCCTCCTCATCCTCTTCCTCCTCCTTCTCCTCCGCCTCCTCCTCTTCCTTCTCCTTCGCCTCCTCCTCCTCCTCCACCACCACATCCTCCTCCTCGCCCTCCTCCTCCTCCTCCTCTTCCTCCTCCTCCCTTCCTCCTCCTCCCATCATCATCATCATCCCTCCTCATCATCATCATCTCATCATCATCATCATCATCATCATCATCATCATCATCATCATCATCATCATCATCATCCTCATCATCAGCCATCATCATCCTCCTCACCATCCTCCTCCTCCTCCTCCTCCTCCTCCTCTCTCCTCCTCCTCCTCCTCCTCTTCCTCCTCCTCCTTCCTCCTCCTCCTCCTCTTCCCCCTCCCTCTGCTGATAATTCCTCCGCCTCCTCCGCCTCCTCTTCCTCCTCCTTCTCTTCCTCCTCCTGCTCATCCTCCTCCTCCGCCTCCTCCTCCGCCTCCGCTTCCGCCTCCGCCTCCACCTCCGCCTCCGCCTCAGCCTCCGCCTCCGCCTCCGCCTCCGCCTCCGCCACGGCCTCCGCCTCCGCCTCCGCCTCCTCCTCCGCCTCCGCCCACGCCACGGCCTCCACCTCCGCCATGGCCTCCGCCTCCGCCTCCGCCTCCGCCTCCGCCTCCTCCTCCTCCTCCTCCCTCCGTTTCCCTCCGCCTCCTCCTCCTCTTCCGTTTCTTTTCCCTTTTCCTTTTCCTCCTCCTCCTTCCTCCTCCTCCTCCTCCGCCTCCTCCACTTCCTTCTCCTCCCTCCGCCTGCTCCCTCCTCCTTCTCCTCCTCCTCCTCCTCCAATTCCTCCTCCGCCTCCGCCTCCGCCTCCGCCTCCGCCTCCGCCTCCGCCTCCTCCTCCTCCTCCTCCTCCTCCTCCTCCTCCTCCTCCTCCTCCTCCCTCTTACAGTCCTCCACCTCGAAGACGGCATCCTCGCCCGCGGACATGCCGGAGCCAGCGGGCGCCGGGCCGGCTCAGGGGCGTGGGCGGGGCCTGGCAGGCGGCGGCGCTGGAGCCTCGCGAGCCGCATCGCGGGCTCGGGCCGCTATGGCTGCGGGGGGGGGCGGGCGGGGCCCCAGGAGGGGGAGGATGAGCAGGAGGAGGAGGAGGAGGAGGAGGAGGAGGAGGAGGCGGAGGAGGAGGAGGAGGATGAGGAGAGTTGGAGGAGGAGGAGGAGGAGGAGAGGAGGAGGGGAGGAGGAGGAGAGCAGGAGGAGGAGGAGGAGGAGGAGGAGGAGGAGGAGGAGGAGGGGGGAGAAGGACCAAAAGAGGACCCCAAACTGCCTCAAAAAGGCTCAACAAAGCCCCGAACAACTCCCAAAACGCCCACAAGAGTCCCGAGATAGTGCCCAAGAAGCCCACGACACCTCAACCGTGGACTCCCCGCTTTTTCTGGGGGTCGGCGGAAAGGCGTAAGCCTCTTGAGTAGGTTGGCCAGACTCCGGCCCAACGTCTGGGCGTCTCCAAAAGGCAGGGGGCGCCGGTGATTCGCCGTAGGCATCTTCGATCCACCGCCCCCCGTGGTATGTCCATACGGGTTGTTGGCGTGCTGGATGTTTTGCTTGTCTGAACCCTTCCACAAAACCCCCAATGGCCTTCGGCTCCAGCCGCGAGCCACACGGAAAAACCTCTGGCAAGGGTTTTCACCTTCAAGATGGCCCACATATGGCTCCAAGATAGTCTCCATCATGGCCTCCAAGAAGGCTGGGGTGGCTCCAATATGGCCCGTGACAGACCAATCTTGCTCCAAGACGGCCCAAGATGGCCTCAAGGCGGCCCAAGAGGCCCCCAAGACGTCCGAAGAGGGCTCCAAAAGGTCCCCTTGAGGAGGCTGAAGATGGTCATCCTTGGTTGACCTTGGGCTCTTGAAAAATTGTCGAGTTCTCGTCTTCGATGGCCTCCGACAGCCGAAGACGGCTCCAGAGGCGACCAATCTGGCTCCAAGGCGGCCAAAGAAGCAACTGAGAGGGCCTCAAGACGCGTCAATTTCTGGCGGCTCAATTGATTTACACGCCAGTGGGCCATCTACTGACACTTGCGCGTCCCCTGTGTCATGTGAAGTGCATCATTCCCGAAACCATTTGCATTCGCATCGCCCCAGTCAGAGAAGGAGACGATCAGCTCAACGGTCTCAAGTAGAATGCTCGGATCCTTCTCCGTAGCCATCGGGAAATTCGCTAACATGCGGCCCTGAATAACATATTTCTTCACAATCATCTGGGGCCTCGCAATCACCACCCTGAGCGGACACACTCTCTCCACACAAAGAGCATGTCCCGTGGTAGGTAGCACGGCCATTGAAATTGATTTCGCGCCTGTAGTCGTCGCCTTGCTCCCACTCGTCGATCTGGTGGTGTACACAGCATTTGCCAGGGTGAGCGAGATTGAAGCGAGTGCTGCAAAACACGCATGTGCTTCTCTTTGGCAGAGACCTGAACTCACCCACCAATTTGACGACACCTGCATCTTTCTTATGCAGCTTTGCCTTTAAGAAGTCCAAGAAGGCGCTGTCGTCCAACGCTTCCGAGAACCCCTTCATATTTATACGCGGCTTCTTCTTCGGTGTAGGCTCCACAACAGGCCGAGGACGTCGGCACCCACCTGAAGGAGTTGCACCAACTTGTCCAGCAGCGCCAGCACCAGCGGAAGCGGTGTCGACAACAGCAGAAGCAGGGCAGGGCGCGTCGCAAACCGCGCAGAATGTGGCGCCTGGCTGATTGATCAAGGTACACTGATGGCACGTCCACTCTGAAGCCATTCTGAACTATTGGGTGTGTGTCAGCCTCAGCTTCAGAACGAATGCTCTTACGCTTGAGCCAAAATGGCTTGAGCCTCAAGACGGGCCACAGTGGCCCCAAGATGGCCCAAGAGGCCCCCAGGAAGGCCCCAAGAGGGCCCCAAGACGGCCCAAGGGAGTTCTAAGACGGCCCCGAAGCGTCCCAAGAGGGCCCGGATGGCCTCCCAAGACGGCGTCAGACGGGCCAATAGAGCCCTTGAACGGCCCAGGATGCTGTCAAGGGGCCCCCAGAGCCCACCAGAGGCCCCAAAGAGGCCCGAGGGGCTCCCCGAGAGGCCCCCAGGAGGCCCCTAGAGAGTCCAGGACGCCCCCAAGAGGCCGCCTTCTCCTCATCCTCCTCACTCCCTTCCTCCCTTCCTCCCCCAGGTGTTCCCCCAACCACGGGTTTCCGCAACGGCTGGGGGAACACATGTTGCGACAGCTTGGCCAGACGTTGGCCCGAACGTTTGGCCAACCAGATTTTCCAAGAGGCAGGGTGTGGCGATTGTTCGCCATAGGCGTCTTCGAATACTCAGGAGCCAAGACGTCTTCCTCTTCCTTCTACCCTCTCCCTGCTCTCCCTCCCCCTCATTTGGGACGAGGATTGGGGTCGGGCGGAAGGGGAAAAGGAAGAGGAGGAGGAGCTCGGGGCTTCCTAAACGGTGGTTTAGCTAAACGAGGACTTATGCTTCTTCATATGCCCCCGTTTACTGTGCCCCCGTCTACGGCGCCCAGGGCCCCCTAAACGGGGACGTAGCCGAACGTGTAGATCGGCGTTCCCCGTGCCCCCGTGCGCTGTACCCCCGTCCCTGGCGCCCTGAGGAGCTTCTGCCACACTTCTGCCACACTTCTGCCGGCTAGCTGCCGTGGTTATCCCTCCGCCGACTTGCTCGGACCCTCCGCAGGCTTCGGGCACCAGTAGGAGAGGCCAACCCCCCTCCGTAGCGGGGCTGCCCCCACATAGAATCCTGCTGGAACGATCTCGTTCCCACAACCCGTCGCAGAGCCCATCACTCACCGCCTTCGCCGACGACCACACAATATCCTCTGACGTACGATGTCTTGTTTTTTTCGATACGTACGCGGCATCCTGTGAAGTCCCAACCCTTTCACCGGGGACGGTGTTTCATCCCGAGTCGTTTTCTTGACAGTCCCGAGGCCCAGCGAGGCCCCCCCGAAGGCTGTAAACGACGAAACATCGTCCGTCATGATTTGTTCACGACGCGAGAGTACCTGGGTCATTGCCTCTTTCGATGACAAATGTCGCATGGTCATGAAGCCGCACTGTCAGAAAAGCAGTCTCCAGGACAGCAGCGCCAAGCCGAAAAAGAGGGAAGACGAGGAAGAACAACAAGAAGAAGCAAAATCAGGCAACGAGCGAGCGGCAGCGGCCAGCAGCAGTCTGCATCCTTCTCGCCGTGCGCCTCCTTTTCCTCCTCCCACTGTTCTCCTCCTCTTCCTCCTCCTCCTCCTCCACAACCACCATCACCATCACCATCACCATCACCATCACCATCATCATCATCATCATCAGCATCATCATCATCATCATCATCATCACCAGCACCAGCATCAGCATCATCATTACCATCATCATTACCATCATCATTACCATCATCATTACCATCAGCATCATCATCATCATCGTCATCATCATCATCGTCATCAACATCATCGTCATCATCAGCAGCATCATCATCATCATTGCTAGCATCATCACCACCACCATCATCATCATCATCATCATCATCGTCCTCATCTTACTCCTCGTCATCACCATCACCATCACCATCCCCATCACCAAAACCATCATCACCACCGACACCATCACCATCAGCATCATCATCATCAGCACCACCACCATCACCATCATCATCAACATCATCAGCGATATCATTATCATCGTCAACACAACCACCACCACCACCATCATCATCATCATCATCATCATCATCACCATCACCATCATCGTCGTCGTCATCATCATCATCATCGTCATCATCAGCATCAGCATCAGCATCAGCATCAGCATCATCACCATCACCATCACCATCACCACCATCACCACCAGCATCATCATCATCCTCCTCCTCCTCCTCCTCATCATCATCATCATCATCATCATCATCATCATCATCATCATCATCATCATCATCATCATCATCATCATCATCATCATCATCTGCTTCGAACAAACAAACACGGCACAGACACGTAATTCCGCGGCGGTCCGTGTGGACATCTTGGGTCGGCGCTCGGGGCCCCCTGGCGGCGCCTCCAGCGCCGCCCCTGGCGCGCTCGGCGCGCCAAGGAGGGGTTTTCCAGCGCCGCTCCTCGAGATTCGCGCGGACCGCCGAGAAAGTACAGACGGGCAACTGAAATCAGGAACGCTACAGAAGGAACGAAGCCCCTCCTCCTTCCTCCTCCTCCTTCCTCCTCCTCCTCCCTCCCTCCCTCCCTCCCTCCCTCCTCCCTCCCTCCCTCCCTCCCTCCCTCCCTCCCCTCCCTCCCTCCCTCCTCCCTCCTCCTCCTCCTCCTCCTCCCTCCTCCTCCTCCTCCTCCTCCTCCTCCTCCTCCCTCCTCCTCCTCCTCCTCCTCCTCCTCCTCCTCCTCCTCCTCCTCCTCCTCCTCCTCTCTCCCTGCGCCTGTGCTCCCCGCCTCAATGACACCGCCCAGACTGCCTAGGAGCCCCTCTCTGGCACCAGAGGGGCCTGGTTGCACGAGGAGGGCTCGAGAAACGGCCACGGAATGACCCGAGGAACCGCAGGCCTCTTCCGAACCCAAAGCGGTCCTCGTGTCTCCGACTTGGCTGTGTGCTCATGCCCTTTTTTGTTCCTCTGTGTTTGGCGCCGCCGCGAGCCGCGGGGCCACGGGCCGCAGCAGCGACAGAGCGCTCCAAAAGGCCACCCTCTACCCTCTCCTGACGGCTGCAACTCTTGTCTCGCGACGTCGGCCCCCAGGGATCTCCTCCTCCTCCTCCTCGTCCTCCTCCTCCTCCTCGTCCTCCTCCTCCTCGTCCTCCTCCTCCTCGTCCTCCTGCTCGTCCTCGTCCTCGTCCTCCTCCTCGTCCTCGTCCTCCTCCTCCTCCTCCTCCTCCTCCTTCCCCTCCTGTCGACCACTTCCCCGGGACTACTTCCCCGTCGACGGTCCCGGGGCCGCGAAGCGGCATCTCTGGAAGCCGAAGCCGACCAAACACCCGGCCGTCGCGATCTCTGGTGCAGCGCCTGGAGCTGATGGTACAAGGCTGCCCTCTACCAGTTCTCGGAGCAAGCCTCACGCTCTGGGTCTACCAGGCGCAGGCGCTGAGAGAGATTTGAGGTGATGGGAGGGGGCGAGCGCAGGGAGCAAGCACTGCCGAAGAGAGGATGGGGTCTCCCCCCTTGGTCGTTGCTGGGGCCTGGCGCTCGTATTGACAGCCAGCACGTTGCACTCGAGCAGGTGGGCAGGATGGGGGCTGCCCTGCCTGAGGGGCATGCCAGGGATGACGGACGATGTGGGGAGGAGGAGAAGGAAGATGAGGATGATGATGATGATGATTAGGAGGAGGAGGACGAGGAGGAGGAGGAGGAGGAGGAGGAGGAGGTTGAGGAGGAGGAGGAGGAGGAGGAGGTTGAGGACCAGGAGAAGGAGAAGGAGGAGGAGAAGCAGAAGAAGAAGAAAAATAACGACGACGATGACGAGAGAACTGGACGGGGACGACAGACATGGACGAGGAAAAGGGGCAGGCTGAGGGCGAGAAAGAGAGCAAGAGAGAGAGAGAGAGGAGAATCCGTGGACCCCCGCTTGCCGGGCGTGAGAAGGCGCGTGAGGTGATTGGCTGTCCCCCTCCTCTCGGGGGGCCGGGGGGGGGGCACGAGGGGGTGGGGCCCAGAGGGCCCCGAGCTCGCCAATGCACCCCAGGGGGCCCTCTGGAGTCTCGAGAGAGATCCAGGACGGTCCAATGAGCGACGAGACAATCCACAGGAGCGTCGGGACGGTCCAGGATAAACCCGCGACGGTCCAAGATAGTTTCAAGACGGCCCACGAGGTCCTCAAGACGGCCCATGAATGCTTCAGAGGGCCACCGAGAAGGCCCCAGGAGGCAAACGTCATCTCATTCCCGCAGGAAAACACATTCCCTACACGCATGCAATTTTCGTATTGACAGCTTCCGCCACGGCCCAGGGAGCCCCAAGTTCGGCCCAAGACGGCCCATGAGGCCCCCAAGACGGCCCAATAGAGCCCCAAGGGGGCCCAAAGAGTGCCCCAGGAGCCCCAAAGGGGCAATACGAACTGACATCTCGAGTCTTTCCCACCGCAATGGCCCCAAGAGCCCTCCAGTGCCCCCCCCCCAAGAGGCTTACAAGGGGCTTCCTAGAGGCCCCCGGGGCGCACCCAAGATGCCCCCGAGAGGCCACCCAAAGCTAACCAGATGCCCCCCAAGAGCCCTCCAGGAGCCTCCTGAAAGGCATTCCGAGAGACCCGCATCGTGCACCCCCGAGGCTCCTGACCCACAGGGTTCCATGTGCAATGGGTTTCTAGGGTGGGTGGGATGTGAGCGCCGCGCCAGTGCATGAAACATCCAGTGTGTTGACACCTTCTTCCTGTTTGCCAGTATTGGTTTAAATCCTAGACAGGAATGTCTCCCTTGCGCTCCGATCTGGGGAAGCTAATGCCTAAACCCCTCACGATCCCCAATTGAACCTGTGGCGCGGCGCACGTCGCCGTGCGAAGCTAATTCCTAAACTCGCACGGTCCTCCATTAAAAACGCGGCGCGGGCTACATCCCGCGCGCGCGGCCGAAGGGGGCGAACTCCTTGCCCCCCCTCGCGATCCTCCATTCAAAATGTGGCGCGGGGCGCATCCCAACCGCGCGGCTGGGCACTCCCTGGGCCCCGCCTCTAGGGAAGTGAACACTACCCCCCCACGATCATCCATTAACAGTGCGGTGAGGCGCACATCGCCGTGCGAAGCGAATCCCCAAACTCACGCGATCCTCCATTCAAAATGCGGCGCGGGCTACATCCCGCGCGCGCGCGGCCGAAAGGGGGCGAACTCCTTGCCTCCTCGCGATCCTCCATGAAAAAATCTAGCGCGGGGCACATCCCACCCGCGCGGGTGACTCCCCAGGTCCCGCCTCTGGGGAAGTGAGCCCTGAACCCCTCGCGATCATTAATAAAGAATGCGGCCCGTGCCGCAATTTTAATTGAGGATCGCGCGAGTTTAGGGATCCGCTTCGCACGGCGATGTGCGCCGCACCACATTGTTAATGGATGATCGTGAGGGGGTTAGGGTTCACTTCTCCAGAGGCAGGGCCTGGGGAGTACCCAGCCGCGCGGGTGCGATGTGCCCCGCGCCACATTTTTTATGGAGGAACCTGAGGGGCACAGAATTCGCTCCCTTCGGCCGCGCGCGCGGGATGTGGCCCGCGTCACATTTGCAATTGAGGATCGCGCGAGTTTAGGGATCCGCTTCGCACGGCGATGTGCGATGTGCACCGCACCGCATTGTTAATGGATGATCGTGAGGGGGTTAGGGTTCACTTCCCCAGAGGCGGGGCCTGGGGAGTGCTCAGCCGCGCGGGTGCGATGTGCCCCGCGCCACATTTTTTATGGAGGATCCTGCGGGGCAAAGAATTCGCTCCCTTCGGCCGCGCGCGCGGGGAGTGGCCCGCGCCACATTTTCAATGGAGGACCGCGCGAGTTTCGGGACTCGCTTCGCACGGCGATGTGCGCCGGGCCACATTTCTAATGGAGGATCGTGAGGAATTTAGGGTTCGCTTCCCCGGAGGCGGGTTCCGAGGTGCACCTTTTCCATTCGGGTTTAAATGAATGTTGATAAGGCGTATTTAAGGTTTAGGGTCCACTGGCTCAACTCGAAGCCTTCTGTATGTATCCCACCCACCCATGACCCTAGACGTACCGAGCTCAAGTCATCGAGGGGTCGATGCTCAAGCATACGACGAGGGTGACGGCGACGCGCGCCGGCCCGCGCCACGGCGCGCACGTGCCAACGCGGGCGGAGCGGATCCGAACGGGAAACACGCGCGCGAAGCTTTTATGAGTATGCTGAGTCCCATGAGTCCTCCGAGTCGCGCGTGCGATGGGAGTTTGGGAATTCGCCGCCATGCGGGAGGGGCACCGTCCGTGCGCGAGCGCGCATGGAAGGGGGGGGGAGGTAGTAGCCGCCATGCGGGAGGGGACGCTGTCCGTGTGCGGGCCACATATGGAATGAGGGTTTGAAAAATAGCCGCCATGCGGAAAGGGCACGATCCGTGCGCGGACACGCATGGAATGAGGGTTTGAGAATTAGCCGCCATGTGGGAGGGGCAACATCCGTGTGCGGTCAGGTATGGAATGAGGGTTTAGGAATTAGCCGCCATGCGGGATCCATGTGAGGGCACACATGGAACGAAGGTTTAAGAATTAGCCCGGAAAGGGCACAATCCGTGTGCGGGCACACATGAGATGAGGATTTAGGAAGTAGCCGCCATGCGGGAGGGGCACGATCCGTGTGCGGGCACGCATGGAATGAGGGTTTAGGAATTAGCCGCCATGCGGGAGGAGGAGGAGGAGGAGGAGGAGGAGGAGGAGGGGCAGGGGTCAAGGGACCAGCGATGGGCCGCGAGGGGCACGCAGTCACTTGAACAGGCTGGCCAGCATGCCCATGTCTGGGCCGGTGTCCGCCGCTGCGGCGGCCGCGCCCCTGCGGGCTCCCCGAACCCCAATCCTGCTCCTCCCCCTCCTCCTGCTTTTACGCTGAGCGGGCGGGCACATACAGCTGCCTTCTCGTGCTCTTGCCTCCTCCTCCTCCTCCTCCTCCTCGATCCTCCTCCTCCTCCTCGATCCTCCTCCTCGATCCTCCACCTCCTACTTCTCTTCTTCTCCCTCCTCCTCCTCCTCCTCTCCTCCTCCTCCTCCCCCCTCCCCCTCCTCCTCACCTCCTCCTCAACCTCCTCCTCTCCTCCTCCCCTCCTCCTCCTCCCCACCTCCCCCTCCTCCTCGATCCTCCTCGTCTCCTCCTCCCTCCTCCTACTGCATCCTGCTCCTCCTCCTCCTCCTCCTCCTCCTCCTCCTCCTCCTCCTCCTCCTCCTCCTCCTCCTGCATCCTGCTCCTCCTCCGCCGACCCCACCTCTCCAAGGGGGGCTGGGACAGCCGCAGGAGAGGGGCAACAGGGGCAGGACAAATATTGACAAGAAGAAAACATAACGTAAACAACTAGTTGTCATACTGGTCCGAATAAGAAGCAGGAGGCCGAGAACACACAGACGAAGCACATGCAGCTTACGATGAACACAATCCAAATGCTCAACCTCCAGCTCCTCCTCCTCCTCCTCCTCCTCCTGGTCCTCCTCCTCCTCCTCCTCCTCCTCCTCCTCCGCCTCCTCCTCCTGTTGTTCCTCCTCCTGGGAGGAGCCAGTGTGACCCCGCACTGGCACTCCCCGAACTCGAGTCCGCGCCCCCTGGGGGCCCCCCTGGGCTGCCTCGAGGGCAAGGGCCCCGCGGTCGGGGACCCTCTCTGCGCAGAGTGTCGCGGCGGCGGCTCTCGGCGGCGCGCTGTGCGGACGGGCCGAGCGGACGGGATCCTGGCCCCCGAGGCACGGGCCTGCAGCGTCCGCGCCAGATCTCGGCGAGATGGGGCCCCGAGCGGACAGGAAGAGGCCGAGGTCCCAGGCTGGGCCTGCGCCGTTGGAGGCCCCGCGACCCGAGCATCCTGGCCCCCGCGAACAAGCTTGCAGCGTCTGGCCGTCACCTCGGCGGCACGGAGATGGGGCCGCGAGGACAGAAGGGGTCCCAGGCTGAACTTGCGCTGGTTGAGGCCCCTGGACCTCTAGGATCCAGGCCCCCAAACGCAGGCCTGGAGCATCTGCACCAAGCCTCAGCAGTTCACAGAGGGGCGACGACAAGAAAGGAGTCTTACGCGAGTTGGCATGGCGACCTCACGCGGCGGCTTGCGCGGGCCGCCTGCGCGGCACGCCACATTGGAAACGAGGGGGCCTACGCGCGACCTGACGCGGGCAGCCTGAGCGCGAATGTCGGCCCAGTCGAACCCGTTTGCTTTGCATCGCTCAGACGGGGCCCTGAGGGCTGGGGCCCCACGGTCGGGAACTCCTGGTTGGCGTGCCGCGGCGGCGGCCCCAGCGAGCGGTTGGCGTGCCCCGCTCCGCAGGGCACGGGGCTGGGAAAGGCTCGGGACGCTGGCGTCTGGGAATTGGAAAGCGGCTACCGGGTCGCACCGAAGCGTGGTGGGCCAGAACCGGCAGCGCGACTCGCTAAGCCGAGGATCCTGACCGTAGTGATAGGGAGGGAGCCCAGGTTGAACTTACATCGTTTGAAGCCCCTCGACCTTAGGGTATCACCCCTCTGGGTCCCATGTCGGAATCACCGAAAGTCGACCCTGTCAGATCGACCCATCTTTGAACCGTGCGGCTGCGCAGGCTCAAACCGAACCGGATCGCAGTCGGCCTCGCCGCGGCCAAGACGCCTAGTGTTAGAGTTCTCGAGGCGGGCCGAAGGCGAATGTAACAAAAAACACGCAAAGCTATCGGAGTCTCAGCGAGATCAGGCACCTCCTCCTTCTCCTCCTTCTCCTCCTTCTCCTCCTCCTCCTCCTCCTCCTCCTCCTCCTCCTCCAACCCCTCCTCCCCCTCAGCACCATCTCCTCCTCCTCCTCCACCTCCACCCTGTGCTCGGCTTTCGCCTGCGGCTATCCCTCCCCGTCCCCTTCGTCCTCCCCTCCTCCTCCTCGCCCTCCTCATCCTCCTCATCCGCTTCCTCTCCCTCCTTCTTCTGGGGAGGAAAAGGAAGAGGAGGATGAGCGAACGCACGTCGTGGGAGGAGGAGGAGCAGGAGGAGGAGGAGGAGGAGCAGGAGGAGGAGGAAGCGGAGGAGAAGGAGGAGAAGGAGAAGGAGAAGGAGGAAAAGGAGGGGGAGGAAGAGGAGGAGGAGGAGGAGGAGGAGGAGGAGGAGGAGGAGGAGAAGGAGGAGGGGGAAGTGCGCGCCCAGGCGGGGGCGCGCCCTTTCTGGCTTGGCGACGCAGGCTTCTCGTCCTTCGGTGCCGCCCTTGGGGGAGGTGGGGTCGAACTCGCAGGCGCCGTCTTCGTCGTCGTCGCTGTCGACGTCCTCGTCGTTGCCGTCGTCCCAATCGCCGCTGCTGGCGAGAGGAAGAGGAGGACGAGAAGGAGGAGGAGGAGGAACATAACAGAACGAGGAGGAGGAGGAGGAGGCAGATGCTAAGGCGGAGACAGAGCAGAGATGTATGAGGGGCAGGGTGAGGCGGAGCGGGCGACGGAAAGGGAAGGAGGAAGCGGCGAGGATGCAGTTCGACCATGCCGCGTCAGCCGAAAGCCTGCGAGCGAACAGGTGCATGAGAGCATCATGCCCTCCTCATGGACGCGAGCGCAAGCCTCGGTCCCCGCCACGATCCCCGCATCCGGCACGGACAACTCCATATGAGCCGACGGGGCCTCTAGAACAAAAACACAACTAATGATACAAGAATACAAATAATGGTACACAAATTAATAATACAGTTAATGGACAGCAACACAACTCACGATACAAGCATACGAAGCAGACGAAGAAGAGGCTGGTGGGCGGGAGCAGGCCCCGCAGACTCTCGCCCAGCGTCGGCCCGCGATCCCCGCACGGGGCGCGTGCGGCCTTGCAGCCTTGCAGCGTGCCCCGCAGACTGTTCACACACGCACACACATGTGTATATATGTGTGTATGCATGTATGTGTGTATGTGTGTATGCATGTATGTAGGTGTGTATGTATGTGTGCTTGTGTGTATGTATGTGTATGAATGTATGGGTGTATGTATGCATGCATGTATGCATGCATGCTTGTATGCGTGCATGATTGTATGTGTGTGTATGTAAGTATATATGGATGTATGGAGGTATGTATGGATGGATGGATGTACGTGCGTGTATGCATGAATGTGTGTATGTATGCATACATGCATGTATGTATGTAGGTGTGTGTATGTGTGTATGTATGCACGTCTATATATATGTGTATGTGTGCATGTATGTTTGTGTGTATGCATGTATGTGTGTACGTATGTATGTATGTATGCATGCATATATCCATGCTTTATGTTTATATACGTATGTGTGAATGTATGTAGGTGTGTATGCATGCATGTATGTATGCATGCATGCATGTATGTATGTATATATGTATGTATGTATGCATGCATGCATGCATACATGTATGTGTGTATGTATGTATGTATGTATGTATGTGTCTGTATGTGTGTGTATTTGTATGTCTGTCTGCCTGTATGTGTGTATGGTTGTGTATATATACACATACATGCACACATGCACATGGATAATGGAACCATCGCGCGGGCTTCGCGCGCGCTCGAAGTCTACTTACAATGGGACCTGGCATATAAAGCGTTAGAGGGGCTATGTGCGGATGAGCGAATCCTTGGCTTGGACGCACACGCCTTGGTGTCCGAAGCAGCATTGAGGATTGGTTGTCGCGGCAGTCCTGGGCCATCCTTGGGCAATATTCCAACTCTCTTCTGGACCATTTGGTCCTCCGAGCCCATCTTGAAGCCACACGTTCAAGCACATGGGAACTTCAGACAAGAAAGAAAAACAGTGTTGGGATTCCTGTTTGTGTTTGGCTGATTTGGCCCTCTTGGCAGTTCTGTGTGGGCACGCTGGCGGCTGATCGGGGCCGCATTGTGCTGCTGGAGACTTCCTGGGGCAGCCTGGGGGCCTCCTGGGACCGTCGTGGGGCCCTCTTTGGGAAATTCTGCACAGCTTCAGGAGTCGCCTGGGGAAGCTCGAAAGAGGCCCTGGGGAGCAAGGGCCCCCAACCTCGAGCTTTGCGCTCTCGCGCCGCCTCCCAGGAGAGGAGAGGAGGATGAGGACTCGGAGCCGAACCGCGAAGCGCGAAGAACTTCGCGCTCTCGCGCCGCCTCCCAGGGGAGGAGAGGAGGACAAGGACTCGGAGCCGAACCGCGCAGCGCGAAGAACTTTTGCGCCCTCGAGGGCGCCCCTGGGGGGAGGCCCCCGGAGGGACGGCGCCAATGAGGGGACCCCGTGTGCCCCGGTGAAGCGCTGCGGCCTGGGGCCCCATGGGGTCGGGCTGCCGGTGGATGGGCGGAATCTGGTGGTGCCGGGAGGCAAGACACGCTCCATCTTGCTGACAGGAGGAGGGATCTGAGAGGGGAGGGAGGTGGCCCATCCCTCCTCTGTCCCCCTCCCCTACTCCGCCACCTCCCGCCTCTTCTCTGACCGGGGAGGGGGATGGCAGGGCGAGGAGGGGCGAGGAGGGCGGGTACAGGGCGGAAGCCGCACACGGAGGAGGGAGTGGGGAAGCGGGGCGGCGGAGGGAGGAGGCTCCTCCTCCTCCTCCTCCTCCTCCTTCTTCTCCTCCTTCTTCTCCTCCTCCTCCTCCCCCTCCGCCTCTTCGTCCTCCTCCTCCTTCTCCTCCTCCTCTTCCTCCTCCTCTTCCGGACGCAAAAGAGAAGTGGATGGAGGAGGAGGGTGGAGGGAGGACAGGTGGATGCAAATTGAAAAGGAGAGGGACGGGGAGGGGCAGGGCGAGGCAAGAGAAGGAGGAAACGGTAGAAGGAGGAAACGGAGGAATGTACACACGAGGAGTATAGAATAGGGTTGGATGGGGAAGACGGCGGAGGTAAGATGGACATGAAGGAGGAGGGCGCCTAAACGAGAGAGGACGCGAAGTGAGGGAGAAAAGGGTGTTGACAGGTGGGAGGCGTAAGGATGAGAGAAGAGGAGTAGGAGGATGATAAGGAGGAGGAGGAAGAGGAGAAGGAGGAGGAGGGGAGCAGTAGGGGAAATAAGAGGATGATGGCAGTAGGGGAAAGAAGAGGATGATGATGATGATGATGAGGAGGAGGAGGAGGAGGAGGAGGAGGAGGAGGATGAGGAGGAGGACGAGGGGGAGGAGTGAGGGGGAGAGTGTTTCTATACCCTCTGGAATGGAGGCGTCTTCGATTTAAGGCGTGCAAGAACTATCTTGCAGTATCTACCGAGGCCGCTCGGGGGACTCGTGAGGGCCACTTGGGCGCCCAGTGGGTGCCTCCTGGGGACTTCTTTGAGGCTCCTCGGGGGACTCTGCGGGTTTCTTGGGGACCGCTGGGATGCTCCTGGGGCCACCTTGGCGCCGAGGGCGATCGGAGGGCCGCTCGAGGGGCGCTTAGGGGGCCTCTTTTGGGCCTATCGGGGCCCTCATGAAGCGCTTCTGGGCCGTCTTGGGCGCCTCTTGGGCCGTCTTGGGGTCATCCTGGGATTCGTGGGCCTTGGGGCGCTCTTGGGGGCCTCCCGGAGCCGACTGAGACGCGCGAGGGACAACGAAAATGAAGATGCCAAACATGTACGATTCCTAAGGGAACTGGGGGCGGTTTTGCCTCTCGGGGCCCTCGAGGGGGTTGTCTTGGAGCCATCTTGGGGCGTCTTGGGGTCCTCCTGGGTCGTCTTGAAGCCATCTTGGGCCGTCCTGGAGCAGTCTGGAAGCCATCTGGGACGTCCGGAACTTCTACCGTGGGTCCCGGGGCTGCGGGGAAGGCTTCGGGGGTCCTCCAGAGAGGCCTCGGGGGGGGGGAGAGAAGGGGGAGGGGGCACATAGAGTATACTAGGTGCCCCTGGTGGTCTTCGGCCTGGGACCGGGTTTCTGGCATATGAGAAACAAGCGCGCGCGCGCTAAGGTTCCAGCACGCCCCAGCCCTCGACAGCAACACAGCTGCACATGTGCACGAATGGAAGGTATACGCTGAGCAAAAGAGGCAAAGACTCCGACAAGGACGGCATCAGAGAACCAGGAAGGGAGGTCTCACCACAGGCCGCTCCCTCTTGAGATTCCCTCCTGTTCATCATCTTCCCTCCTCACTCCTCCCACCTTTCCGTCCCTCAGTCCTCTGGCCCCCATTCTGGCCCATCCATCGCCTTCCCTAAGTTCTGCTTCTTCGTCTTCTTATCCCATCCTCCCTCCTCCAGGAGGGCCCACAATCGAGTCGATAAATCCAATCGGTGATCGAAATGATCCGGATCGGTGGAAATCGGCAGCCGAGTCGGGAAAGTCGAATGGCGGAAATCGGCAGGCTAGTAGGCCTCAATTGAGAAATCGGAGCCCAAATCGGAATCCGAAGTCGAATGGAATCGGAATCGGCAGCCATCGAAATCGCACCGAATCGAATCGAAGGAATCGAAACGAGCCCTGCCCTGTTCTCTAACTCCTGCCTTCTCCCTTCTCCCTCCTGCTGGCGATCACGGGCTCAAGGCAACTGCTGGCGATTTGCCTTGTCGAACTCCTCCTCCTCCTCCTCCTCCTCCTCCTCCTCCTCCTCCTTCTCCTTCCCCTCCTCGCTTAACATCCTCCCCACAAGCCGACAGGCCGCTGAGCCGCGTGCTGCTTTCTCTTGGTGCCTGCCTTCTGAGGATTGCGGAGGTTGTCGTCCAGGTCGCGCAAGGCCATCATGGTCGGGTCGTGGATGAGCTCCGGCCCAGAAAACCTGCGGCAAGCCGCGCGCGCCCAGAGGTAACCTTTTCCTCCGCTGCCCCCCGTTGCGTCCCGTTGTCGCCGGTTGTCTACCGTTGTCGCCCGTTGTCTGTCGTCGTCGCCCGCTCCCCCACTGCCTCCAGCTGTCTCCTCTTGCCACCTTTTGTCTTTCCGTGGTTGCCCTATCCCCAAATCTATTCCTAGCCCTCTCTCCCCATCCCTATCCCTTTATCCCTATCCTATATCGCTGATCCCCCCCCTCCTTCTCCTTCTCCTCCTCCTCCTCCTCCTCCGCCTCCTCCTCCTCCTGGTTGACACCCCCTCCCCTGGGCGACCGGCAGCCAACCAGGAACCATGAGGACCCCATGATCACTCACACCCCCCACCATCCCTGTCAACACACAATGCAAAACGCGCTCTGCCTCCACATGGGGAGCATGCGCGGCCAACCCGATGCGGCCCCGCCCCCCATCATCCCTGTCTAAAAACAATACAAAGTACACTTTGGGGCATAATATGGAATCATGTTCGTGAGGCCCGCGAGCGCTTTGTATAGTTTTTGACAGGGGCGGCAGGGATGTCAGCATATTGCCTGCTGCGCGCAGGGCTACCATCCCTAACGAAAAACAATACAACATACACCTCGCGGCTAAATCTGGATCATGCGCGGCCACCCCGCGATCACTGGCAAGTGGATTTTGACAGGGACGGCGGGGGTGGTGGCGTATGGCCTGCTGTGCGCAGGCCCAGCAGACACAATGATGGGCATTGGTTTTCGACACGGATGGTGGGGGCCGACATGTTTCCCGATGTGTGCTGTCACGTGCGCAGGCGCACCTGACACACTCTGCACGTGCCCCGAACGTGGCGCACCTGGCGCGGCTGGAGTATGCGGCACACCTGGCGCACGCGGAGCACGTGGCGCGCCGGGCACGCGTGGCGCACCTCCGTGGCACGTGGCGCATCTGGTGCACCAGACGTGCCTGGCACGCTCGGGCCCCAGCGTCGTGCACATGGGGTCGGTTATGGTGCCCAGTAGCTGGCCACTAAAAGACGAGCGCTGAACATGCTGAGGCTCGAGTGTTACTTATGTGCTGTGAGGGCGGGTGGGAGTGAGCTTACTATCTAGGGGGTGTCTTGATCCCTATCCCCACCCCTATCCGTATCCTTACACCTACAATCCGATCCCTTCCATCCCTACCCTAGCCTTGTATACCTACCCCTACCCCTATCCGCTTAGAATTCGCACTCGCATTCATAATGATTGTACTCGTGGCTATTAGCATTCGTGTTCATTTTCGCTAGTATCAGTGCTCGTGCTATTATTAATATTTGTCGTCTTCATATCAGTGGATATAAATTATCTCGCTCGATTTCTGGCCCATGTTCAAAGCTGTTTAGGGTATTCTGCCGCAAAGGTTAAGTTCGTCCTCCTACTGATACTCCTCCTGCTCCTCCTCCTCCTCCTCCTCCTCCTCCTCCTCACCCTCGTCTCCGTGCGCCGTCCATATTCCGTCCTCCATCCTCCGCCCACCTTACTCGATTTCCTCCTCCTCCTCCTCGTCCTCCCCCTTTGTCTTCCGTCCTCGTCCACCTCCCCATCCGCCTCTTCCCCGTCCGCTGTCTCGTCCACCCCCCCTCCTCGTGATCCATGCGCCGCCTCCTCCTCCTCCTCCTCCTCCTCCTCCTCCTCCTCCTCCTCGCCGCTTCGGCTCGGGGGCACCGCCGCGCGCGAGACGGCGCGCTTCGGCTCGCCGCGGTGCGCTGGAGCGCCGCGGGGGGGGTGGGGGAACGCGAGCAGCGGAGGCGCTCCTGATGGGGCGGGGGACGGTGCATCTTGCGCTGCCGTGCCAATGGCGGCAAGACTTGCATAGAAGTCAAAAAGGTCCACCGCCCTAATAATAACCACCCCGACACGCGAAGTCGTTCAGCAAACGCGCCCAGAGAAGGAACCGTACAGGGCAGGGCCGTTTAGTCAACGCCCAAGGCCGTGTAGCAAACGCCACTTGTCCGGTCCGGGTGGTCTTTCCTCCTCTGATGGTAGAGGCAGGGCGAAGGAGGGGAGATGGCTCGGAGGAGGGGAGCGTTGGCTTCCAATCGGATAGACGTTGCCGAGATGGACCGGCGAAGAGGCCCTCGGATCCTGGGCGGGGGGCGCGGGATGTGCAATGGGGGGTGGCCGAAGCTCCCCAATCGCACACTCCGAGGTTCCTCCAAGGGCCCCCACAGGTGCACAAAAGGCGCGCCTCTCTCCCCCCCGACCCCGACCTCCTTGCGCTGCGCAAGAACAAATCACGACGCGAGGTTCTTCTTGTTCTTCGGCCTCCTGCGGCCCTTCCTGGGCCTCGGGACCGTCAAAAAATGACTCGGGAGAAAAGCCCATCCCAGGGAAGGGGTCCAGACCTCTGGGAATCGACGTTGTGGAAAAAAACGACGTTTGAGGTGCACAGTTTCCCCCGGGGCCGTAGGCGACCCGAGGAAGAGGAGGAGGAGGAGGAGGAGGAGGAGGAGGAGAAGAAGGAGGAGGAGGAGGAGGAGGCGGGAGGAGGAGGAGGAGGGAGGAGGAGGAGGAGGAGGAGGAGGAGGAGGATGAGGAGGAGGAGGAGGGGGAGGTGGGGGAGGAGGAGGAGGAGGAGGAGGAGGAGGAGGAGGAGGAGGAGGAGGAGGAGGAGGAGGAGGAGGACGGGCCGCCTAAGCCCTTCGGAGAAACCCTCCAGTCGGGGGTCTAGGTCCGCCCCTCTGCCCCCCTTCCCTTACGGTCAGCAACTGCTGCACGGCGTGTCGCGGCGGCGGCCCTGGTGACGCGCTGTGCCTTGCGAGCGGGCAATTCGCGTGCCGCTCCGCGGGGCGGGAGGCTGGTTGAGCGGGGACCGACCGTCCCGGCCACTCCTATGGGCCTACCACGACATGCTCGTAGAACTCAAAATGCTCTAATAACAAAAACCAGGTTCTCAGACAATGAACCCGATGTGCTAAAACAAGGCAGGCTCAGCCAGAGCTGTTCTAAGAACATGTCGTGCAAACCACAAAAGTTTCTTGAAACATCATTTAGAGGGCCTACAGGTGAGCCAGGACGCTTCGCCACCGCTTGGGCTGGTTTCCATAGGAAATCCATCGGATTCCCTAGGACATCCATCGGATTCCTAATTTTCCCACGCGATAAACAAGTTCGGCCTTACCGCCTCTCTTCCCGGACCAAAGCTGCGTTGGCCCGGGATAACCTCAACTCTCAGGACGAAAGGGGGGGAATGTATGATACAGTCGGACTCGATTGAACAGGACACGCGAGATGACACAATACCCTTCCGAGGACCATACTGCCACAGGAATGTAGGAAGCATCGGTCGCGAGACACAGGACGCATGGGTACCCTTGATTAGGCAGGGTCGACCTACTAATCCAGGCCGACTGTACGG